>OZ005746.1:13114703-13459203 GCA_963930835.1 Spongia lamella
GGTCACAATGTACAAGAGAGGAGGGCAATCCTTATGATCCCTTTGGGGTGGCCATAAAAAAGAATGGTTCATAAAGAATAATATATGGCTGAACAGAGCGCTCGCTTGAGCAGTACTACAGCTTCCACTCAGACAGTGGGCCATTTGGGTCTGGTAAAACAGTATCAGTAGTAAGTGTAACACTGATTGACATATAAACTTAGATAATTAGTATTAGTATACTTATAATTGTATTGTAAGATGCGTGCGCATGCATTGAGTCTTTAATTAGAATCGCAGAAATTGCCAACACGTTTGCAGTGGAGGTCCCACCGAGATTGGATCCAGAGTAATCAGGGATTCAGGGCCACAGACGACAGGAAATCAATCTTCAGGGAAAGATACGAAGATCTCTTTTGTCATTGGTGAATTGTGCTGCCGAACTGGACAGGGCACGTGGTAGGAATTATTTTACCAAGTTGCTTCTGTGATTAATAATTGTGCAAATATTGATTGTGTTGCCGTGGTATACCGGTATACCAATGAGTGATAGCGATAACGTGCACGTTAGCGATTCTGGCGTCGAGCACGATTGGCCACGTGCCCGACTGCCACTTAATTCTAGGCGCCTCACTGCTGAGCAGATAAAGCGGGTGGGAAGAGCCTTGGGTGTTCCTACCGATGCGTCGGTCAACAAGGTCCGCGTAATGATAGAGGGCAAACTAAGAGAGATGGAACGTGATTCGGCAAATGTACAAGTAGTCGTTGGTAGTGCCGGTATGTCCTTGCATGGGGAGGACGGAGAGTTCTTGTCGATCACAGAGCTCCCCTCGACTGAGACACCCAATGATGATGAAGACGAGCAAAATATTCTGGACGAATCTAGCCGCGCAGATTCCATGGGGCAAGGACTAGAACAGTTGCAGACAGAACTACAAGATGCCAAAGCCGAAATACTGACACTAAAAGAGACCATCTCTTCCTTGCAAACTCAAGTGGACCAGGGCAAGGATCGAATAAGACAGATGTGGCGTGACAACTGCAGGTATGTCGCTGAAATAGATGAAGAATTGTCCAGGAAGGACAATGAAATTCGTGGACTACAGAAAACTATCCAAGGGTTACAGGTTACAGAGTCAGCTGGTGGACATGACACACCCCTTGTGGTACCGACTGAAGTGGCTACAACAGTGACTCGACCCACGCGTCGTGGTAAGGCACCTCCTGTTGATTCCTTTACAGGTGAGGATGCAGAGACCACCCTGGATGACTGGCTTCCCTCACTACAGAGAGCGGCCGAGTGGAATAGATGGGCAGAAGAAGAGAAGCTAATGCAGTTAGCTGGATACCTTCGTGGAAGGGCACGACAGGAGTGGGACCTGTTGTTAGAGGAAGATAAGAGGAGTTACACTCGAGCGGTACAAGCACTGCAAGGTAAACTAGAGCCTGTTAATAAGACACTTGCTGCTCAGGATTTCCGCCATATTTCCCAAACAGACCATGAGAGTGTAGCTGATTTCATCAGACGTCTGGAACATACATTTAAGGTTGCTTATGGGCGAGACTCCATGTCCCAAGAAACACGCAATGCGTTACTGCATGGGCAGTTGCAGGATGAGTTAAGATATGAGATTATGAAGGCACCAGCAGTGTCTGGTGCGCTGAGCTATCCTGAACTATGTTTGGCATCGCGAAATGAAGAAAAGCGGCTGTTGGAACTAAAGAGAAGACTACAGTATCGTCAACCTAGTGCCCCCACATTTCGCCATGCTTGAGCAACTAACGCATCCAATGGTACTTCGGGGAGAAGGATACGTGATGCGCAACCACCCCCAGACCCTCAGAAGGGAAATGATAGTGAAGGCAGGAAGTGCTATCTTTGTGGAAAATCTGGTCATCTGCAGCAGAACTGCAAACTCAAGAACCGGAGACCAGAGAGTAACCCGCTACCCAGACAGCCTGCTGACCAAGGAACTAAGGCTAACATGGTTTGTTTGGACAGAGGACAAGCCGAAATACCCCAGCAGGAAGACCCTCACACATTCTTGTTGTCGGATTCTGAGGAAGAAGACAAGACAGTTTCACTGGTGAGAGTGCACGATGGAGGTAGTAAGTCACAGACGGCACTAGTGGAAATCGCTGGAGTTCCAGCATATGGAATTGTGGATACAGGGGCAGACATTACCATCATGGGCCCTGAGCTATTCAAGAAGGTGGCTATGGTTGCCAAGCTGAAAAAGAGGCAGTTTAAGGAAGCAGACAAGGTTCCACACACATATGATCGACGGCAGTTTAAGTTGGATGGCCGATTGGATCTTGATGTTAACTTTGACGATAAAACGATTAATACACCTATATACGTTAAGATGGATGCGTACGATGACCTACTATTGTCTGAAAGAGTGTGTCGACATCTGGGAATTGTTAACTATCATCCTAGTATCAAGAGTAAGGCAACTAAACAAACTGAGAAGGTACATTCATCAGCCCGGAGTGTACGAGTTAGCCTAGTTGATTCTATTCGATTGACACCCCACAAGGAAACTCTAGTGTCAGTCAAGGTCGATACACAAGAATTGAGGGGTCCCTTACTCCTCGAGCCAGCTCACCACATTGTAGGTCTCTATGACAGTAGACTGAAGGTATGTGAGTCACTTGTACAAGTGGACAACGATAGTATCACTAAAGTCTTAATAACCAACACTTCAGGTTCTACTTGTAAGCTGGACAAAGGAGAATGGCTTGGACTGGCATTTGAGGTTGAACTAGTGAAGGATGACACCTCGACAGATACGATCGCTAACTTACAAGAACAAGAAGCCTTAGAGGAGGAAGCACCACCCGGGGATGGACACCAGAAGCAGACAGCAGTCCAAGTTGTCACAACTACTGATGGAGAAGGAAATCGGAAACGGAAACTCATGGATTCTGTTGCTGAGATGGGTACAAAGTTACCATGGCAAGATAAAAGTAAGCTGCAGGATTTGTTGTGTAAACACCACTGTGTTTTTGCCTTGGAGGATGGTGAGAGAGGAGAGACAGGAATGGTTGAGATGAAAATAGATACAGGGGACTCAGAGCCTAAGAGACAGCCAGCTCGACGGACCCCTTTTGCAGCAAGGCAAGAAATAGCACGGCAGCTACATTCCATGGAAGATCAAGGAGTGATACGCCCCTCCTCCAGTCCCTGTGGTACTAGTCCGCAAGAAAGACGGATCCTTAAGGTTCTGCGTAGATTATCGTAACCTGAATTCTGTCACAAAGAGTGATACATTCCCGCTACCACGGATAGACGACATGCTCGACCAGCTTGGGAGATCAAAGTTCTTCTCCACCCTAGACCTTGCTGCAGGATACTGGCAGGTTCAAGTCCACCCAGATTCGCAAGAGAAGACAGCCTTCATAACCCATCAGGGGCTCTACGAATTCTCTGTCATGCCTTTTGGCCTCAAGAATGCGCCAGCTGTATTTCAGAGGCTCATGCAAAGGGTTTTGATGGGTCTGAATCCAGAAGAGGGACATGGCTTTGTATCAGTCTATTTAGATGATGTGATTGTTTACTCTGAAAGTCTGGGAGACCATCTGAAACATCTAGAGAGAGTGATGGAGCGTTTTATGAAGTCTGGTCTGAAGCTGAAGCCATGCAAGTGCCACTTTGTGTGTGAGGAGGTGCAGTATCTGGGCCATGTCATCACCCCACAAGGAATCCAACCCAATAAGGATCAAGTAGCTGCAGTACAAGATTATCCGGTGCCTACATCTGTTAAAGAGGTGAGACAGTTTATTGGACTTGTGTCATATTACAGGAGGTTCATTAAGGGATTTGCGAGAGTAGCAGAGCCACTACATTATTTGACGAGGAAGGATGCTATATTTGAATGGACCTCAGGTTGCCGGGATTCATTTGACATGCTCAGGAAGGCACTCATTGAGGCACCAGTGTTAGCCTACCCTGACTTCACAAAAAGCTTCAGGCTAGAGACAGATGCATGTGTGAAGGGATTGGGAGCTGTGTTATCACAGCTGCAAGGCGATGGGAAGGTACATCCAGTAGCGTACGCTAGCAGAGCCCTGTCGGACCCAGAGAAACGCTACGCTGTGACCGAACTGGAGACTTTGTCTGTTGTTTGGGCGTTAAACCATTTTCATGCCTACCTGTATGGCAATGAAGTCACCGTATACACCGATCATTCAGCTGTCAAGGCAGTCCTTGAGACTCCAAACCCTAGTGCAAAGCATGCCCTATGGTGGACTAAGATGTATGCCAGTGGAGTTAAGAACATCCAAATTGTGTACCGGTCTGGCCTAGAGATCCTGAATGCAGACGCCTTATCACGTAACCCCCAAGGAGCAGCTCCCGAAGCACCTCAGTGGAAGAGGTGCAGGTTGCGACCATAAACTCGGAAGAAGAGAGAATAGTTCATCTACTGAACAAGGGTGTCCAACAACTAGGGGTGCAAGGAGAAGACTTCAGTGCAGAGCAGCGAAAAGACAAGGAGCTTAATGACGCAATTCAGTTCTTGACCGAAGGATCCCTTCCGGACGACGACAAGGCAGCAAGGAAGATAGCTATTCTGGCCACATCCCTTGCAGTTGTTGATGGAATATTATACTTTGTGGACTCCAAGTGCGACCACAGGAGACGATGTGCTGTGCCATCCCAATTGAGGCACCAGGTAATGGAAGAGAGTCACAGTGGACCCATGGCTGGCCACTTTTCAGGTGAGAAGCTGTACAAGTCACTGGTTACTGGCAAGGCATGTATAGTGATGTTATGTCTCATTGCGTGTCTTGTCCCCAATGTGCAGGTAGGGTGAACAGGCCTCCACTTCACCCAATACCGGTGTCACGACCATTTGAGATAATTGGGGTCGACATCATGGACCTACCGCCCACAAAATCTGGCAATCGACATGTTGTTGTCTTTCAAGACTTTCTGACCAAGTTCCCCTTAGTCTACCCAGTTCCTGACCAGAAGGCCTCGCGCCTGGCCCGGCTACTAGCAGAGGAAGTGGTACCACTGTTCGGAGTGCCTGAATGTTTATTGTCAGACCGAGGGACTAATCTGCTATCGCACCTGATGACTGACTTGTGTAAGCTGCTAGGAATCAAAAAACTTAATACGACCGCCTACCACCCAGAGTGCGACGGTATGGTAGAGAGATTTAATCGCACCCTTAAGACCAGTCTACGCAAACATGCTGCCACCCATGGCAATCAGTGGGACAAATACTTGTATGGCATCCTCTATGCTTACCGGAATGTCCCGCATGAATCTACGGGAGAGAAACCATCTTACCTTCTCTATGGAATGGATTTGCGTACTCCGTCTGAAGCTGCCATACTACCGCCATCTAAGACCAGTTGGGTTGACACGGATGACTACAGAGAACAGGTGACACTATCATTGTCTATTGCTAGAGATAATGCGGTCAAGAGTATAAGGAGAGCACAGCAGCGGTACAAACGCCAGCACGACCGCAATGCTAAGGTAGACACGTTTGCTGTAGGCCAGTGGGTACTGGTTAGATTCCCCGCCGATGAGTCCGGCCGAAACCGCAAGTTGTCCAGGCCCTGGCATGGACCATACCGAGTAACAAGTTTAAGGACCCTGACGTCACTGTTGCAAAGGTTTACTTCCCTCAAAAGAAGCAAATCATGATTCACCAGAGTAGAGTGAAGCACTGTCCCACGAACTTCCCTGCTGGGTTCTATTGGTATGGGGGCAACCAGAAGGCACAAGGGAAGGTACCGAAATGGGTACAAAACTTATTGGCAGGTAGTGAGATGATTCAAGTTGATGATGGAGACACTCATGAGGAGCAAACTGATGACACTTCTGATGTAGGTGCTCCACCGGAAGAAGAGGCTGAGGAAGTGTCAGGGGGGAATCCTCCAACCCCATCACAGGATCAACGAGGACGCCCTACACAGGCTATTCTCTAAGGAACAATCCCCGTCCCTCCAAGAAGTCAGTTGATGCCAGAAGCTAGGCACTAGCTTTTCAAAGGAGGAAGAGATGTAACACTGATTGACATATAAACTTAGATAATTAGTATTAGTATACTTATAATTGTATTGTAAGATGCGTGCGCATGCATTGAGTCTTTAATTAGAATCGCAGAAATTGGCAACACGTTTGCATAAGGCTCAAACGAATATTCAGACTAATATTACTTTTACCATTATGGGATACAAAAATAGGCAATCAATTATTCATTTGCCAAAAATGTTAGTGATGAAACCATTCAAGACTTAGACCTATCGTGATACTTTTGGCATGATGCATCGATGCTCCTGTACCCTGTATCGTCCATCATACTTATTAGGTGGAGAAGCACAACCTTTGTTAACAGTGGTTTCCATTTTCAATAGCATATACGTACATGTGGAAGTGGTACCATAGACATACAAATTTTCAAGCAGTATTTGAAAATCCTTTTTGCATGGTCAGTGTGATGTGTGATATGAAGGATCAGCTACCTCCATGAAATTTATATTACTTACATATACAGTACTTGGTGCACACTTTAATTAGAAACTTCCACAGGTATGTATTTATTAAACATATCATAGGCTGACACAATTTTTATGCATCAGTGAGCAGTGGATCATAGAGGCCTGATGTACGATAGTAATGTAATATCACAGGACTTGCTCCTACCCAGTGATGGTCAGTCAGTCATTGCCAGTGATGCACATTGGCTCTACATTCATCATGCTCTTAACCTACAGCTTGGGTCTGGATATGGAGGGACTGGAAAAGTATAACTTCATGTATTAATACAGTAACTATTTTTGTTATAGTACTCTAAAATTGCTTCTGCTGAGTGAAGTATGTACGTACATATGCAGACCCTCCAACTCTCACACCTTAGGTATGATTCTCTAAGAGGAGACCCTCCATCCATGACGTGGACTACGAAATAAAAAAGTAGAAATGAACAAAAGAGAATAATTTCGTTTTTGCAAATAATTTATAGTATATACCTGTAACTTGAACATCACCACATATTTGCCCTTTATATTACATATTTTAGGCATGGTATTATTAACTCCATTTATTCGTATTAATATCTACCTGCTTTAGAGATGGGACAATACTGTGATGCATCGTAGGTAGATATGTACTGTGATGCACTGTAGGTAGATATATAGTGTAAGCTCCATGGATCCACCAAGTTACAAATGATTACAGCCACTGGACACTTCAAAGGTACGTACTATGTACAAAAATAGGTACTTATGCACACTTATACATGTGTCTATGTAGTGTCTGTGTGTTTGTTTTGTGTGTGTTGTGTGTTATGTGCATGTGTGGTATATTGCTTTTTACTTAATTAAGGTTTACTTAGTGTTCAATTGCCTACGGTAAACCTTAACATGCAGATCAGTTCGCATTACATAACTCCTGTTGTTGAAGTATGATGCAATTTTCAGTGCAGAAAGTGTTTTACTAGAGAATAGGTAGCAATCTTAGTGTGTCAATCAGATGTGTTATTAATGTACACTAATGAATATAGCTTGATTGAATCATGAACCACATGTATGCATTGCTGTATGGAGGCACTGTATGTTGCTATATAAAAATGAAAATTAAATAAACAATGTCAATGGTACGAGGTGTCAATTTACAGAAAATAAGCTATCAAGGATAACAGCAGCTCAGTACAAATTGTGGTAATGTAGTGGGACAGCATACCAGTATTCAGATTCGAGGTAAAGGATAAGCCAACACAAGTAGCATTATACAATTATATGTTACAGCTCCACCAGGTGCCCTTTGTAAGCCATTTTTGCGACTATTATGTGAATATAGCAGGGCTGTAGGAAGCAACTTGAAAGTGGGGAGGCCAAGCACGGTGTCATAAGTATCTGTATACAGGAGGTTTTGTGTAGCTATCTGAGGGGTCTGGGGGCATGCCCCCCCCCAGGAAAAATTTGAATTTTATATCATCTGAGATTGCATTCTGAGCCATTTTGGAAGTTTTTAATTTGATAATATGTAGCTATATACGTAAGTATAAGTTAGGCTATTATGTAGCCGATTATGTGAATTTGAATACTAAAATGATTAGTTATATCAATTTGGTCTTCATCAACTTAGTTATATCAACAAGCAATGAGCTGATTGAAGCTGATTGTTCTGGTAAGCAACAATGCACGAAAAGCAGAAAGCTAGATCTTGGTCTTCATCATAGTGCAGCCAAGGCCAGCGATCAAACCATTCGGCTGCTGAAATGAGCGCTTAACTATAGAAGTCTTACCAAATTCACGCTGAGGGAATTGAAACTTACGTGGTTGGTGAGCCTTATTACCAATAAGTGGTGTAGGAAGTTCCATCACACTCGTAAGGCCGTTGTTAAATAATTTAGCAACTTGATTCTAAAAATACCACACCACTGATGCTTAAAATTATCGATTGTGGGTTCCTATATTTTATATATAAAAATGCACGTGGTTAGGTGAATCATGGTTACAGGTATGTTTAATGAATCATGGTCTTCTGGTGAGGTGAATCATGGTCTTCTGGTGAGGTGAATCATGGTCTTCTGATACGGCCTTATAAATCCCTCCTTCCACAAAATTTTTTTGACGCGGCAGTCGTTTTTTTCTTCTACTTTCTTTCATTTTCATCGCACACTTTTTCGTGGGCTTGTGGAAGCTCGCGTGAACCCCAGAAGTTTTTTTCAAACTCTTTTTGTACATTCACTTGTTTGTCTAATAACTCACTCATTTCTTCATGGATTTCAGCCTAATTTGTATCAGCACGTGCACTTCTATGTATGCTCTACCTGTCATACTATTATCAGTCTGAAGTAAACACTTGAATGTATTTGAGAAGGATTATTACATAGTTGCCATAACTTGGACCCCCTTAAAATGATTTGCATAAACTTTCAGATACACTATCTATATTGATGTATCTCTCTGTAGTGAAAGTTTTAAAAAATTGTTGGCCTGAGTTTTTCAAAATTCAGCTTCAAAATTTAATTTACAATATTGTATGCTAAGCAAGTACAAGTTATGCCCATGCTAGTAATATCATCTGTTTCCAAAAAAGTAGTGATATACTAAACAAAAACACCTTGGGTGCAAAAAAAGTGCGAGGCCAATTAGAAGCAGCATTGCAAACAGGTGCGACCAAAAACTTTGATATCAGTTGAGGCCAAGAAGTTACTTATCAAAAATCTTTTTAACTACTTGAATGACATACAATAGTTTATAGCATATTTTCACAACTATGATTGGCTTTGTCACTTGGCCACCTTTTTCCAAGTGACAAAGCCAATCATAGTTGTGAAAATATGCTATAAACTATTGTATGTCATTCAAGTAGTTAAAAAGATTTTTGATAAGTAACTTCTTGGCCTCAGCTGATATCAAAGTTTTTGGTCGCACCTGTTTGCAATGCTGCTTCTAATTGGCCTCGCACTTTTTTACACCCAAGGTGCTTTTGTTTAGTATGATGCTACAGTACACATTTATACTAAAATCAGATTGTTTTTAGCAAATGTTGACAGTTCTGGAGCTATAGTTTTCACGAGGTAAAAATATCTATTGTGACACACCAGATCAAATTGGTAGATGTTGTCATGACAACAAATGCATGGCAACAAACATAACTGTTAATGGGCATGTACACATGCAATGCACACACATAATGTAAACGTACTTGTGACTGGATTTTCAACTTAATTCAACAGAACTTTATTTTTCTATTATTAGTCTGGCACATTATCTGTTCTATATTTTTACATTCCTGCACACTTAACAAGGGAAATTACTGTGACACTGTCACAGTTCACTGTCGCAATGATCTTATGTTTTGGTTAATCCTGTAGTGACGCTCTCACAATGTCAGCTCCTACTAGCAACTTTGTTTCCCAAGCCAGCCAATCAGAAGTCATTGGTGCAGCAGACATCAACTACCAAACCAGAGGGAAGATCCAACTGCCTGCAGAAGGGGTTGGTGTTGTGGACAACAACAATGGTTACACGCGGGTCAGGCCAGCAAAGATGTGACAGCAAGGCCAGCAGACAGCTCTGGTGGCACAGGGTTCATCAGTTGCTGTGTAATTTTTCTGTCATCACCACACTACTTCTGATGATAGTAGTCAGGTGAAATATCACATATGTATTAATTATTGCCATTACTGACCTCTGCCATATTTAATGCTCTCATTGATAATGAACCATCACAAATTTAAAATGGAGGCCACCATGGTGCAAGTGTAGCAGTGAATATTTGTAATGGTTAGCTGTGGGCATCAGGCAATGATATTCATATTGTGAAGTGAAAAACCAAACCCTTTTATTATTCAGCTGGTTATTTACTGGCTGGCTGATTTCAATAGTCAACTACGTATCATAACAGCATGTCTGGTGAACACATATTCTAGTTGTTCAGCAAATGTATGGTGCAGCACACTAAAGATGGTTTGTAAAGATGAGATGTAGTTTTAGATTTGCCTATGTTTCATTTTTCTCATGTGTTACTATCAACTGACATAATCCATTCCAGCTCTCAACACAATGGCTCTTGTTTAGCTCATGTTGTTGATGGAAGGATGTTCAATAAATTTTACCACATCTTTGGTGTGCCAATTTCTTTGCCCAAAAATTGAAATAGTTGGGTTGTGGTAATAACACCAGGGCCTCCTTCCTGTGAGATACATAATTCATGATATGTTCAATTTTGGGATATTGCACTGGTTGTTGGTTGTTGATTGTTGACTCTACACGAGTAAAGCTGTGTGCCCATGTAGTGATTTCAGGTTACTGGCCCTTGGTTTAAAAATCACATTATAATGTCACACCACTCTGTTGTTTACAATTTATTTTTGTCTGGTACGTAGTTACCAAGGAGACCATGGTATTGTTACCACAATTTTAATTTTGGGCAAAGAAATTGGCCACTAAAAGATGTGCTAAAATTTTATTCCATCAACACCAGACCATGTAAAGGATAGCTTGAACTAACAAGCCATTGTTGATGATGGTGGACTCACAGCAAATCATGAAAAACATGACATGTTTACTAACCTCACAGTTTTACTGTTAACTGTTAGGTTTACTGTGTTTGTGTGTATGTGTGTGTACTATCCAAATATCCTGATTCTAATAGTTCACCAGTATTCTACAGATAGTGACATCATATAATTATATCTTTATAATTTAGTCTAACAGAAGCTTTGGTCTGTATGAAGTAATGTAGTGATGATGTTAGACACCACACACATTATAATGATCACTACAGGGTCCAGATTGTACAGACATATCAGGGAAGAGAAGGTGGGCATAGGCTTAAGGAACAACCAACTATAAGCAGTAGAATTAAATGAAAAGTAACTTGAAATTGTTGTTGCCAATTAAGAATACACACAAACACAAGAACTGTACAGAATTCAGGGCACATTCATAGCTGTCCTTCAAAAATTCAGGCTACTGTTCCACACTTACTTGATCCACATGAAGGAAAGGCATACTTTACCAATCTTCTGTGAAAACAAAAGGTACAATGGTTCAAAATTACACATTAATTATTGAAATTTAATGATCAAATTTACTGAGAAATTGAAATACTTATGCACAAGTAGAAATATCATGAAATACATGCAGAAATGGACTCAAGTCTAGATCTGTATTGCCACAAAAATTTTAACATGTCTTTACATATAATTGTTTACTCTTGCAGTCTTGCTTCCACTTGGAATTGTCATACACTATAACAAAACGCAAATAAGCATATGTAAACTCATCCAGGTGAAGCTGCTAGATGATCCTTAAAAACTTTTTTTGGATGAAGAGACACCTGCAGCTGCCAGTTGGCTACATCTGGGGAGAAAATAACGCGCATCTTTAAGTTCTATTTAACGTGCACCAAAACGAAACAGTATTAGAGTTTGTGTTAACATATAATACTATTAGTGTCGTTTATATTCCCTGGCATGGTATACAATCGTCGAGTGGACTATTGGACCCTAAGAACCTTAGCAGTGAGTTAGCACCATACTGCATGGGGGTATTCTAATTACATCAGACCACATAGTAGCACAGAAAAACATGAAGTGAATTGGATGAAATTAAATAGTCTGTCGTAACAGAGGCCACACAGATGACTACACTAGAGGTTGACGGTGTCTGATTAACTCTTTGATATGGTATGTAGGAGGTTACACAGGTATCTACACAATAAGTGTCAAGGAGAACATGATTATTCATGCATCCTAAGCTCAAACAATAGCCATGGCCAATTGTGCTATTGTATCTCATGATTGTGATGTAGCCTGGATGGTCAGATTACCTTTTAGCACATTGACTACAAGAGATGGATGCCAAAGATATCATCAATTTATGGCATCAATAATTCAGCATGAAAATATATAACATCAAAACTATATATATATACTCACATTAAAATAGAAGCTAGTCACATCACATTCATCACACGAAGAATTACTTTATAATTTAGTCTAACAGAAGCTTTGGTCTGTATGAACTGAGCCTTGTAGTTAACATTGTAATGTAGTGATGATGTTAGACACCACACACATTATAATGATCACTACAGGGTCCAGATCGTACAGACATATCAGGGAAGAGAAGGTGGGCATAGGCTTAAGGAACAACCAACTATAAGCAGTAGAATTAAATGAAGGGGATCTCCAATTGTATCATATATGTGTGTGGACTAATCTGCCACTATGGAGGACCAGTGGGCTAGGTGATAGCATCGACTGTGCAAGAGAGATGGAGAATAAAGCTGTACTCTAACAGCTGTCCATCCCTTACACAGTTCATTCTATGACCTATGCTCACAGATGATCTCCATTCTCATTTTCACTTCACAGGTATGGTTGCATTACATTATCCACACTTACATAGTGTGCTAACATCATTTTGGATAAGGCTCATAGTGCACTGAGATTCACCTTTGCTGTTATTCACACCAATCTTGCCAGTTACAATTAGTGTCTAATACCCTGTTTATTGCCTAAAACAACATGACATGACATGCGATCGATAGTAGCCAAATGCCTTCACAGGTGGTGAGAAGTTATCCAAGTTAATACTCTTGTAGGAGGCTTAGGGACATATTTCAGATGTATATGAACATGTTGTTGAGCTACTGACAGATGACACCACACCTTAGTTACTGACACCACATAAAAACATGAACAATCACAGTATCCTATGTGATTACGTTCTCATGTGTAGTGGTGGTAAAGAGATGGCTGTATAGTGTAAATAATACAATAGTACAATATACCATAAATTCCCTGGGCTAAACTTTCATGGTTTTCAAGAGTAACGCATGCATGTGCGCTTCGCACACTATGACACAACTCAGCTGCCTTTTGCCAATATACAGATCCCCTGCTGGACCAAACCAAAATTGCTTCCGACGCCCCTGCACACACACACACAGACACACACACGGATGCATGCACACAGACACAGACAAACACACACACATGGATGCATGCACACAGACACACATGCACGCAAGCAAGCACACACGCATACACACAGTGGCACACACAATTTCTACTGTATGTTATGACCTATTACTGACTATATAGGAACACACATCAACTACACATACTGTGTATAGGTCATCACATCAACTACACATACTGTGTATAGGTCATCACATACATACAACAAAAACACTTACAACTTAGATTCTGATAATGACAATCCAGAGGCATACTCAATAACATGTTGTTGCTGTAATAGAATAATTTAAGCAGTACAACTTCCATAAACTTAGTTAGCAAACCTGCATTATTTTGACTGGTGTTACATTAAGCCTTGTCCATGCACTCCTATACACAAAGTTCTCCTTTAGACCAGGAACTCTTGGTAGCTGGTCATTCTTTTTCGTTGAACTTCTCTGTCTAACATTGCTTCTATAGACTGCCAGCCAAAAGTAACACCACCCGGCTTTCTCAAATTTATTGGAGCCTCCAGGACGGGAGAGATAAAGCGCTGCTATCACTACCAACAAAAAACCAACACAATACATTACAAATAATAATGTTTTCAACAGAGGTAAAGTACTTTACTTCATGTGGATCTGTACCACAATGCGATTAATAATTATAGACTGAGGTGAATAACAACAGCTAACCATTAAAAACATTTTGCGTAAGCAAAGTAAGGAAATGGTACATGAATAAATCTCATGAAATATAATTTATTATAGTGAAGCTTCGCTAAAGAGTCTACTAAATGCAACATCCCAAAATTGATACGTAAGGAGGCCATAGTGTTTTTACCACAACCAAACTTTGGTCTGGTGATTGCATCAGCACAGCTATCTAACATAACATCATAGCCAAATTAACAAAGAAAACAGGAATTCAAACCGGTTTGTCCAGTCAAGAAAATACTAAAGTATTTAAAGCGCGGTAAGGCTTAATTGATCACTCTCACATTGAGTATATACCACCATTTTAATCACTATAACAGCGTTCACTGTGATCTACGGAAATAACTCTTTTATTGAGTATCTCTATCTCACTTGCTGTAGTTGACTGGTGCTTTTGTGTGAGGTGGTGTCAGGCGTCTTCACTTTGTCTGTATCAACTAGTCTCGCGTGGCCAGACCGCTTTTTTCCGTTTTTATTTGTGGTGGCGGAAAAAAGTGTCTGGTCTGGTTCACACACGCATCTCGTCTTAGCACCTCGAAAGGTGACAATTGAACACGTCATTGTAGCCCAAGTTTATGGCCGCGTGCGCTTGCTATTTGGTCTCTAATTTGGTCAGTTTGTGGACGTGGTATATATAAGAACGGCATAAATAAGTGATTTTCCATTGTCAGTGGGTAGGATCACGAAGGTGTCGTTTCCAGCCATTAAGCTTTCAACAGCCTGAATCTATTAAACGAAGTAAACTATTAAAAACTTACATTTAATTTATTGCAAACATTTGCCTGTTGATTGCTGAACGGTCTGAATCCCATTTGTTTAATGGCCAATTCAATAGCAGATTTCACGTCCATTGTAACACGCTTATACCACACCGCGACAATCACGCATGTGTCTTATAAATCAGTTATGGATCACGTTTCCCTGGTTTGCTAGCACCCCCCACTGTGGGTGCTAAGACGAGATGCGTGTGTGAACCAGACCAGACCCTTTTTTCCGCCACCACAAATAAAAACGGAAAAAAGCGGTCTGGCCACGCGAGACTATGTGTCAACCTGCTGTTGTTGTTGACTGTTGTTAACTGTTTACTTGGTAAGCTGTAAAGGGTATTCAATTAATCACTGTACTAGTATTGTTGGCTACTTCCTTGGTAAGTTGTAAAAAATGAAGGTATTCAATTAATCACTATGTTATTCTATAGTGTGCATCGGTACGTTGTGGTGGCAACGAGGTTGGCGCTTGTATTGTTGGCTACTGCCTACTTCCTTCAGTGTGCGTCGGTAAGTTTTTTCGAGCATTATTTGCTATCACACAGCTGCTTTGCCATGTAAGGGTGTTGTTAACAAGCGCCTGTAAACAAGCATGATTATTATGTAAGCGCCTGTAACATTTGTGTGCCTGCTGAAAGATTATTATGAATATTATTATAGTTATTTATGAATATTATTATGAATATTATTATGAATATTTATTTATTTTTGTTTTTTGTTTGCGAAGCCATGGATTGTACTGTGGAGCAGAAAGAAAAGCAGAAAGAAGACCATCACGATGATGGTGAAGATCCGGGATTCATATTCTATTTTGCACCTGATGCAACAGTACACAACTGCATGAACAGCAGATCATTGGCAAATATACGGCCATCTCTTGCCAGAGGTAAAAGGATTTCTATATGCATGAAGGTAAATTCATTATTTTTTATGTGGATGTTGCCAGGAAGAAATGCTCAACAATCTGTCAAAAACCTTTATACTTGGCTGGATAGCGTTGCAGTTTCCTACTGCGGAAGCAGTCTGGCCTACGATGAACAAGGGCGAATGCAAGGCCACTACTACCAAATGAAGGGGGTGGAAGCTGATGGATTTTTGGCCGAGCTCCTTAGGCAGCTGGATGCATGGGGAGCTGATTGTGAGAGGAGGAATGTGAGCTGTGGCCGAGTATTGAAGATATCAGCTGGCTCAGGAAGGGGGCACATGACATTATTTAAAATAACAGTTGGACCCTTTAAAGGGTGATACACCACTCATACTATGAACACTGCATACACTAAAAATTAACATAAACACTATCCAATGCATACACCATGCATACACTGCACATTTATTATTAGTAATTATAAAAATACACCACTCATACTATGAACACTGCACACACTTGCATACACTAAAAATTAACATAAACACTATCCAATGCATACACCATGCATACACCGCACATTTATTATTAGTAATTATAAAAATACACCACTCATGGAAATGTATTCGTGATTATATTGATATCTATATTTTACCTGCGTACCTAAGTTGTGAAAAGAAAATAGTTTTTCATGGAAATTTTAGTCCCACAAAAATTTCGAACTATACAGTAAACCCTTGTTGGTTGATTCATTGTGCCACTGTAGTCAAAGCCAAAACAAGATTTTCAATAATAGCTTAGATTTTCTGGTCAATAATTGATAGCTTTTTATCCTAGGAAAGTTTTTGGCTACATAGTAGTATATTGTGTGGTCACCATGACAACAGTAGTGAAGGAACTTACTAATAGATTATTGTGAGGAATACAGCTGGAACACACCAAAGTTGATATAGTTAGTTGATATGAACTTGCACGGCAGTGGTGTGTAAGAAGACGAATGTATAAGTAAAGTATACAAGGAAAGTATATTCATTTATTGCGTTTAATAAGGGAATTTTGTCCTGGTGAGGCTAAAGATATTGTGTGTCCTAGCCATTGCGATATTAAATTATTAAAACACTGTATTAAGACATTTATATATTATAGATATATTACCCTGCACTGATCACACCTTATAAATATATTGTCATAAGTAAACAATAACTGACTTAAAAAGTTGGTGCGCATCTAATAGAGTGGCATAAAATATGTCATGTGAATGACTCCAGTGAGCTTAATCTGTAAGCTTTAAACAACTCTCTATACTTTCCTGCTATAGTGGTGACAATTGCATGTCAATAGATATTTTAAACAAAGTTATTAATTCTGAAAAGTCGGAAAAATTTTATGTGCACATACGTAGCCCTATTCTCTCATGCTGGGTCACAATAAGATTAACTGTTTGAACTATTCACAAGGTTACCTTACAATATAGCGGGACTGTTTAAGTTTCTGCTATCCTCCCATGATCAATATGCACTGTTAGCACCTTTCATCCTCCCATGATGAACTGAAGCAAATAAGAATGTCAAGTAACCATCATACCAATCAATCAGCACTAAACATATTCATACTGGGGATTATAATGTGATAATAGGAATTAGCAAATGAGGTAAGATAATCACCATCACTATGACAACCACTAATCCCATGACTAAACAACATCTTCACTATCCCAGGTTATGGAAACTTCACAGAGCCCATAATAACATTTGATCTTCAATTGTCTTGAAAAATAATATTCTCTTACACACCATGTGTGCTTACATGTACACACACACATGTATACATAGTCTCACATGCGTACATGTACACTCACTCACGCATGCGCGTGCACACACAAATTGATATTTTTCGAGTACAACTTAAACTGACTTCTAAGCCAAGCTGCTGTCAAGGTCCATAAATTATTTTGTCATTAAGGATAGCTCAGGTGGCAAAGTCATTTTCAGATTCCCCTTTAAAAACTTATTTAAATCCCTGCATGCACGCACGCACACACTGATCAATGCACTACTGATCATAATAAGTCTTATTATCTGGTATTTATATGATCCCATTCTCCATAGTAAGCATCAAACACTTTTCATCACCAGTGGTGGGATTGTCAGCTGGTAATCACTTTGGTAACTGCATCATGGTGAACTAGATAACACACACATGACAGCATCACGCATAAGTGGTATCATAGATAATATATATACTGTAACTTTACGTAATGTATCTTAATTTGCAAAAATACTAATATTAACCACTCAATTGTATTTAGGATTTAGGCAGGTAACACTGGCATATATATGTGACTGAATTTTGGAAAACAGTTCCAAATCACACATGAAATATGGTGTATTTCTGCATGTATTTAATGATATTTCTACTTATGCATTTGGATTTCCAGATGATTTCTTAAATAATTTCAGTAATTTGAGCATCAAATTTCATGTAATGATTGTAAAATATCAGATACATTGAAGTATCAGCTGCATTGCCACTATAATATAAAGATAGATGAATAATATCATACATATATAGCTATGTATATAGCTACATAAGTAATATGTATATTAGAGTAAATGTTTCATTGTATAATTATAGGAAACTAGATGTGGCCGAACTTGACAATGCAGTGTTAAGAGATCCCACAATCCGTTCACATAGGATACCAAAGACAAGTCTTACACAAATGGAACTAGTGGTCACTTCATACATCAAAGACCAAGCATAAAAGAAGCATCACAGCCTTCATTATTACCTTCAATAAAAAGGGAAGATATAGGAGAAGGTAGATTTGGAACTTGTCATTTAAAATTATTCAGCCACTTTAAAGTTTGTGTAAAGGAGTTCAAAATACCTAACACCACTTCCTTTATTACTGAAGCCAACATACTGTCATCCTTATTTGTTTGGGGTTTGTATTGGTGATCACCCTGCTTTAATTATGAGTTACCATGGCTTTGATGATAAGTCAGTTACAGTGCACAGTGCTGTATCAGAGATATTAAAAGTGTTACTTAATAATAGCACTAGTTGGATAGATATTCTCAAACAGATTGCTAATGGCTTGGATTGCATGCACACTAAATACAAAGTTATACATAATGATATCAAAAGTGACAATATATGTCTTACAACCACTTCAACTACAAAGGCACATGTACAGGCTGTGATTATAGATTTTGGAAAAGCATGTGCTATAACACAGAGTAAATCATATAAACTGACTAAGGTTCAAAAGGAGAAATATAAGGAGAACCACCCCCACATTGCACCTGATTTACGTGATGGAGTTTGCCAACAATCTGTACAATCTGATATATTTTCTTTTGGAAGAATAATAAAAATGATTAACAATGTACCACACTTACAAAGAGAAAAGTTAGAAGAACTTGCTGATAAATGCATGCGTTATCATATGCATTCTCGTCCATACTTAAATACCATAATACAGTACTTTAACAACTTGTAAATTTGTATCATAATTGTTGGATATTTTATAAGCACTATAGAAACACTGCACTGGAGAGAACACGGCTTTTTACTCGTTTTTAAAAAAGTGAATATTAGTACACTCGAACATGCTGCGGTATTAGTACACTCAAACATGCTGCGGCAACGATTTTAGTTTTATTACACACTGTAACTGGTAAGGATTAAATGGTAAAAAATTCAAAGCTCAGGGCAGAACACGTACAGAGAAAATACGTTCACAAAAATAAGTGCACCAAGGCTAAATTACCTTTTACAACTGGCATAAATCTTTAAAACCTAGTTTATTACACACAACTCTATAAAGGAACATGATGCATCATAGCTGTAGTGCAAAGCCACTAATCGTTGGGCTGAAAATATTGTCACAAAATTAGAACTGACCAAAAACAAACATAATAACCAATCTATCATTTGGGTAGTGTCTTGGTGTTGCACAGATGCACCAATTATGACTTCAAATATTATTGAAATACTAAAATATTGAAATACATGATACTTAGAAAATTTAAGTAAATTGAGCTAAAAACTAAGAAATCAAGCAGAATTGAACCCTCAACAGGCAGATTATGAAGCAAGGTACATATACAACAGGATAACAACAACGGTGCTGAGCTGGACTGTTTTCAAGCCTTCCTTATTTTCTTTTCTGTTTTTACCTACTGCGATGCATATTATACTAAATATATTTCAAATATGTATTTAATAATTGGTGTGTGCAACACCAAGACAACACCGTCATTGGTGGTTTCAGGTTGCGAATAATTCACTGACCAAAATGCTTCTGATAATGAACTTTCACAACCTCAAACCACCTGTCGCCTTTTTAGGCGTGCGAAACTAGGATGGAACTTTTGTATTTTGTAGAAAACCATGCGCGCACGTGATTAGTTTCACATCCATAGGGGTGTGTATTATCTATGATGGCAGTTACTGTAGGGGTGGATGATGTTATTATACAACATGCAGACATTGCAAATTTGCATAATATGTGGAGCACAACATCATGACGTACATTAAAAACTGGCCCGTAAAGAGCTCCGGCTTGGTAAAGAGACTTGTATATTATTAGATAGCTAAAGATTTGTGGTTTTCAATAAAGGTTGTCATTGTAAATTTCCTTTTGTAAAATTTATGGCAATATTCTACGATACTTATAGCTAGCTAGTCAGGTATAACTACGTATGCAATATCATATTACCGATATTTCTCCGCAGGGCGCTTATAGATTGGAGATTATAAGCGCCCACTTTCCGAGCAGGCGCTTATAATCTCCAATCGATAAGCGCCCTGTAGAGTGGCCATGGTTTACGAGACTAATAAATTACTACCTTGGATTGTCATTCCGAATTTCAAATCCGTGTATAAATTTCTCAAAATACATAATAATATTATTATTGATAGAGTACCCCTACCTCTGAGTGTCTAGTCTGACCAAGAGTCTGACCCTTGGATTGGACCGCGCGCCGCGCGTACGGTCCAATCCAAGGGTCTAGCTACACCAGACTACTGAGTGTCTAGATAACAATTCAGATACTAGTCTTCAAGTGGCCCATAGAGAATATCCGTGGCCAGACGTTTTTTGTTTGTGGGGTCTGGACATGTGAGACGACAGTTCAGGTATGCTAACACGTGATTCTACGCGCCAAATTGTAAGGCTTTTAGTATGGTGCGCGAAAATGGGAAGGGGGTAAATCAAGATTTGAAGAGGCATTGACGCTACGGGATTCACGCTACTAACAAGTCGTATATATACATAAGTATATATATTATTATATATATATTGTATATATAATTGTATTACCAATGGTGAGTCATTGTCACGTGCAATTGCAAGCAGTATAGTACGTAGCTATGACATGCACTATTGTTTTAAAATGTAATTCTACTGGGGCATAGGTATGTCTTGATCCTTGGTAATCCGGGTTCCTGCTTGCAGTTGAACTCTGGTGGAAGGGATCGGACTTCGCTGTTGCTTCCTTAACTCTTTTAATAATAGTATTAGCTATGTCACTGTGCATAAACTGTAACATTTTCACAGCTCTTCATGATTGGTGTTGCACTATACATTATGTAGGTTGGCGAAACCCAAGTGTTAACACCCACGTGCTTGGCTAATTTGATAATGCGATGTGGTATATACCACTGAGCTAATATAGTTAACTCATGAATATTTTTGTAAGGTATACAAATGAAAATCATGGAATATTGGAAGGCACAATGTGCATGTCTAAGGTAATGTTCTAGTACATTGTTATACTGCATGAAGTAACTGAACTGATGCACTGACAAGTGTTTGACAGTTAGCCGATAATTTGTAGCTACTGTAAGTGGTACCATAATTAAGCCTTTTGACTGTACCTGATATACGTAGATATATTGAATACCATGCCATGCATGTGAATTTTTCAGAGAGGCCGAAATGTCATTTGATGCCTTACTTAATATAGCGCATGCATGCATGATAACAAAATTAATGCTGGCAGGGTAACTCAGTATGCATACTCTTCTTAACAATATTATAATCAGCACATGCATATAGCTAATATTATGCCTAGCTACTGTAATCTTTAGTGTTTTATTTGCATGACATCATCTTGAACTTGGCAGAAGAGACTTAATTCAGCAAGCTTCACTGATTAACTATAGGACTGAGATACGCCAGTAATTGTGACTAGTTATTCTGACGAAAAATCAGCACAATTTTTCACAAGTAGGTGTGCAACAACTAGAAACTATATTAGATGCAGCATCAAGTCACTGTCATACCGTGCAGGGGAGGAGAATGTGGTCAGGTGAACCTGCATGGAAAGCAAGCAGCACAACAATTAGCTAATTTTCATGCATGTGCTGTGTAAGATATAAACTGAAAGTCACGTGAGCAAAGAACCATCACTAAGGAACGCACAATATAATATTATGAAAAGTATAATTACAATTACAATGCTTACACATTTAATTGAATCTAACTACAGCAGTCTTCTTTTTAAATGTTTCGCTATATATCCGCTTATGGCTAACGTTAGCCGCTGCCTTATGCCTTAGTCTTTGGCAGGAATTCACAACGCGCTCCTCAGTTACTAGGCCACGTCCATCAACAATATTGATTTTGTGTGGGGCGGGACCAACCCGATATCAAGGGGTTTTGGCTAAGTGTCTGTTCCTCCATCCCTGCATAAAAATTATGACGTACACACAGACCTCTCAACCTTAGAACAGACCTGGTCGTGAGAAACCCACCCCACGCAGCATGCACATACAAATATTGTTGAAAAATTCATGATTACCTAGCTAGCTAGATGCAACACTGCTATTTCTGCAACTCATTATTTCTCCTATGCTATGGTGTAGCCTATACTATGATAATCTGTATATGATAAAACCCACGAGCTTCGTTTGGCATGGTTAGTCTTGGATCACGTGAGTACAGTATGAAACCGGTTCACATCTGGAATACTCATTAATTTCGCACCATTGTTAACTACATTGTTCACTCTTGTATCTTCATGGAGTACGACCTGATATTCTCCTCTTGGGGCCAGTGTAGTCAGCTTACAACAAAATAATTTGCATAAAGATTTGCATTAATATTCACTATTTCATTCCTGAGTGGAGTTTAGGCTTTTCGCCGAGCTTTCCGCTTCAAAGTTCTTTTAATTAATTCAAATCTGAAGTCACGTGTGGGATCACGTGACACAATAAATGGATATTTTAGCGCATATTAATAATATTTCTGTAAAATCTTGAGAAATCATGAGATGAACAAGCAGTCGTGAGACCAATGCTGAAATCGTGTGTCTCATGACCAAATCGTGAGAGTTGAGAGGTCTGGTGCACAGTTTGCTTTTTTAGCCCCGGGGTTATGTTCTAATAAAGCAATCAGCAGTGTCAGTGAGATGAAAAAGACAAAAGATTGTTATTGTAACATAAACAATAAGGTACAGCAAGGGGCTGCCGGCACAAAAACGAGATTCCTGGTGTGTTCATAGTCTCGCGGTGTCCCCAACCCATATTTATATTTTGGGTAGGGTGCGCAGCGAGACTAGTGCATGTGTCTACTACATGTCGCAATACTAGCTACGTATAGCTACACTAGCTAGCTAATGTATTGGTGGCTATAGACTTGAAAACGTAGCTATAATGCTATAAAATTATATGTTAGCTGTATTATGCAGAATTTCGAGGTGAAATTTCACTCTCTATAGCTATATGTGACCAGATTTTGGAAAACAGACCATTTTGTCACATTTGGCATCATTTATATTTCTGTTAATTTAAGACACTCCATATGCCACCACTGGTTTAATAAATCGTTAAATCAATCACAGACAAGTTGAATTACCATTTAAGCATGGGAAATATTATGGAAGTATGTGCTTGTTGAAATTATATAAGCATAGACACGAAAATTCTATTTATTTCACGTATGACAATATGGTCTGTTTTCCAAAATCTGATCACATATATGCTAGTATATATAGCTAGCTAATAGCTATGAAATTAATAAACACTATAGGCGGGATGATATATAATTGTGTCACTGCATGCACGTGCATGCAGCAAAATAATCAAAACATGCATGAGCTATACACAGTATACTATAGAGTGTTATTTCCTTATACATGCATGAACTCATGCATATATTATGGCTAGTTAAAATATTATATTTTCATGTATTAATTTAAGCACATGCAATTATACAATGAAACAGCTAGCTACGTAGGTCGTTCATTGGTAAAAGCGAATATGTAGCTATACAGGAAAATATTCTAATAGAACAAACGCTACACTGTAAAAAGGAAAGTACTAAAGTAACACTCAAAGTGAGGTTCGTAATGGGTAACTAGTTACACCATTGCATGGTGACTTAACCCTCAAGGTGGTATTTTATAACACTAATTTAATTTTTGGAAGCTCGATGCTTTAATGTTGCCCACGCAAAGTGTCAAAATGTATAATTATTGTATTGAACTTAATTTAAAGTGTAATCACATGCAGGCAGACCATCAGTACTTGTCATTTCATTCTTCTAACTAGCTAATGATAATGTTAAGTTATAGCTATATGTTATAGGAAATAATTATGATTCATCATCCATACCTACAATAGTCATGCATAATAGCTACATAAATAATTTACATGGTGTGCTTGGCAAGTAAACTATACGTATATGGGAAATTGGGTATTTACATAGAAAACAAATACATCAGGACACTTGATATCCTCTTAGTCAGAATAGTAACAGGAAATTTGATATTTACAAATCCAACGGTTTACATGGTGTGACCTTTACTTTGGTAATATTCAGGAAATTTGGTATTTACTCATAAATTATGTGCATCAGGACACATGATATACACTTAAAGTCAGAGCAGCTGCAGGAAATGTGATGTTTACAAATCTACAGTTTACTTGATGTGGCCTGTGCTTTAGGAAATTTGTAGGAAACTTGACATTTACATAAGTAACTGACAATCAGGACACATGATGTGTTTGTTATGTTAGGACAGCTACAGAACATATAAGATTTCCTGAATTAAACATTATACAGTCCACACGACATGTCATGTAACCACTGTGAAATACAGAATACTGGAAATTCATATATTTTTCCAGTGTTTGCCAAAATTGCACCATTTTGCCAGTGCCCTTAGCTCTCAGAGGGTTTCTGCATCCTTTAAAATGTTCAGCGATCTCTATTGTCTGAGGTCTATAATGTGCCAACAGCAATGTCATTATGGCTTCCATAGTAAGATTGCTAACAGGTGTGGGGCTCGACAATACTTTTAGCTTCGAGAATGTTTTGTGGCCTAACAGCATTAAAAATAGCGCTTTCTTGCTTCTGAGGTCGTCACCATCATTCTTAATTTTATTTGTCACACAATAAAATTCGAACCTTTCTCTAAAGTCTTTTATCGACTCCTTCTCCAAGTCGAACTCCTTTAGGACTCCGTGGGCCATCGATATCCTTGTCGCCACTTGAAGTAACCCGAGATAGCCTAGCACGAGGTGATTCCAATTAATGACTCAAAATCAGTTACACGCATGCGCACAGGATATGTACTTACAACATACATAGCTATATATACCACTCCAATAACTGGAGTGGCACTAAACTAAAAACCAAACAAGCAATATTTCATTACTCACCTAATGTTAAAAATTTTGTGGTGTTATTTTGTGCCATCTTTGAAGGCCAGCCAAATACAGTACTAGTGGGCACAACAATTTTCTATGCACATCAAATAAAGGCTGATCTATAAAGTAACTAAAAAGATTTATGTTGTGATAAAAATTATTTAGATGATACAATCCGATGAAAGTGGAAAGCCTTTGCTGAAATGTCATGTTTAAATAAAAATCACCATGTTGTTGCCTCATAATAGTGTAAAAAATCAATTATGGACACAAGAAATTCATGAGCTAATTCCATTAACATACGTATATTAGCATTTATTAGATTTTGACCATACAAACCAAATAGAAACCATACAAGTATACTATAGGGAATTTTACATGCAAAACTAAAAAAGTATGCCAAATCAATTATGGACACTATTATAATGCCCACAATCACATTACTAGAAAATCTAATTTGTTTTCACTTGTGCCATATAAGGGTGCATACTTATTGACCTCAGTGCATAAAATCTATTATGGACTGATCATTTTGACACAATGGTTGCTGAAATCACCACTTAGTGGTACAACACTTGGATGGCTTTAGGTGTATTCATTTCATGTGGCTATTTTAACAACAAATCAGTGGAATTCACTTGTATGGCTACATGGCTTCCTTGTAAGACAGCATGTTGGAAATTGTTTATGCTATGTTGTATACCATTTGAATCACTTAGTGACTGACTAATTTATTATAATATTGTAAAAGCATTTAGAGTTTGTCTACTTTGGCAGTATTTATGTGGAGTTTCAAGTGCCAGTTAATGTCAGCAAAGCCTACATACAATACAGCTCAAGTGTAACATCGCTAGTACTCACGAGACTTGCGCGAGTGACACGTAGTTGGCTCACAAATCACACAAGGCTCTCGCGAGTCACTCACTCGGAACTCGCGGACATTGTACTCGTGTGTAGTCGCGCGTGTACTTGCGAGTCAACCTGTTCAGTGTTAAGCGAACCAGCCCACTCCATTTAGCTAGCTGCTTATGAACTAAAACCGTGCTACAGTTGACCCCCACCATAGATACTTTCGAATTACCCACCTCATACGATCTGTATGGTCCTACTCAATATAGCGTGGCGGGGCCCATGTAAAATTCAATTAAATTTCCCATGGTATTTTTTGATTTAGCCTTGGATTTAGCTACTGTTCAAAATGATAAGATTGTCCACAGAGACCAGAAATCATGTTGTTGATCTTTATATGCCGGAATGCGTATTTCTGCCATCAAGGAAAGATTAGAAGAAGGGTCAGCAATATCTTTGAGATACTGAATATCCTTTGTACATGTGATCACCGTGACCTCTATAATGTTACTTAGCTATGTAGCTACGTCCCCTTGTTTTGTAGGTCACTTCAACGCTTAATAGCAAAGAAACTGGAGACTGGAAGTGTCATAGACATGTTGGATATCAAGTGACCTCAAGATTTGCTGTCAACTGATCCGCTTAGTCTCCCCATAGGTTTTACCGGTATATACGTATACAGGTAAAGGAAGCCTATCTATGAAAAATCTATGGCCACACCAAACTGAAATTTATGCGCATGCCGGCAGGGCCTAGGAGTTAGTAAATCACTATATACGATACTAGCTGGCTGATTGCGAGATGCAAGCCCATAGAGGATAAGCCCAGGTATATATCACCATGCTTAATATCTCCAATCGATAAGGTATTGTGCTTTGGCTAACGAAAGTATCTTGAATATGCAGAATCACTGAACTCGTGAGTACACAAGGCACGCGCACGTGTTGAATCCGAGGGAGGGGGGATTTAAGTTACTCGCGTGTTCCCCTCGAGTTGCTCGCAAGCACATGCGACGCTGTACCGTAACTTGGAAAGAATCAACTGATGAAACTGTAACATTACAACTAGCTGACAATATATATGCCAAAATTATAAGAGATCTCAAAGATGTCAGGAAGATTGCCAACATACGGGGTATTACCAACTTTTCTGGGAAAAGGATAATGTAAAAGTGTTTGTGTATTGCCACAATTGTTAAATTAAGTAATGTATTCAAAGCATTACATTTACAAGTTTTTGAATCTTAAGTTTAATTTTAAATCCTGTAATAAAAATGATCAATATCACTTGCACTTGCTGCCCTATTTTTACTCAAATGTTGGGGTACTGAGTACTAGAAAACATTTAAAAGTAAGACTACGAATGAAGCAACGAAGAAAGAAATGGACATTGTTTGTTCCAACCTCTAAAGACTGATGCAGCCATTTTTATGTTTTTAGGAGCAAGTGGTTTTCTTATCAACAGTTGCCAGTTGATAGAGAAAGCAATGGAGGCAGTGGCAACTTGATACCAGTAGAAAATTAAAAACAAGAAAGTCAGTTGCATTGTCTAAGCCCCTATTACATCCCAGAAAAAGGTGAAGAGTTATTTGCTGCTGTTCATCGCCATATTGTAGCAGGCTATTTATCCAACTTGGCTGCTGGGAAGCAGATTACCCCACCTCTTTCAGGAAATGGTTTGTTGCTGACAAAAAACTATGTAATTTGGAAGATGACTGTTTCTATAGGGATGGATAGTATGAATATGAATATAGAGATATTCCAGGAAGGCTCTGTAACACCTGCAGTGTTATGTATTGCTTTACAATCGATTAACTATTTATTCAAAGAACATTAATGTTAGTTCACAATATATGTACTGCATGACCGGATTTGGGAAAACGTGCATAGTTCACACATCCGATTTTTCGCATTCAAAGATTCATAAAATCTGACAGGAACAGTATACTGGTATGAAATTTGCAGGAATCATAGAGGAATGATAGCTCTATAAACCCTGGAAGTTTCAAGTCTATCTACTGGTTGCTCACTGTAAACACACATACTGTTGTACCATGGCGGGCAAGGGCTGCTCATCTTCTTCAGTCGGACTGGAGCACCATGCGGCAGGGCTGTAAGCTGTCAGTGCAGGTTGACTCACCTTCAAGCTGCTCATGAACCATGGTCATGACAAAATTAAAATGTCCAGGGCATCCCTATGAATCTTCAAAGCTGAAAAATTGGATGTGTATCCGGTGACATATATGCACTGCATACACCATATCATAATTACCATTTATCTACAATGTTAGATTAGTATTCCACCGTGTTATGTTGCAAAGCATCTCATCATTATTTATATAATTATTATTGGCTGTTTATTATATAACTCATAGCTATGTGTGTACAGTAAGAATGACTCACAAGGAAAACTATGGTAGCTACGTACATCAGTTCCAGTGGTTCAATTGGCTTCTTAGACTGCCATTATGGCTTCTTTCTCATACCATTAACTCACTTCTACTTCGTTTGCTTTTGATGTGGGATTTGGCTGGGTTCTTTCTCGGTACTATTGGCTGGGCGATTTCTTCAAAGCTTGATCTTCCTCACTTGCGTGCCCTTCAGAGAGCAAGAATTAATGATCATTCTATATAGTTGGCTCTCTGTTATGCGAGAGTGGAAAGCAACCTTTTTGACTAATGGTAATTCCTTCCCTGACACACTACAAGGAAAATATCAAAGGAAGGGTGTTTTATGGAATGATGAAAAACTGAATGATTGTGTTAGAAAATATGTACGTGAGAATGCAAATATAAAAGGAAAGCCTAACATGACTTCTTTAAGTTTTTGTAAATGGGTAAATGAAGACCTTTTGTCTAATTGGGTTCTTGAGCCTGGATACCCCAGAAAAATTGGACTTGAAACTGCTAGAAAGTGGTTACATCATTTGGAATTTATCAGAAAAAGGGAGTTTACATAGATGGCCATGAGAGGGATGACGTCACTGAATACCGCCAAAAGTATTTGCGAAAAATGGTTTCTATTGGTTTCCTTAACAAAGACAATGCACCTACTTCAGAAGCAGCACATCAACTATTGCACGCATCTCAGGATCAGCAACATCTAATACTGTGTATTCAATTTCATTAATTCTCTTTCCGCATAAATATTGGAACACAACATTAGAGAAAAATGGATAAGTAGCTTTGGCCTGAACAATTGATACAGCAATGAGCTTACCCAAATAAACAAATTTCTGTTCCTACAAAAAGGTTTTTTCTGTTTTTAAGGCCACAATGCATTTTTGCTTACCATTACTCCTTTTGAGTCATGAATGAATACTACACTTCCTTCAACACCATGACAAATCTGGTCTCTAAGCTGGATACCTAGTAAAGACCATAACTCCCTTAGAGGACCTCCTCCATCCTCTCCTGGTTCTCCAACAAAAGATGCCTAACAATTAAATACAGCTACTTAGCAGTATGCACCAGAATGCTTTCAGTTTTACATTTATTATCTTATTCACAGAAAAACTCTTTCGCTGGGCTGATTTAAGAGCATCACCAAGAACTAAATCTCTTCGTATTTCTAATACATAAAATTCCTCCATCACATTTGTTTCCTTGACTCTACTCAGCAAATCAGCTAGGGTCTAAAAGCAAATTGGAACATCTGACACATAATTATAGTTTTCATAACCAGATAAAATACTAAATGGTTTGGATGAAACCGAGTAAGTTACAGATACACAAGTAACTTTACCTCTTTTTTCAATGAGAAACTAGGAAGTAATTCAGTTGTAATGGACAAATTTTCTACTATGGAACAAGTCTGTAATATGCAAGTAATAAAACATTGTTACACAGGTACTTGCTGACCTGAGCATTAGTTTGATAATCGTCACTAATTATAATGGTATCATCTTCATAAGCAATACTCATGTCACGGTCATCCTCACTGTTTATGGTAACTTCCTGCACATTACCAACCACCTCATTTTCAGCTTCATTTCCCTTCTCATCTCTCCTACAACATATAGCTAATGTACAATTAATCAAAATATAGGATGTAAAATATACCTGCAACAGCTTCTTAAATGATCCCTTAACTCTACAAGTGGTATTTTTGCTTGACACTTATGACGTCGCTCAGTTATCTGTAATAATCCACAAGTCATTTAATTAACAGTTTTTATGTAGTGATTTTATTACCCAGACTATTTCATCATCATCATCATAACATTTTAAATCATTTTGTAATGGGCGAATGTATACACGTCCGCTTGAAACATGTTGTTGTATCCAAGGAATAGGGTAGGTAACCATATAAGGAAACTTCCAGTTCCCGACTGTTGGGCTTGCACTTTAACAAATCAACCCCCCCGCTCTTCCAACTGAGGATAGTGCCTTTTAAGGATATCCTAAAATTCATCAAGCACGACTTGCATTGATGGAAACATGATGACCTTCTCCCCAAGCCCAACAGATGACAAGAAACTCTTTTCCTTTGATGTTGGTACTTTTGTTGTAGTTATCATAGCTAAACACACAAATTTGTGACTCTATAAGATTGATTTTGTAACTTTGGACACCTTGCTAGGCGTCTCCACATGCCACGGCATTTGCTATTTCGATCATAAGGCTGAAAGTTTGCTTTTTACTCATTTCTTTTAAGTGTGTTAGCGCATCTAGGGCCTTACCACAGGCTAACATAGCTCAAGATGACTTAGAATTGCTTGCTTCTGAAGTACTACTGGCGGTACTGGTACTCCCATTCATGGATGAACAACTGCTACTGGCTGATGAAGAGCAAAGATTTGCGGATACACAGACATCATTGCTTACATCTCCTTCATTGAGTGCTCGCAACAATAAATTAATTACTTCTTTCACTTTGTCCATGGACCACATTTCCACTGGCTCACGCGACAAATGATCACGTGAACATCAGCTTTAAATATAATTATGCGCGCTTTGTGAATAAACATCTGCATATCAAATATCAATGGCAAACTCGTTGATTCGTCCATAGATATATAGACTACGTAACCGGGATATGAAACATAACCGCGCACTACACAGCTTCCCGTACATTTCGAAATTTACTATCCGTGTTGTTGATTCTTTCATGAAGCTCTAAGTTTTAACTTGGTTTATTGAAAAAGCTACAGAAATCTAAACTGTTCTAAGGTAAGTTTGAAGCAGTATAATAGTGTAGGTTGTTAAATTATTTCCGAACTCGATGGTATCCTTGGTTATTTCACTCCTCCTATTGTGTAATATGCCGGAGGTACGTACATTTTATTGCGGACGTTTCTTATGAATTCTGTACTCTATTTACTACTTGAATGCATTATAATGAAGCCTTTAAAGTGTTATTTTTGTATTAACATTACAAGGCAGGCTACAACTACATAAAAATTTCACTTTTGACCTATTACTGAGATTTTGACTCTTCGTGGACAGTCAATTTTTGTGGACCTACCACTACCGCAAAACTGCACTAATTGTCAATATTAAGCGATTGAAGAATTACGTACATCCTATATATTTGCATGATGACGAAAGCTTACAGCTACATGGTCAATAAATTACCAAAGCACGAGCTACATTACTCGACATTACATACAAATCGTAATTCTAATTAAGCGCTTGAACAACACGGATTAGTTTGCCCGCAACGGGTGTTTCATATCCTGGTTACGTAGTCTATAGTATCTATGATTCGTCTAAACAGTAAAGTAATACTATCCATTTTATTTAACGTGCGTGTGTAAATCATGTGCGCATTAGATTAATTGATGTTGGAAATCGATTACAAACTCGACTACACAATCGGGTGCAAAATCGATTTTGAAATCAAATTCTATTATAATTCGAAAGCGAAATCGATTGCAAACTCGATCACAAAATCGATTTCGGTCCTTAATTCGATTGCAGAGTCGATTTCAATTGTTAAATGGGGGGATTCATACTTTCCTAAGTCTGATTTCGGTTTAGAGTTAGTTGATTTTGTAGAGGCTAAGCTACACATTGGATATTGCTGTTTGATTACACGCCAGTTTGATGAAGAGAAGAGGATAAATAAGACACTCCTTATATTCTATTAAAGTTTCCTTGCAGAAACTGCTACTTCACAATGACAGCAGTTCACAGAAAAGTAGATTTTATTAACCAAATCAATTCAACTTTTGGGAGTGGAGGGTTAGTCTGTTTCTTTAATGATAAAGAACTGGCTCAATACATCAGCTGGAAGAGACAACGTTTTCACAAGGATCATACTGAATACTTGCCAAAAGTTGGAGTTACATCGCCAAAAGTTGGTGGGAAGGACAAATCTGGTTTTTCTCAGTGAAGGTGAACAGATTGATTACAGTGCACACAAGTCTGTGTGGTTGAAACATTCTGTGTTATTGGGAAGTAATTGGACTTGACTGGAGAAAAGCTACATATACTGTTACTGCTAAACCTCTCCACTTGATGTAGAACCACTTGATGTAGAACATAAATCAATCACATCTATATCACCCTATAGTGTCACAATATTTTAGCTCCCCCAGATTTTAACTTTGTGGTTACTTTAAACCATACCAAGTGTATATATTGTAGTATATTGATTACCTGATTACTGTATTATGCTATTGTACACATGCGTAAAGTGATCATTAAATAGAGTAGTGCCGAACCGCGTGCATCCCTTGTGCTCCCTCAAAACACAACAGACTGGCGACGAGGATTACGGAACTTTTACAAAGAAGTCAAGGAACCAATGGCTGGTCCATCGATGTTAGAATCCTTTGACCCTGCCGTCGAGACTGTCGACGATTACAAGGAGAGATTCGATTTTTATTGCACCGCACTGGGAATTCGTGAGGAGCGACAAAAGGCGTTGTTCTTAACACGCATTGGACGTGATATCTTCGTGAAGGTGAAAACCTTGACAAGTCCAACACCTCTCGCTGACTTGACACTTGCACAGATTGTCGAGTATATGAAAGGGCATTACAAGAAAGAGACAGTGGAAATCGCAGAGCATTTCAAATTTTCAAACGCGTCCAACAAGACAAGGAGTCTCTGGCTGATTATTTGGCGGAATTGCAAAAACATGTAATTTCGGAAATTACTTAGATACGGTCAACTAGTGTGTGGGCTGCGTGACCAGAAGACCCAGAAAGAATTGCTGTGCATCCAGGATCTGACAATAGCAATAGCCACAGAACGTGCCAAGGCAGCTGAAACTGTTAACAGAGAGACACAACAGTTGAATCCAGCTCCAGCTCCAGTAAACCACTTGCGGAAATCACCAAGGCAGCCGTTAGAGTGTCACAGATGTGGCAAGCAGGGGCACACAGGTGCAACATGCCTTCACAAGGACAAACATTGTAACTATTGTAAGAAATTGGGGCACCTCAGTGCAGTTTGTAAGAAAAGGCAAGGGGCAGCAACCAAAGAAAAAGAAGGCTCATTCCACTCACACTATGGAGGCAGTGACATCAGATAGCAGTCCAGAGGAGTTTGATGCCAAACATAACCATGTGTTCCATGCAAGCGGCACTCAGAGTCATTCCAAAAAGTTGACTGTTAGATGGTGTTGAAATGTTAATGGAAGTAGACACAGGTGCTGAACTTTCAACGATTCCATTTTCACAGTTCAAGGAGAAGCTGGGCCATGTCAAATTACAACCGTCAACAGTTAAGTTGCGTCAGTATGATGGAACACCACTATCAGTGAAGGGAGAGATAGAGGTTACAGTACAGAAAGGACAGCAAACTCAGATGGGAGCATTTGTGTTAGTTGAGAATGCCGATGGCCAACTACCATTACTGGGAAGAGACTGGTTATACAAGTTACGACTGAATTGGTTAGAATTACTGGGCATGTCAAGATTAGTACACAAGGTTGACATACAGTCACTTAAAGAGGAATTTGCTGATGTTTTTAAAGAGGAATTGGGGCTACTGGTTGGTATAGAGGCAGAAATTGAACTGAAAGAAGGCACTAGTTCCAAATTTTGCAAACCGAGACCCATTCCGTTTGCCCTACGTAGACGTAGTCAAGTAGAAGAGGAGCTACAAAAGCAAGTAGCCGATGGTGAATTACAGCCAGTAGACCAGAGTGAATGGGCGACACCGATAGTTGTAGTCACCAAGAAAGATGGCAAACTACGAATTTGTGCTGACTTTAAAGTGACAGTCAACTCTCATCTAAAGGTGCCAACATACCCTTTACCAACTCCGGACGAAGTTTTTGCCACTCTAGCTAATGGTGAGTCATTTAGTAAGCTAGACTTGTCACGTGCTTACAAACAAATGAAGGTGTCAGCACAAAGCCAAGGGTATTTGACCATCACAACACATTTGGGGCTTTTTAAGTACCTAAGACTCCCTTTTGGGATAGCATCTGCCCCCGCTATTTGGCAAAAGGCCATGGCAATAGTTTTACAAGGGTGCCCAGGGGTAATTTACTATTTGGATGATATATTAGTAACAGGAGCCACTAGAGAGGAACATGAGAAGAATTTACACTCAGTTTTATCCCGACTTCAGAGGTATGGACTAAGACTCAATGCAACAAAGTGTAAATTTTTTCAGACAACAGTAGAGTACCTTGGTCACAAGATTACCCCAAGTGATATAAGCCCTACACAGGAGAGAGTTAGGAGTGTGATTGAAGCTCCAGCACCCAGGAATAAATCTGAATTAAAATCATTCTTGGGCATGATTACATTTAATGCACGGTTTTTATCAGCTTTGTCAACGATGCTGCACCCACTCTACCAGCTGCTAAGAAATGATACCCCTTGGAGATGGTCCAAGGACTGTCAACAAGCATTCAACAAAGCAAGAAACTCAGTTAGTCAGGCTCCAGCATTAGCTCATTATGATGTTACAAAACCAATAAAGCTATATTGCAACGCGTCACCATACGGTGTAGGAGCCTGCATGATGCACATTATCAATGGGAAAGAACAACCAGTGGCGTACGCTTCTCAAACATTGAGCAACGGAGAGAGAGGGTATGCACAGATCAAGCGAGAGGCTCTTGCACTCATTTTTGCTGTAAAGAAGTTCAACCAGTATCTCTACGGCAGACAGTACCCTAGTGACTGATCATCGACCATTATGCAAACTGTTTGGACACAAAGAAGAGGTACGACCACTAGCAGCTGCCCGAATGCAAAGATGGGCATTGATCTTAAGTGCATACACATACAAAATTGAATTTGTCCCGGGAGCCAACAATCAATGTGCAGACTACCTCTCTCGCCTCCCAAGATCAACTACATCTGTACACCCAGCTGAGAAAGGAAGTGAAGTACATGCAATGACTATTGACAACCTACCGGTTACTGCCAAGTTACTTGCGGCTAAGACAGCCAAGGACACAGTGTTAGCCAAACTCTACACTTGTATCCGTCATGGAACGTGGCCATCACCTGTACCAGATGATTTGATTCCCTACTTCTGTAGGAAACTTGAATTGACACTTCTGTCATCTGGGGAAAACGTGTGGTGATACCAAGAATTTTAAGAGACCAGTTACTGAAAGAGCTCCATGTTGGACATGTGGGAATTTGCCGCATGAAAGCACTAGCCAGGAGCTACATTTGGTGGCCACATCTCAATCAAGACATCGAAGCGATGGCAGTACAATGTGAAGCTTGCAAGACCACATCAGCAATGCCTGCACAGACAGCTCATCATCCATGGCAATACCCATCTGCACCATGGGAGAGGGTACACATTGACTATGGGGAGTGGAACAAAGTGGAATTCCTTGTGATGGTTGATGCTTTCAGTAAGTGGCCGGAGGTCAAGATAGTGTCATCAACCACGACACAGAAGACTATCACTGTATTGAATGAGATATTTGCGACGCATGGATTTCCAAGAGTGCTCGTTTCTGATAATGGACCTCAGTTTACATCATCCGAGTTTGAAGAGTTCTTACAGCAAAACAACATAATCCATTACAAGTCACCACCCTACCACCCAGCATCAAATGGGTTGGCTGAGAACATGGTCAAAAATGTTAAGAACCATTTGAGGAGAGATATACCGAACTCCAAGAGCAATATCAGTTGTAGTGTCTCCACATTCCTCAGAACATACAGAAATGTACCCCACACAGTTACCAACAAGAGTCCTGCTGATCTAATCTTAGTTCAAGCACCACAAACTCGGTTATCACTTACCTCACCAAATGTGTTCCAGAGAGTCCTAATCTTAGTTCAAGCACCACAAACTCGGTTATCACTTACCTCACCAAATGTGTTCCAGAGAGTCAAGGAACAACTGCAATCCAAACCGAATCAAAAAGAGCCAAGGAAGCGTGAATTCCATGTTGGAGATTCAGTGCTTATCAGAGACTTGCGACCTGGACGACATGACAAATGGCAGAATGGAACAGTAACTGCAGTACTTGGTGGTCCAAGATATCAAGTTGGCATTGATGGACATTCTAGGCAAGTACATGTTGATCATCTCCAACCAGGTATTCACAATAAGACAGCCACACCTACAGATCAGTTTGACGACTTGACATCAGAGATAGATGAACATGAGTTGTTACCAGACACAGTGACTGATTCTACACCGGCTGAACCAGTCACGTCTGATAACACCAACTAGAAGACTAATCGAGGAAATAGACTGAACTTTTATTATTAGTATATTTATTGTATAGTTTTCCGTAAGAGGGGGGGGAGGAGTGTAGTATATTGATTGCCTGATTACTGTATTATGCTATTGTACACATGCTATTGTACGCATGCGTAAAGTGATCATTAAATAGAGTAGTGCCGAACCACGTACGTCCCTTGTGCTCTCTCAAAACACAACATATATATATATATATATTAATTGTAAGTTTCTATTTAATGCCCACTACAGACACTATAGCAGAAAAGCAAAAATCTTTTAGTGTAGCCTAGTATATTATGCTGATACTCAGCGCAAACACAAGTAGCTACTACGAACTTCACGGTTACAAAAAGCTTACAGTTTACCTGTAACAAGCAGTTCTAGTACACGATTGAAGTACAATCAAGTGATTCTGTTATTGGACACCACAAAATCATACTTACAGGCTTATAATTTCTTCAACAATTCTTCTTCCACTTTCAAAATTGTTTTCTTCATCCTCTTCAACTATATGGTAATTCTGCTTTGCTAACTTAGACAACATCACACATGTGTAAGGCGCACTCTAATGGTACAAGTGTCAGGACTAATGTCCTCGCCTGGGTGAATTACGCAGTGCTATATTATAGTACAATCGTGCATTATGGTGAGCATCACTACCGCAACCTGAGCCTTCTCGTCCATGACAGTAAGCACATTTTATAGGGACATTTACTGTGTAGCTATAATATAGGGATTATCCACCACTGAACTCAAGGCTTATTTTGTTTTGTTTCCCGGGCCTAGCACAGACCCCTGAGAGATGTTACTGCACACAAACACCATTTAAGGCTATTTGGTGTGATTGACCTTAAGTTAATCAATTTAAGAGACTAAATTGGTTAACTACAATTGGTTGGTTAATTTCCACTACAGCAAGTGGATATTTTCTTACCATTCCATTTATCAGGGTAAAACCTCTGGATACTTACCAAGATTTGTCTTCCCAGATAGAACGTCAAAATTATTGGTCCAACATAGAGAAAATCAAGCAGATCATGATGCCAACCATATTTATGTGGTTAAAGTTCCTCCGAACTGTACTGACCTCTACAGCCAATGGATTTAGCTGTAAACATATCAGTTAAGGAATTTCTATCGTGTTTGGTATTGAAAAGAAACTTACTGATACAGATAATGACACCTGTATTGTAGACACAAAAATGTCTATCATGAAGCAAATTGGTGCCAGCTGGCCTACATGTCTAAAATCAAACACTTGCTGAAAATGGTTTTAGTGCTGCTGGTATTATTGATTACCGCTATTGCATTATTGATTAAAGTGTACAATATTTACAACTTGCATAATCATAAAATGTATTACGAATACATTATTTTTACAAACTTGGTTATGGAAATGATGTATCATCTGTCTATTATACAGTATGGCCGGTACAGCCCAAGCCATACCACTATTTCAGTGAACTAATTTAATATTTCTATATTGCACAATATATGTTCTAATTGATGCATGCTCGTAATTACTTGTCACCATGCCAGAGGATATTTTTAGTGTTCCTGACTAGCCCTACCACCTGTGTCAGTGACATAGACAATAACTACTATACATAGTTGTACATGCACACACAACAAACACACAAAGACTTTGTAAATATCAACACCTAGAGTGCATGCACTTTTTCATTATTAAGATCACTGTCTATATGAGCGGTGGCTTTTCTACTGTTGGGTACAACCGGGATTGATTTCCAGTTCATCAGTGACAGCCAGAGTGAGTGTCATATACGTACCAAGTAGACACAAAAAATTTGTTGTACTGTGGAAATCGTAACAGGTGAAATGGACTGTGTTATTCTGCCACAGACTCAGATGATGGAGTTGGAAACGCATCACATTGACCATTAGTGTTACCAGAAGTCTAGAGCTACTTCGAAAGTGTGTCAAATTAAGTGGCCTACAGCCACCTAACACACGTCCTACAGTGATGAGAATGGGATTGCTTCAAACCTTCAGCAAAAAGGAACTACATATATAAAGTACAATTTGAATGTCAAAAGAAACAGAAGAGTGAAAACTGGGCTGATGACTTGTTTGTGTTAATAGACAAAATGCTCCTGGAGGTTTATATTGTGTAATTGTAACCACACCCACTTTCAACATACCGTATAGCGGGTTTTTAACGTGGACACAAATAGTTGCAAAATAAAATTCAAACGACACTTAATCTCGTGGGCTAGCCTATTCGTGATATTAAATTACTCGCATGAAAAAACGAAGAGTAAAACTATCCTTCAAATCTTTGTAATGGACTCATATCACACTAAATAATGAAAATATACACAAACAAATATTCTTTTGCACCCTATGCTTCCTTTGTGCGATCAACGCTCGTGTGCCATGCCCAATTCAAAACCAAAAGAGTTGGGCTTGCTACCATAGTAAAAGGCTTTAAATACCTCAAAACAGATAGATAATGCATGGAAACTGTCATTTTAGCTTTTAGTTAGTGTTTATCTATGTATGATTGCTGTATAGAGATCGATCGATCTCTTCGTGCATAAAAGTTAATGTTTATGCAATTGAGTCTTGGCATGGCTGTGCCAGACTAGATGTATATGCAGTTGCAGAAAGAGCGACTCCAGTATTACTGAATGATTTGCTAGTGCATGCGAGTCACAAAATGCAATGGATTAAAACTTCACGAATTTTAATGTTGCGAATTAAGCACATCACAAAATTAAAGTCCTCGCATGAAAAACCCACTATACGGTACCACGTCCGATAGAACTACACTGCGTAGGTAAGTTTATAATGAAAAGATAGATAATACATTCACAGGAGAACTGTAAAACGACAAATGTAGAAGTATAGTTCCAGTTCCGTGTATTATATCTATGGCTATACTAACTCTCATCTGCAAGTCAACACTCATCTTACAGGTATAGTGACTGGCAAAGAAGGCAACACAGCAAAAGAATAATGCACGTTGGTGTATCTTAATATTTTTGAGCAATATAAAATTATTGTCTATGCGGCAGTAGAGCTTGATAAATTAATATTTTATGCGTTTTAAGCTTTTACTGCATGTTACATAGTATATCTAAAGGAAACTAAAGTTGACTCATCAAGTTACTCTTCACACTTGAGTACTCATCGTCTACTTGCGCTTTGTCACTATAAGGCCTGTCACGTATTATGTAGCTTTATGCTAAATCATGCACTCGAGTAAACTTTGAGACCTCGTCACTTCACACGCTGCGAGCACTTCAGTACACGAAACTTGATCGAGTAATGCTGTTTACTAGACAAAAATTCACGAGCGAGTGTGACATTACCTTAGAGCGGTACCATATGTGTGATTAGTCTAAATGAGAGGGATGTTGCTATAAAATTTATACCACCTTACTTAGAGCTTATATGGAATAGCTACTATCCAAATATTCATTCTGGTAAAATTCAATTATCTCGATAATGCACTACAATAATTAATTATCTCGATACATTGCCTGGTACTTCATTGCGAGTAAGATAATTTCTTATGCAAAACTTCTCATATATCTTGCCATGCAATTTTGAGAACAATAGCAATTGCATGATTATTGCTTCACAATTGTGACTATGCGATTAATTGCATGCTATATAATTTAACCATATTTCTAGCAATTAATTTATCATTTCACATACCATAATTTGCATAATACGATTGGAGAATTCAACTGCTTAAATTATTTGGAGGAGAAAATTTGGCGAATGCATGGTCTAAAAATTTTTACCAATTAAGCCGGATTACCCACGTGCCAGCGATTTACGCTCTAGTTCTAGGTTAGTGATGGCGAACTGCAAAACATAGATTACAAGTTAATCTAGATGCAGCATATTTATTTACCGCAAAAGCTAGATTCATAGGTAGTCTAGATTGACGGTGATCGAAAATAATTATATAGACCTTAAATAGATTGAGCCGCTAAAATTTACTGTGTGCCTGATCTAATGCAAGGGTCTGGCAACGTGTAGCTAAGTCTCCACGTGATGGAATAGCGCACGTTTTCAGTTGAGGTGATGATTCATGGGCACCACGTGTATAAGGATATCTGGGAACCTACAGAGGGTGAAGTGCTCGTTTGTAGCAAAGAAGTGGGAATTTCCCAAGATCCAATGGCGGAAAGAACTTGATATAGTGGGCCATGTGCCTCGACTATATGCACAATATTTCTGCAGAGAGGAGGCTCGATAAGTTGCAGGGTAACTGGGCATAGGTGTTATTCTAGGGATTTGGAGCAGGGTGGCTTAGAAGTGCCATGCATGTTAAAATTCTCATCAAGTTTTGTATGGAGATAAAACAGAAATCTGCAAAACTACGGCTGGTAATAAGAGTCAGTCTCCTTGTGACCACTAATAGTTCCAATGCTACAGACACAAGCGATTCCAACGGTACAGACACCAGCGATAAAGAAACTTTAAGCAGATGACACGATTGTCATTAGCTCATGTAGACAACCAGTGCTGAAGCAATCCTTACTATCCCCAGTGAAGAAAGCACGATTAGCAGACAAGGATATAGAAGAAATCATTATGGGAGCCAGGCTATCTGACATTCACATTAACATGGCTCAAAAGCTCCTAAAAGAGCCCTTAATGGCTCAGCTGTTGTAAGGTAAGAAATAGCATGCACTGAAGAGATGGTGAGAAATACGTAAATTACAGATCATATATTTTCATCAAAGGGAGCATTGGATTGTAGCTACAACCATAAACAGTTGCAAAGGAGAAATTTTGGTTGTGGATTCTATCTTCAAGTCTATAGACACTGAAACCATCACCAATCTTTTTAAACATACTGGTGCAGCTGAGAAGCTGGACATCAAACTGTGAAACAAAAGGGTGGTAATGATTGTGGACCATTTGCGATTGCAGCAATTATTGCAAATGGCAAAATCCATTAAAACTCAAATTCCATCAAGATTCCATGAGAGCACATCTTGTTCGTGGTTTCTATGGTAACAAACTGACCATGTTTACACTTGAAGGCTAAACTTGTAGTTATGTACTGTGATTATATATGCAAGTACATAGCTATAGCAGTTATGTATGTTATTATATTATACCAGTATATAGCTAGCTGCATCTATTCTAGTTAATTTTAGATTTGTTATGGATATAATCCTTAAATTGCTCTGAATGTTCTGTGTTATGAGGGACCTACAAAGGATATCAGTTTATAACATCTGAACACTTAAATTACATGTAAACATACTTTGGCTGGCTTAGCCAATGTGATGCCACCACCAGCTGTCATACTCAAAGTCATCTGAGTTGCATCTACAGGGCACTACAAGTAGAGATATATATAATTGTATACATTGCTACCTTAAGGAGTGGCTAATTTTTAAACTATAAAAGGTGAAGTAGCTAACAATTTTCTATTTCTGTTGTACCTCATTGCTACTGCCACAACCACAGGTGTATTTTCACTTTGATCTGCAAGCACTTCAGTCTAGTATATAAAAGATGATAAACCGGTACGCATGTACACAAACGTCATAAGGACAAACCGTTTTAGGTGTTGCCATGTTCGTTGCAATCATACATTTCACCACGCTTCTGTCTTCAATCACCTGGCCATCAACCAAGTCTACAAATTCTCCTCCCCAATCCTCGTCTTTTATTTGTAAAAAAATAGGCATTTCAGGTTGTAGCAAATCTTGAAATGCTTTTAAAGCATTGGCACGAAGATGCTTCTCATCATTTTCCCCGTCATCGGGAATGTCAACACTTCGTTTTCTATTGCCAAAACAAACTAACACTTTCTTCACAGCACTCATTTCTTAGCACCACGAGGTAGCACGCGAAACCATTAGAATGTCATACCACGTAAATATACGTACAGATTAAAGTAGTTTACGAGTTTTAGAATTTAGGCGATACTAAAAGTATATAGATAGTATATTATTATTCTTCGAGTACGAAGAACAATTCTAACATCTTTATATGCTAAAATCGAGTAAAAATGAAGATACAGTCTTTAGTATAAATTTATAAATTAATTAATGTCAAATGCCCCACCATGGGGCATCAATTTCATGTCAATTCCCCTTGTAAAGCCCCACCTAAGCCCGAGGGGGGGGGTAGTGGGGGAATCCATTGATAGGTGCATTAATTGTACGTAGAGTAGAAGACCTGTGTCCTCCTTGAATCCTTTTCTTCCTACTGCCATGTTTTTTTATCACGCTCAATAACGAATCACTTTCAGTTATATTATATCACTCAGTATCTATAACTCTATGATTACTCAGTTAATTCGGCCAGTGAATCCGTGGTTAGTTCAGGATTTCCGCTTATAGTGTGTTCCAATTAATGAGCACCAACTAGAAAAGAAATAACAAACACGACAACTGCACGTTAACAAAGTTTCAGACTCACCTTTCGTGGTATCATTCACCCGGTACCAAGGAATAAGCGTGTTTGGTTAAAGTTTCACGAACTGGGTCGCTGTTTCGATTCTGGCTCAAAGGACCATGTAATATATTTCGTTCTGTCTCTATTTCTCTCGCTCTGGCTCACCTACAAGCCTTACAAACTATCCAGTTCGCATCTCGTCGTGCACATGGCAGCTTGCGTGATCTCACATAACTTTATTCTAATAAATGTACAATAGTAATAGAATAACACTCAAGTACCAGTGGCAGGTTATGCCTACAGCTAGTTATATGGCTGATATACTGAAAGCAAGAGTTAATAGAATTCTTGGGGATATACGTGCGTAATGGAAACACATTACCCGGAAGTTTACTGAATGCTCTATTTATAAATATCTAATTTATTATACCTGACTTGGACACTGACCCATCCTCTGGCTTTGCATACACCACAGCACTTATTATCTATGTATACACACTCAAGTACACGTGGTCGTTGCGTCGCATTATAAATCCTTACGAAGATTTATTCATAAGAAACATTTCATTAGTTAGGATACTAAGCTGATTAGAGATGCAACAATATTACAATTTATCAACATATTCTATTGCTGCAATGCAATACAATACCGTATACGTTGTAGCAGACACCGGAAGCCATATAACTTAATTAGATCATTTATCGCAGACAATGACCATTTACTTAAGAACAATTACAATGACATTCATTACACACATGTAACACACATATATATATCTGATATCTATTGTTCTGTGTGGTGGTGTAAATATATAGTTGAGTTTACTTGTACTGTGTAGTGTTGAATCACTTATGATATTATATACTGGAGAGTCTATATAGTCAACGTTGATCGACCTACAATTGGTGACCCTGACGCTGAGAACTCGATCTGTCCTGCCCGTTTAGCCAGTTTCCGCGATGACTACACCCGACACCAATACTGATGGCAACGCTCCGCACCACGCTCAACCGCCTGCCAACATTTCAGCAATTCAGCTCAAGCTGCCACCCTTTTGGCCAAAGGATCCAGCACTGTGGTTTGCTCAGATCGAATCCCAGTTTACCACCCGTGGCATAACTGTTTCGAGAACTAAGTTCGACTATGTGGTCTCCTCACTCTCTCCTGAATATGCCACCGAAGTCCAGGATCTACTGCTTAACCCACCTGCAGAACAACCCTATGAGGTACTGAAGAGAGAACTGACGAATCGTACTTCAGTATCTGAACAGAAGCGCCTTCAACAGCTACTAACTACCGAAGAGCTTGGAGATCGTAAGCTGTCGCAGGTCCTACGGCGCATACAACAGCTGCTAGGAGACAAGGCTACTAGCATGGACGCCACTTTCCTAAGGGAGTTGTTTCTTCAACGCCTTCCAGCCAATGTACGTATGGTGCTAACCCCATCGGCAGGAGACTTGAACCTAGAACAGCTGGCACAGCTAGCCGACCGGATTGTGGAAGTGTCACCAACTCCGACCATTGCCGCCACCGACACCACCACCCAGTGGACCGCACAGGTCACTGAACTCACGCGACGTCTCGACGAGTTGACAACACAGATGGCAAGTGCTGTCAATACTTTTTCTCGCCGCCCCCGCCGATCACCCAGCCCCGCACGACGAAGACAGTCCACGGCTACCGACAACACGACGACCGAGCGTCTTTGCTGGTATCACCGCAAATTCGGAGAGGCTGCAAAGAAGTGTCAACCACCATGCCAGAAGTCGGGAAACGCTCAGGCCAGTCGCTAGCGGTGACGAGCGATCCTGGCCAACCTCAAAGTCGCCTGCTATTTTTAACTGATTCTAACTCTGGCTGCCGTTTTCTCATCGACACGGGGGCTGAAGTGAGTGTCATCCCTCCGTCCTCTACTGATCGGAAGAACAAGCAGGATTGTTCAGGCCTCCGAGCAGTCAATGGCTCATCCATTGCGACTTTTGGTACCCGGTCCCTCACCCTGGATTTGGGCCTACGACATGTGTTTCGCTGGATTTTCGTCATTGCTGACATACACACACCAATCATTGGAGCTGATTTTCTCCGAGAGCACGGAATCTTAGTCAACATGAGACATGGTCGTCTGGTGGACATGACAACACACCTCCACTCAAAAGGTACTATTTCTCATGTTGTATCACCCAGCCCGTTTTTTCCCCTGCAGCAACTGAACACAGAGTATGACGCCTTACTGGCTGAATTCCCTTCTGTCACCAAACCTTGCTTGCCACCTCAACCAGTGAAACACAGTGTTACCCACCACATTCACACCAAGGGGCCTCCTGTCCATGCTCGAGCCCGACGTCTACCACCTGACCGTCTTCGCATCGCTCGGCATGAGTTTGAACACATGCTGGAGCAAGGGATCATACAACCATCTAACAGCCAGTGGTCATCACCCCTTCACATGGTCCCAAAGAAGACTCCCGGAGATTGGCGACCCTGTGGCGACTACCGCGCACTGAATCGTATGACTGTCCCAGACCGATATCCAATATCGCATATACAGGACTTTACTGCAACACTCCATGGAAGTACTATCTTCTCTAAGCTTGACCTGGTGCGTGCATACCACCAGATCCCAGTAGAACCATCAGACACCCCAAAGACTGCCATTACTACACCGTTTGGGCTGTTTGAATTTAAGAGAATGCCTTTTGGACTGAGGAATGCTGCACAGACATTTCAACGTTTCATGGACCAGGTGCTACGTGGACTGGACTTCTGTTACGTCTACATTGATGATGTCCTCATTGCCAGTAGAACAGCAGAAGAACACAAGGTACACCTACACCTTGTATTGCAACGTTTTGTGCTGTATGGCATATTGATCAATCCTGCCAAGTGTGTATTAGGTGTCACCGAACTGCGTTTCCTGGGCCACCACGTCAACAAAGAGGGTGTGTCTCCACTTTCAGACCAGGTGAAGGTCATTCGGGACTTCCGACAACCTACTACCTTGCGACAACTACGGGAGTTCCTTGGCCTGGTGAACTTCTACCACAGGTTCATTCCCCAATGTGCTGATATCCTGACACCACTCAATACACTACTGAAAACCACCTCAACCAATAGTCGAACTCTACAGTGGAATTCTGCTGCCACCACTTCCTTTCTGGCAATCAAGGATGCCCTAGCAAAGGCCACACTCCTGGTACACCCTAAACCTGGTGCCCCTATCAATGTGATGACTGATGCATCTGACATTGCTATTGGAGCAGTACTGCAGCAACATCTGGATGACACATGGTGCCCACTCTCCTACTTCTCCCGGAAGCTGACTCCAACAGAGCAGCGGTACAGCACATTTGACCGTGAACTTTTGGCAGTCTACTGTGCTATTCGCCACTTTTGACATTTCCTGGAAGCTCGTGAGTTCCATGTGTTAACTGACCATAAGCCATTAACCCACAGCCTCAACTCTAAGCCGGACCGACATTCACCTCGTCAAGTTCGCCAATTGGATTTTATATCACAGTTCACAACGGACATTCGTTATGTCACTGGACGAGGCAACCCAGTTGCCGATGCTCTGTCCCGCCTGGAAGCTAATGCTGTGCAGCTTGACCACAACCCGCCAACAGTAGATTTTGATGCTTTGGCCAAGGCTCAATCTTATGACGCTGATATGCAGAAACTACAGTCCTCAACCACCACACTCAAGTTAACCAGAGTCCCAATGCCCATGTGCAGTGACACCATCCTTTGTGATACATCAACAGGGACACCACGCCCCTATGTTCCAGAGCAGTTCCGTCGCGTTGTGTTTGACTCATTACATGGTAGATCTCATCCAGGTGTTCGAGCGACACAGCGCCTGGTGACAGCTCGCTTTGTGTGGCCTGGAGTCAACTCTGATGTCCGTAATTGGGCTCGTTCCTGCATTCAGTGCCAAAGAGCAAAGGTCTACCGTCACACTACTACCCCACTAGCTACCTTCACTACACCAGATGTGCGATTTGATCAGCTACACCTTGATCTTGTTGGCCCTCTACCACCATCACAAGGCTGTAATTACCTGTTGACATGTGTTGATAGATTCACTCGCTGGCCAGAAGCAATACCAATCCCTGACAGCACTGCAGACACTGTGGCTCAAGCTTTTGTCAATGGATGGGTATCACGTTTTGGAGTGCCCTCTACCATCACCACAGACAGAGGTCAACAGTTTGAGTCTGCACTCTGGACACAGTTAATGCATCTGCTTGGCACAAAGCGGATTCATACAACAGCTTACCACCCTATAGCAAATGGATTAGTGGAACGGTTTCACCGGCAATTGAAGGGTGCACTGAAGTGTTTACCAGATCCTACACACTGGACTACAGCTCTTCCACTGATACTCCTCAGCATCCGCACTACACTCAAGCAGGACCTGAAGTGTACTACTGCAGAGATGGTGTATGGCACCACCCTTCGGTTGCCAGGCAAATTTTTCACCAGCACTAACAACAATCTGGACCCCATCTCTTACGTCACCCGATTGAAGATGTTTATGCAGCAACTTAAGCCACCTCCAGTTCGCCGACAGCAGCAGCGGAAATCACATGTGAGTGCTGACCTGTCTACATGCACTTTTGTTTTTGTAAGGCATGATGCAGTCAAGCGATCACTACAAAAGCCATACGATGGTCCATTCCATGTGCTCCATAGAACTGACAAACATTTCACCTTAGAGGTTCGGGGCCAGAAGAAAGTTGTCTCACTGGATCGTCTCAAACCTGCATTCGTTGAAGATACCTTACCAGCTTCCAGCCCTTCAGTTACTGTGCAATCATCACCTGATGTGCCACCCCAGGCAGACCCTTCACTCCTAGCTGATGCCAGACAACCACAGTCAGAAGTTACTTCCCTTCCGAAGGAAACAGCCCCAACCAGAGTCACTCCACGTACCACTAGGTCAGGGCGCCATGTCCACTGGCCTAAGCGGTTGGTAGATTATCAGTCGTTCACCAAGTAGTTCACTGAGGGGGGAGTATTGTAGCAGACACCGGAAGCCATATAACTTAATTAGATCATTTATCGCAGACAATGACCATTTACTTAAGAACAATTACAATGACATTCATTACACACATGTAACACACATATATATATCTGATATCTATTGTTCTATGTGGTGGTGTAAATATATAGTTGAGTTTACTTGTACTGTGTAGTGTTGAATCACTTATGATATTATATACTGGAGAGTCTATATAGTCAACGTTGATCGACCTACAACGTCAAAACATTTGAGGGGGAAAACTTTCGTGGTTCATCAATAATGTGCATTATGTAGGGAAAACTTTCGCGGTTTGCAGCCTTAAAGCCCACGCGCGCCTGCAATACGGATTTTGGAGTGTGTGCAAAATATAAAGTTTGACACGCGCGCTGGGCACATGGCTGAAGCCGAATTCAGTTCTGTCCGTGGTTTTCATGTGTATCAAGACAATTGGACACCTGTGAATGGTAATTATTTTCTAATTGTGAAGCAGGAAAAGTTTCAATGGTAATTTTGCTAAAATCCGCAAAAACCACAAAAGTTTTCCCCCTCGAATGTTTATATTGCAATATATTGCAACATTTATTGTCTTCAAAGTTGTAAGTATACCGGACCTCCTGTAACCATAAATATACAGTACAATTTCCATGTTTCTACTTAGCCTTTACTGCTAAAAACAAGTTTTAAAGACATGTGTTCTTTTTTCAAATTTAATCATATAATACGGCAATATACTGCAATACACTCAAAGGCAATACGCAAACTATATTACTCACATCACTTTAAAGTATAAATAGAAAACACACTTCTGCTTGGTGCCTTTGCTGCAGTGAACATATATAGTACTTATTACTTGACTCAATGTCCCTTGATGGTGGATGATTCAACTTGGAAATCCTTATTTGAGAAGATTTGGATGCTAGAATGAATCACATTCAAAGGTGAAAATTTGTAAATTGAAAAGTAAAATAGTAAAATTTTTGTTGAATGCGTTTTCCTCAAAATGCTCTGAATTTCTTGATCCATTCACATATACGTACATGTGTATACTTATCCTAATGGTGCCATGTACGTAGGATCATGCTTACTAAAAGCTTGTGTCTGTGATAACAAGTGCCATATACGATGTAAGAACTGCCCTAGTTGCTTGAGAGCTCCTCAAAAGTTACATCGTAAACACCCTAACAATGTTTGGAAATAAGGTTTGTTCTTCAAAACCCCTCCATTTTTGTGTTTTGCATAATTTTAATATTAAACTTTGTAGATTTTACAGTTATTTGTGTGAAGCTACGTATGTATGTAAAATTGCGAGCATGGAGGGTTTCTGCAGAACCAGTCACATACAAGGCCGTAGCAGACAGTCCAGTTGGTCAGGTTTTGGCCGGATCAGTTTCTGAGTGCAATAAAAAATTTAATATAGACTGGGTGAGTAATAAAACCTGCGTACCGACGTGTCTATATACTACGTACATACGTAGGTGGGGGAAATCTACCAAGCTATTGAATCTACGTATATATAGGGCCATATGGCGACTAGTATCGGTAACAATGTACCAGACGAACCTCACCAGCCAGCTTCGTTTAACTTCCCAAAGTGATCTTTTGGGCAGAAGAAAGTTGTACATCGCAGCTGCCAGCCATCTTGGTGCAATTTCTACACTACGATGAAGCCAGAAATGTTGTTCTTTGTCAACTGAAAAAGATGAAGTCCAATCGAGTTGATCCTGCTTTTGTATGTAACAGTAAATAAATTATAGCACTAGCATATTCTTGAGGAGTATAAGTTATATATAACTGAGCTACTGTATGTACATCACTGAACATTGTTGTTGAGTAAGCACTAAGCAAGCCACTAGCCTAGCTACTATTATACGTAGAATAAAACGCTACTGCATTACTAATGGTCAGTTGTTTACAGAACTGCTGGAATTCAGTGCTAATTAAATTTTTGTTATAACTTGCTCCTTTGGTATAACTTGAGACATGCCTCTTTGATGTGTAGCCTGTGGTTTATTGTGCTTGTAAAAAACATTTATTGTATGATTTAGATAACCCATGGCTTTTTCAACTGGAAAGATGGCACTCAGATTTAAAAACCATGAAAAAAGTGCAACTCATAAAGAAGCAGTGGAGGTTTTGATTACCATTCCATCATCTTACAGTGACTCTCAAATGTACATGCTGAACAAAAAATCAAACACCGACAAGCACTGTTTCAAATTTTGTCATGTTTGTGGTTTTTGTGCCGACAGGGACTTGTCCTAAGAGGAGATGGGACTGAATGTTAGTTTAAAGGCCAGGGATGATAATAATCTCACTGATTGTTTAAAAAGAAAAAAGAATGTATATACCAGTCCAGATATACAGAATGACAGTATAAAAACTATTGGTTGCCATGTGCTACAAAGCATAACTAAAGAACTACAAAGTTCTCCATTTTTAACTGTGATGGCAGATGAAACAACTGATTGCTCTAACAAAGAGCAAGTAACTATAGTTGTAAGACATGTTGCAGAAAATTTAGAAGTTCATGAAGAATTTCTAGGTTAATTCCTGTTAAGTCAACTGATGCTATCACTCTTACTAGTGTAATCAAAAAGGTTTTTGAAGATTAGGAGTTATCTTTGCAAAGACTACGTGGACAGTGTTATGACGGTGCAAGTGCTATAGCCAAGCAAATTTGTCTTTCCAGCTACTAAAAATTAAAATTTGCTACAAACCACTGTGAATATGTGTAAAACTGGTGTCTTTCACCACTGTTGAGCAAAAAATTGCATGGGAATACCTTGAGGCATACCTGAGATACAGTGATTTTGCTTAAAACAGCCTATTTTAAGCATTCTAATCAAGAGCCTTATTTACCCATTGTTATGGTCACGCTTTAAATTTGGCTGCTAGTAATGTGCTAAAACAGTCTAAACTGATAAATGATGCTCTGCCTCGTAGGGAAGGTATTTTCAGAAAAACTGGAAGGAGTCGTTTGTCCCACCAGATGGACAGTTAAAGCCAATTCATTGACAAACATTCTCACAAATTATGAAACACTGCAAGACACTTGGGAAGAAGCACTGGCAGTTACTCAAGATACAGAAGCAAAGGCACGAATCCATGGTGTATCAGCTCAAATGTGCAATTTTGATTTTTTATGGATGCATGCTTGGTGAATTGATTTTAAAACACGCTGATAATTTAAGTAGCACACTGCAGCATAAACATAGAAGGACAACAAATTGCTTTGATGACAGTGCAGACAATTAAGTCAGTTCACACTGATGAGATGTTTGATCTCTTCTGGGCAAAGGTTACCACCCAAAGAACAACTTCCTTGGGCATTAATGATCCACAACTGCCCTGTTGTAGGAAAAGAACAAGAAGGTATGATGATGATGGCCACTCAGTAGGTGATTTTCACAGTACGCCAAAGGCTAGCTAGTGGGCTGTATTCAAAATCATTTTGATCAACTTGGATATAGAATTTACGGAACCTTAGAAAGCTTATTACTAAAGGTGTGTAAGCAAGATGACGTAGCTGATGATCTTGCCTTTTATTTAGATGATTTTGACCATGAACTTTTGCCAGTACAGCTTCAAACTTTTGAAACACACTTTCGACGGACACAAGGTAACAATGTGAGTAACATCTCCGTATTTGATGTCAAAAGTTGCTTTTTGTCACTTTCTCATGGCCAGAGATTACTTTTATCCCAAGTATAAAAGTTGTTACAGCTTGTTTTGGTAATGCCTTCCACGAATGCCACATCTGAAGGGTCATTGATGTCTAAAAAGCTATTTAAGAACAACAATGTCACAAGAATGGCTGAATTTTCTCATGCTACTTTATGTACACAAAGACAGGACAGATGCACTTGATCTCAAAAATGTGCTTAATGATTTTGTAGTCGAGTCGGTACATAGATTAGGCATTTTTGCTAAGTATTAGCTGAGGTATTTGTCGTAGTTAGGTTCTACCACTGTTATAATGATTAGCAATGACAAATAATAAGCATTGTCAATCAACACAGTACAACTACAAGCAAACAGTTTATAGAAGTGACGGTATGCATAATATTACAACTATGTGCACATGTGTACATGTGTTATGCATGTGTTCATATACTACAGTTCCTCCCCTTTAATTTGAAGGACTCCATGGTATCCTTGGTTTTCGAATTCTGGTGGAACGTTGCAATATGGGAGGTTCGGCAGTGTTTGTTGTACTTGCACTACTGGAATTGTTGTTGTTGGAATCTGGTAACATCACGGCTCTGACTCTTAGCTGATTGGCATGTCGGTGCCAAATCATTGTACTACCTTCTACTGCTACTTGGTACATTACATTTCCCTTCCTTCCTTTGATAGTTCCAGGGAGCCAACGCTTGCCTTCTCTAAAATTTCTAATCCACACTGATTCGCCGACTAAGAATTGCTTTGGCTTGGTGTGAGAATCATGTATGCTTTTTGTCTTAACACAGATTTGGGCACAAGCAATTGACAAGAATGCAGTAAATCTAATCTGGTACGAATCCTTCTACCATTTAGCATCTCTGAAGGAGACTGGTTAGTTACTGAATGTGGTGTGGATCTGTAACGGGCTAAAAAGTTAACGACACAGTTCTGCAGGTCTTTGACAGTGGTGGGATTAGCTTTGTTCACAGCAAGTTTGAATGTCTGGACAAATCGTTCCACTTCCCCATTTGAACTAGGGTGATATGGAGCAGTGGTCATGTGCTGAATTCCCCGTGATAAGCAAAAATGCTTGAATTTCTCGGCAATGAACTGCGGACCATTGTCTGAGATAATCTGCAGGGGTAATCCGTGAGCTGAGAAAATGTGCTGTAACTGTTTAATCATTGTTTCAGCTGTAGTTGACTCCATCATAACAACTTTCGGCCATTTATTATATGCATCGACCACATCTTTCCCCTGCAAAGTCTATATGTGACCCGGTCTGACAAAACTAGTCTTATTGCCGCCTAAATTTTGAGCTAATATTCAGTATTCAAAACTTAATAATCCTTTTTCTCAACATGCTATTATAACACAAACTTTATCATATATGCAAAAAATCCTAAGGAATTCAATAAAACTTACAGAATTTGAATAGCACCCACAGAACAAGTGATAGATACCATAAAATGAATATGTGTATTTTGCGGCAATAAGACTGGTTTTGTCAGACCGGGTCACATATGCAGACGTTGCCATGGCTTGGCCGGAATGTCCCATTTGTGTAAAGGAACTTTGGTTGGATCATTGGCTGTTTCAGCACAGTTGTTGCAAGCTTTCACAAATGATTCAATATCATCATCTATAGACGGCCACCAGACATGTAATCTTGCCAGAGACTTCATTCGGCTCATTCCCGGGTGTCCATCATGTAGACTCTAAGCCCCCACAGTAAACATCCATTGGTAACAAGCGTTTACTAAAATATGGCTTCACTTTCTCTGAGATGGAATGAGCTGTGTTAGGCCACCCTCTCATGGTGTAACTGTAAACTTGTGACAAGGTAGGATCTTTGGAAGTGGCTACTTTAATATCTGGTGCCTGTATTGGGAGTGACTGTAACTGATGTTCTTTCAGAGCACACACAATTTCTCTTGAGTCATCTTGCTCTAAAGGTTCCTCCTGTAATGGGAGACGCGACAAACCATCAGCGTTGCCATGGAGAATTGAGGGTTGATACTTCACCTCGTAGTCATATGATGACAGAATGATTGCCCATCGTTGCAAGCGACTTGCTGCCATTTCTGGGATGCCTTTGTTGGGATGAAAAATTGTTATCAACGGCTTGTGATCAGTGATTAATTGAAATTTACGACCAATTAAATACTGTCTACCCCAAATACAATTCCCAGTACCTCTTTCTGAATCTGGGCATAATTTTGTTCTGCCACTGTTAACTTACGAGACACATACGCTACTGGTTTCTCTTTGCCTCCCGGAAGTGTGTGGAATATCACTGCACCAATGCCCACTGGACTTGCATCACATGCAAGGCGCAACAGTAAAGATGGGTCATAGTGTGTAAGTGTGTCAGCAAACGTCAGTGAAGCTTTCACTGTTTCAACTGCTTTTGTGTGTTCAGTTGTCCACTTCCACTTCCACTTGGAATTTTTCTGTAACAAATCATTAAGAACAGCACAATTTGTAGCCAAACCTGATATGAAACGATCATAGTATTGTACCATCCCCAGGAAAGATCTAAGCTCTGATTGATTTTGGGGTTCTGGCATGGCAGTAATAGCTTTGATTTTATCTGGGTGAGGACGAATGCCTTCTTTGTCTAGGATGTGGCCTAGATAAGTGACACTATCTTGGAAAAATGCACATTTCTCTAACTTCAGGCAAAGACCAGACACATTAAGTTTGTCCATTATCTTTTGAAGACTGCTCAAATGTTCTTGCTCTGATCTGCCTGTTATCACAATGTCATCCAGATAACAAGCCACACCTGGTATGTCTCCCCCACCAGCTGCTCAATCAATTTCTGAAAAACAGCAGGTGCACAGCTCAGGCCAAAAGGGAGTCGTTTAAACTTGTATAGTCCTTGATGGGTGTTTATCACTGTTAAGTCAGCAGATTTCTCATCCAGAGGAATTTGCAAATATGCTTCTGCTAGGAAAACTTGTGACCACCATTCAATTTTTGAAATAATTCCTCTGGGAGAGGAAAAGGATAAACATCTGTCTTCAAGGCAGGGTTGAGGGTTACTTTAAAATCACCACAAAGCCTTACTTTGCCTCCTGGCTTCCTGACCACCACCAGGGGAGTGGCCCAATCTGAGTGAGTGACTTTTGCTCCTTCTCCAGCCTGTCCAGCTCAGCACCAACTACAGGTTTGAGAGTGAAAGGTAATTTCCTTACTTTACAGTACTTTGGTTGAGCTCCCTCTCGAAGTAACAGTGTAGCCTTGAATGAGTTGCAACACCCCACCCGTGGTTTGAAGAGTGTCTCGTTTATTGTAATTATTTCCTGTAGGTTTCTGGGAGGTGTATCAGCAGTGGTAGCCAATATGAATTGGCTTGGATCCACTGTAATGTGAAGCTTAACTTGACCATCACGGCCAATTAGATTTATCCCGCACTGTGATACATAAATTGTTAAAATTGCACACTGGTCAGGATCATCTGTGCGTTGTACACGGGTCTGAAAATATCCAATTGGCTTGATTGGCTGTCCCTCAAATGCTCCTAGAACTCTAGAGGTAGGCTCTAATTTTGGCTGCTGGAGGTCCTGCCATGTCTTCTGGTTGATGAAAGTAAGCGGTGAAGCTGTGTCCACCATCAAACGGAGCCGCTTATCCATCTGTCGTAAGTATAAGATGTGATACACTGTGTCCTCCTAACTGTGACAACTGCTGACTCCAGTGTTTGGTTGTATACCACTACTGGTGTGGATGATCGACAAACTCTAGCAATATGCCCCAGCTTACCGCACTTCCTGCACTTAGCATTTCGAAATCGGCAATTATTTTGGGAATGTTCTCCTCCACAGCTAGCGCACTGGAGCGGTGAATTTCCCGTGGCTTGGTGATCCCCTACCGGACGTCGTCGGTTCGACTTTGTTGACTTGGGCGGTTGGCCTTGAGACTTAGCTTTGCTGCTTGCAGCAACAGTGGCATTGCTTTTATTGGTGTCCACGCGTTTAAGAGATTCTCGTTCGGCAGCTTCGAACGTATGGGCAAGCTCCACTAGCTCAGTAAGAGGCTTCCTGTTTAAAAGCTGCTGAAGTAAATGTTCATTCCGCAGGCCCATCACAAACTTATCACGAAGATTATTTTCCAAATGTTCTGCGGACCACTCACAAGTTGCTGCCAATCGTCGCAATTCGGTGATGTAATCACGTAGTAAGCTGTCTGTAGTAGAACCGGTATCGCTCAGCTAGAACCAGTTTCTTAGTTCCATACTGTGAATCTAGCTTGGCTTTCAACTCTTCGAAATTAATTTCCTTGGAGCACAAAGACTACACAGTAGCTTAAAGGTAGCGGAATCGATATACATGCAGAATGCTGCCCGCTTCTTTGCGGCAGCGTCGTCACCAGTAGAATGACTGCTTAAAGTCAGCCATTGTTCAAATCTTCTACTCCAAGCGTTCCAATCGTCTTTACTAGAATTGAACGGCTCAAGCATTGGTGTGGTGGCCATCCTCGTCGCCAATGTTGTAGTTAGGTTCTACTACCGTTATAATGATTAGCAATGGCAAATAATAAGCACTGTCAATCAACACAGTACAACTACAAGCAAACAGTTTATAGAAGTGACGGTATGCATAATATTACAACTATGTGCACGTGTGTACATGTGTTATGCATGTGTTCATATACTACAGTATTAGCTGTATATAAGAACCTTATAAGTTTATTGTTAGAATAATACTGTAACTATTACTTAAGCCATGCTTGTCTTGTAATCAATGTGTGATCTTGTGTATACCAAAAATTAACTACAATTCATTGAATAACAATTTAGCTATGCAGCTTTATGATACAGTGAAACCTCATTAATGGGGTCACCCTAGGGACCAAAACAACTGGTCCTAGTAATGAGGTGGCCTTATTACCGAAAACCTCTTTAATGCGACCAGGCAAAGAAGTGGCCTTATTAATGAGGGTGTCATAATACTGTAATGTAATTTAGCTACATATATAAGCTGTCATTTCAGTATGTAAATAAGCTGTCATTTCAGTAGCCTCCTAAATTATATTTGTAGCTAAATACGTTCAAAGTAGTCAAGCATAGTGTGACGTTTATTACTGTGTCATACGAGAGCACCAAAACAACATGCACTGAATGTTATACGATCACGTTCTAAGCACGAGGTCACAATCACGTGAGCTCGCTACAGTAAGTCCACTCGTTACATCTTCCCCCTCAAAACAAAAAAAATCTATTTAGCCTGACCTAAGGGGGTAAAATAAAATGACAAAAGAAAAAAAAAAGTCAGTTCAATGAGCTGGATGGCACATAGTCATCCATCCATGACGGTGCTCGCCGAGCCCGTTCTGAGTGGCGAAGAATTGGCGTCTTGGGGGTACTCGGTGTGCTGATTGTTCCTGGGTCTAGCGGCTGGATGACTGATTCTTCTGCCGCTTGTGTGGTTTCCTTGTCCGTCTGTTCCAAGGGTTGCTCTGAAATCTCTGGGACCAGTTTTTCCTCCAAGCACTTTCCTGTTGGAATCAATTGACGTCTGTTCCGTATGTACACCTTGCTGCCTACTCTTACTTTGTAACTTCTGGGACCAACTAACTCAATACACTCACCATTGCTCCATGTAGTATCTCCAGGAAGTCTCATTTGTATAGTTTCTCCTGGCTGTAAGTCTTTTAACTCCTTTGTATGTTGATTATAGTAAGTTTGCTGTTTCTTCTTCAGTCTACATAAAGCCTGCCCATCAGCATGTGTAGGGTAGTGTGGCGTTAACAAGGATTCCACAGTGGGCAGTAGGGTTCGGCAGCGCCTACCAAAAAACCTTTGTGCTGGGCTTGTCTCCATTCCTTCTGACGGTGTATTCCTCCAATCCAGCAACGCTAAGTACTCTGATTGTCCTGATTGCCGGCATTTTGAAAACAACATCTTGATGGTCTTGACTGCATTTTCAGCCTTCCCATTGGATTGTGGGTATCTCGGTGATGATGTTAGGTGCTCAAAACCCCACAGCTTTGCAAAAGTTGCAAACTCAGCTGACGCAAACTGAGGTCCGTTATCGGACATGATTTGATCAGGCACCCCATATCTTGAGAACATACTCTTCAGGATTTTAGCAACTCCTGTAGTTGTCGCTTTGTTGACTCGTTCCACCTCAATAAAGTTGCTATAATAGTCAACGATGACTAGTAGTGTTCGACCATGAAACTCGCACAGGTCCAGCCCAACTTTTGACCATGGGCGTTCAGGTACTTCATGTTGTAGTATTGGTTCCCTCCCCGGTGATGACCTGTGGGTTAAGCAAACGTCACATTTCTGGATGTATTCTTTGAGTTCGGTGCCCATACCTGGCCAATACAGACTATCTCGAGCCCTTCTTATGCAGCCCTCAATTCCAATGTGTGTTGAATGGATCTTGGCCATCATGTCTGTGCGCACCACTGCTGGTACCACCAAACGCTGTCCTTTAAATACCAGCTCACCCTCTAGGACTAACTCATCTCTGATACTGAAATAAGGCCGAACTATTTCTGGCACGTCGGATTTCTTGGAGGGCCAACCTTCCTGTATTACTTTCTGAAGAGACTTCATGACCGGATCGCCTGCAGAGGCTTGGCATATTTGCTGTATCTGATCTTTGCTGAGGGCTAGCGATGTTGTGTTCTCAACTGTTTCCAGATTCTGTGAGAATTCACATGCATGTACCTCCAAACGGTGGGCTCTGCTCAGTGTGTCCGCTAGGTACATGTGTTCCCCCTTCTTGTACTTTACCTTCAAATTGTACTTCTGCAGCTGCAGTAACATTCGCTGTAGTCGTTTAGGAGCACTGTCTAATGGTTTCAGTACAATCATTTCCAGTGGCTTGTGATCCGATTCCACATGGACCACATCTCTTCCATACACATATGGGTCAAAATGATCACAACCATACACTATTGCCAGTAATTCTTTTTCTATTTGGGCATACCTGGTCTCAGCAGAAGTGAGTGCCCGTGAAGTGTAAGCTACTGGTTGTCCATTCTGCAGCAGGGCGACTCCTAAGCCTGACTGAGAGGCATCACATTGTAGGGTGACCTCATCTTGGATGTTATAGTAACGAAGAACTGGTGTACTACCTACTAATATCTTTAGATCTTCAAATGCCTTCTGCTGAGGGTCCTCCCACACCCAACTTGTGTCTTTCTGTGTCAGAATTCGTAGGGGTTTTGTAATGTCTGCTAGATGTGGCAAGAACTTGCTGAGGTATTGAGCCAGCCCAAGAAATCGTTGTACTGCTGCCACTGATTGTGGAGTTGGCATGTCTTTTATAGCTTGAACCTTTTGCTGGATCCACACACAACCCTTCACTGGTAGCCCTATGCCCAATGAATGGAACTTCTGTTAGTCTCAACTTGATTTTGTCAGGATTTAGCCGTACACCCCTTTCAGCACACCTTTGTAACAATGCATCAAGGTTCTTGTCGTGGTCCCTGTTGGCTTCCTCGATTGATTCTCCATGGCCCACTGCTAAGAAGTCGTCTGCCACAACCTCTACTCCCTGCAGTCCTTCAATGATCTCGTGCATCTTTCTCTGAAAGATTTCAGGGGCAGAGCATATCCCAAATGGCATGCGCTTCCACCTATACCTTCCAAATGGGGTGTGAAAAGTAGTAAGGTACGATGACTGCTCATCTAACGCAACATGCCAAAATCCATTCTTGACATCCACAATGGTGAACACTTTGGCGCCATGCAGCCTTGTGGCGATGTCTTCAATGGTTGGTAGTTGATAGTGGTGGCGTTGAATAGCTCTATTGAGGTCCTTGGGGTCCAAACAGATACGAAGTGATCCATTTTTCTTAGGCACCACTACCATTGAATTGATCCAAGCTGTTGGTTCTGTCACTGGCTGTATTACTTCTTGTTTGGTTAACTGAGTCAATGTATCTTTTAACTGGTCTCGTATTGCCACGGGAACTCTCCTAGGTGCATGCTGTACTGGGTAATAACTGTCATCTACTTGGATGTGATATTCACCTTCTAATCGTCCTATTCCTGGGCCAAAGGCTTCTGGATACTGTCTAAGCAGCTGATCTTTGTTGCTTGCCATCTTCAGTTCTAGTGCATACACTGGTAGGTTTCCAGTATTGGGCCGGTTTAACTCATCATTGTCCAAATATGACACTAGCTTCATTTGCAAACATGCACGTCTTCCAATCAGTGGGCGGATGGAAGGGTTGTTTACCAGCTTACAGTGTAGTTTGTATCGTTGGTCACCACGACATACAGGATTTGCTACTGTGCCCAGCACTGGAAGGGTGGCTCCTCCATATGCTGTAATGTGTGACTTGACTGGGATCATTCGAGCTAGGTTGTAGTCTTTGGTAGCGTTCTTGTATAGCTTTAATGGTAGGACATTGCATTGTGCCCCAGTGTCCACCTGGAAGCGAAGATAGCATCCGGATTCCAACTGCACTGTTACCACTTGTGAATCATCTACTCCCACCTTTGCCACCTCTGTAGGGAACACTTCTTCCATGTCATCATCTTCAATTGCTTTTACATCTTTATCGCTGTTTACTGTTGTGGCTGGGGTGCGGCACCGTGCTGCAAAATGATTGAGTTTATTGCACTTATTGCATCTCTGCCCATATGCAGGACACAAGTCTTTCTTATAAAATTGATGTCTACGTCCACAATTCCAGCAATCTCAAGTAACTTTATTCATCAATGTAGGCTTGAACGGTCCACCTGCCCGATGCTGTCTGTCCGTAGGCTTTATGGTGTGTACCGAAATGTTGTCACTATCTCCCACTACTTTCATTTGCACCTGCATGCTCTCCGATGCGCGGCACACCTCGTCCGTTTTCACTAATGTTAGCCTTGGTTCACGTAATAGCCTTTCCCGGACTTTATCGTCTCTAATGCCAAACACTAGTCGATCTCGTAATATTTCATCTGGTGTGATCGTGCCGAAATCACACTCTTGAGCCATCCTACGCAACGCCATGCGGTATTGCTCATACGTTTCACCGACCTCTTGCTGGCGCCGATTGAAACAGTACCGTTGGAAGGGTACATTCTTCCGGGGGCGACAATATTGTTCAAATTTAGTTAAAACCGGCTCTAACTTGTGCTCATCTCCCTCGCTGTTCCAATCAGTGAACGTGGAATAAACTTCACGAGCATCTTCTCCCATCACTGTCAAAAGTGTTGCGACTTGCACTGGTTGAGGCTTCTTGTCTAATTCAAGTGCAAGCGCATAACTGGTCCAGGCTGTTTTGAACCTCTTCCATTTCTCTGAGGCCTGAGCATCATGAATTTCCAGTGGTGCCGGAGGCGGCAAGTGATAGCCAGCCATATTCCAATTAACGCCTTGCAGATAAACGCTTTACCACGTGGACTTTCAGGGGCTTAGTTCCTCCTCCCTCTGGGTTATATCTTTTGTGGTACCTAGACCCGGTACCAAGGATTCACTTCTCGACGATTCAATCCACCGGTGTTCACTCTCTACAACGATGGATCCCACTCCTGTCACCATGTGACGTTTATTACTGTGTCATACGAGAGCACCAAAACAACATGCACTGAATGTTATACGATCACGTTCTAAGCACGAGGTCACAATCACGTGAGCTCGCTACAGTAAGTCCACTCGTTACACATAGTAGATTGCTTTGTTTGCTTAGTTTCTTTCCAAAGGCTGTCTTGCAAATGACTTAAAACCTGGCCCATAATTATCATTGGCTATTCATCTTCTTGTGGTAGTAATACAATTCTCTTCTACCTCAGTAACCTCTAGCTCATCGTTGTCACTTTCTAATTCATCTTCAGAGCGTGGTACTTCATCTCTACATATAGCTAAAGCTTCTTGTCGCAGCTACTCAGTTTCCATTTCTTCTGGATCAATGGTAAAAGAAATTGAAAGATCTTGATCAGCATCCAAGTATTCAACAGCAGTAAAATCTGGACATATGTGCTGAATGACTCAGTAGTATCTATATGTTCATCAAGTTCAGCAAAAGGATCTTCAGTTTCATCATCATCTGCTGGAACAGCACCACAAGCAGTAAAGTAGTTGATAACAGTGGAAGACCAAGCTTGTTTCACCCAGCAAATTAATGATTTTTGCAATGTCACTTGCTGTAGCACCAGATTGGCTATCAATATTTGCAATGACATGTTTAATAAGAAGTTTTGATAATGACATTTAAAATTCTTGATTATTCCAGCATCTAGTGGTTGCAATCGAGAAGTGGTATTTTTAGAAAGGAAAACCACCTTATGTGTGACAGTTTATCACCCATATCTTCAGGATGACATGTAGCATTATCCATTAATAGTAAAATGTTTCTTTTCTGTCTTGCAAGCCTATGATTAAGGCGGCACAAGACTGTTTGAAATATTGAACTGTATGCATATGCACACACTTAGACTTAATGTATTAGCTTTACACCATTGATATTGTATCAGCTATTCACACTATTGATTATTAGCTACAGTGGTCTTGTATAGGAATTTAATCAGTGGTTGTAGTAGGCCCGCACCTTTTGTTCTATTGTTTATTCTTTCTTACTTGTACTTCAATATTGTACGTTGAAATAACTGACTTTGTTGTGTTACTGCTTGCCACGGTCATCCCGAAGCATCCTGCTTGTGCATCAGCACACTCTTGCTAACAGATTATGGGCCCAGTGCCGTGCTAAGTGACAATTTAGTGATAACACTGTTGCTAACAGGAAAGACGATTGTCGACAAGAATCAAGGCGAACTCAGACTGACTGAACTGAAGCCGAATGGCGGAACTCAAAACCGTTATAGTACCATTAAACGGAAAGAACTATCCGACCTGGAAGGTACAATGCCAAATGGCATTAATGAAGGACAGTCTTTGGGGTATAGTCAGTGGAACTGAGGAAGCGCCAGAAGAGGAAAATGCGGATGCTCGAAGAAAGAAGAGATCGTGCCCTCGCAATTATTGTGCTAGCTGTAGACCCGTCGTTATTATATCTACTGGGAGACCCGGAGGATCCGAAAGCTGTCTGGAAGAAGCTAGAGGAGCAGTTCCAGCCTAAGACTTACGCTTTAAAGCTAAAGGAAGGTGGGTCGGTCAACGAACACATAAAGACCATGAGTGAGATTTTCGAGAGACTCACCGTTATTGGTGATGCAGTATCCGAGGAAGACAGAATCGTACACTTATTGGTCAGTGACTGCACTTGAGGCACAATCAGAAAACATCCCAAAATGGGAGCTTGTTACTGAGTGACTGCTGCACCAGGAGTCAAAGCTCAAAGAAAAGGTCATTATGCCTTTGGAAGATGGTCGTAAAGCGTTAACAGCAGGTCAGAATAAGGGGTTCAGGAAACCATTTACTTGTCATTACTGTCACAAGCCTGGCCATTTTAAGAAAGATTGCCGAAAGTATCTAGCAGCTCCAAAGAAACAAGTCAGTGTGGCCGAGAAAAAGGAAACCCCAGGCAGTGATGGAGAAGCATTTGTAACTATCCATGCACTCGCTGCTACGGATCATAGACTCAGGTGCAACTTCCCATATGTGCAACGACAAAAAATTGTTTATTGACATAAGACACCTGGATACTCCGCAGCAAGTGACACTGGGTGACGGAACTCCACTGAAAGGACTGGCAGAGGGGACAGTGAAGCTAGATATGATCCTACCTGATGGAAGCACACAAAAGTGTAAGCTTGAAAATGTTTTGTATGTTCCAAAGGTTTCGTATAGTTTGAGTGTATCAAAAGCTTCAGAAGCTGGGAAAACTACAAAATTTGACAACCAGGAAAAGAAAGTAATTGCAGTTGCCACCAAGCATGGAAACCTATATTACCTAGAGTATTGCAGAAAAGGGGAAAGTGTACATGCAACTGAAAAGAGCAATGAAATGTTGTGGCACCGAATATATGGGCATGTTGGTGAGCAAAACCTTAAAAGTCTGGCAAATGGTAAACTAGTTGAACGATTTGACTACAACTCATCAAGAGACCTTGAGAGCTGTATTGGTGGAAAGCAGCACCAAAGTCCTATCAACAGTAGTGAAAGGCAGACAGGAGATCTGCTTGAGCTAGTCCACTCAGATGTTTGTGAAAAATCGGCGACAAGTTGATAGGAGGAGCTCAGTACTTTCTAAGACAAATCAAGGTACTCCTGGGTTTACATAATCAAGATGAAAAACCAAGGTTTTAGCTCTTGTGGAAAAGGCTACTAAGAAGAAAATTAGAACCTTCAGGACAGACAATGGAGGTGAATATACCTCATCTCAGTTTGAGAACTATCTCAAAGCAGAAGGTATCAGACACGAATTGACGGTGCCCAAGACGCCTCAACAAAATGGCGTCGCCGAGCGTTTGAACCGAACCATAGTCAAAATGGCTCGATCAATGCTTCTCGATTCAAAACTCCCTAAGAAATTTTGGGGTGAGGCCATATCAACAGCAGTTTATTTGAAAAACAGAACACCCGTCAAAGCCTTAAACAAGACACCATTTGAAGTGTGGCATGGTAAGAAACCAAAGGTGAACCACCTGAGAATGTTTGACAGTGATGCATATGCACATGTCCCCCGAGACAAGAGGGCAAAGTTTGACACAAAGACACGCAAGTTTATCATGGTGGAATATGGAAATGTCACAAAAGGCTACAGACTGTATGATGCCACAGAAGGGAAGATAATCCACAGTCGTGATGTAACATTTAACGAAAAGGTCAAAGAGTGCCGACAAAATACACAAGGTACTGCCAAGAGTGATTATCAGCTGATTGTCGAATTTTCTGAAGTTTCTGAGATTGAAATGGACCATGATATCACTCAACCTGAACAAGTTCAGGAATCAAGTCCTCTAGAACCACGAAGGTCTACCAGAACAAGAAAGCAGCCTGACTACTATGGCCAAGAAAGTAGTAATGTATGTGAAGTCACACAATCACCAGTATCCTATCGGGAAGCTACTACAGGGCCAGACAAGAGAAAGTGGGAAACTGCTATGGAAACAGAGATGACATCACTGAGAGAAAACCATGTCTGGGACTTGGTTAAGTTGCCTGCAGGCAAAAGAACAGTTGGGAGCAAATGGGTGTACAAGGTAAAAACTGGAGCAGATGGGTCTGTGCAGAGATACAAAGCAAGGCTGGTTGCACAAGGTTTCTCTGCGGCTCCTAATGGCCTTGTCAGTAAAGCATGGCTTATCTCTTCACCAAGTTGATGTGACCACTGCATTTCTAAACGGAGCACTGGAGGATGAAGTATACATGCAGCAACCAAAAGGTTTTGAGTCTCAAGGAAAGGAGGAGTTTGTATGCAAGCTTAACAAAAGTATTTACGGATTGAAGCAGTCGCCCCGCTGCTGGAACTCCACTCTTGATGCTTGCCTGAAAGAGATGCAATTCACTCAAACAGCAAGTGATCCGTGTATTTACTATCGGAAAACAGGAAAAGATATGATGTTCATTGGAGAGTATATGTTGACGACATAATTCTTGCTGCCAGGAATGTGAAACAGCTCAAACAAGTCAAAGAAAACCTGTCAAATAAGTTTGACATCAAGGACCTTGGTGAACTCAAGTACTTCCTAGGTATGAAAGTTGACCAAAACGAAGAAAGTGGATCCATATGGATCGGACAACCTGCCTATACTGAGAATCACTGGGAATGCAAGACTCCAAGCCAACAAGTACTCCAGTAGAAGTCAGCTCTAAACTTCAACCTGCAACCAGTCAAGCTGAGCCTAACAACCAGACAGAATACCAATCAACCATTGGAAGTCTCATGTACTTGGGAGTGAGCACAAGACCAGACATAGCATTTGCTGTCAACAAACTAGCATGGTTCAACACAAAACCTCAACAGGAACATTGGACAGCCCTGAAGCGAATCTTGAGATATCTTAAAGGTACAACCAATGTTGGTATACTTTACAAACAAGATGGATCAGATAAAGAAATGTATTGGGTACGCAGACTGGGCTGGTGACACTTCAGATAGAAAATCAACCTCAGGTTACATTTTTATGTTCAGTGGTGGACCAATCTCATGGAGCAGCAAAAATAGCACTTTCAACTGCAGAAGCAGAGTATGCTGCGTTATCTGGGGCTGCCCAAGAATGCTTATGGTTGAGACAATTGGAAGTAGAATTAGGATGCCCTCCTGAGGGTCCGACCTTAATATTTGAAGACAATCAATCTACTATAGCGATGGCTAAGAACCCACAATTTCATGGGCGAGCAAAGCATATAGACATTCGCCACCATTTTTTTCGAGAGCAAGTAGCAAATGGAACTATCAAACTAGACTATTGCTCAACAACAGACATGACTGCTGACATAATAACTAAAGGTCTGAGCATTGTAGAAAGCCGGAATGTTTGAACTACATTAAGTCACGTGAGGAGGAGTGTTGAACTGTATGCATATGCACACACTTAGACTTAATGTATTAGCTTTACACCATTGATATTGTATCAGCTATTCACACTATTGATTATTAGCTACAGTGGTCTTGTATAGGAATTTAATTAGTGGTTGTAGTAGGCCCGCACCTTTTGTTCTGTTGTTTATTCTTTCTTACTTGTACTTCAATATTGTATGTTGCAGTAGTTGTGTTGTGTTGCTGGAATCATTAAATAACTGACTTTGTTGTGTTACTGCTTGCCGCGGTCATCCCAAAGCATCCTGCTTGCGCGTCAGCACACTCTTGCTAACATGAAATATCTCACCAGTCATCCAGGCCTTTAAATTCCCAAAGGCTTACTTTTATCTCTCAGTCTTTTAAATTCCAATTATTATTGATGTTTTTTTCCTCCAGCAGACAGAGCAAGCCAATTAGAATCTAGGAAAAGAAACCGTCCCTCACAATATGATGAAATTGATGAAGTGGTATAGTCTGACAAGGCAGAGACAAGTTCTAGTAACAGGCCCAATGCTACAGGAAGAAGCATTGAAGATAGCTGAAGCACTAGGAAATGAAGTGTTTAAGGCTTCCAATGGATGGCTGGGATTCTTTTTGGAATACTCTATAACATCTACTCGTTCTTTGAGAGTTAACTCCTTCCTTCCTTTCTTTTCTTTTTCGCTAGACATCTCTCTCAATCTGATCTGGAGCAACATGTGTTAATCACGTGAAAGACACTTACGTGAAATACATAAAATGGTGGCTGTTGCAGTTGCAAGTGATGAGATAGTAGAGTTTGAATTGATTCATTATATTCGTGGATATCATGATTATATTGATATTTGGACTCCATATGTTGGGGAAACTTTGAGTCTGCATCGTGAGCCAGACAACTCAAAAGATCCGTATGCAGTTGCATTGACTACCAGTGATAATGAAGTGGTTGGCCATGTTCCTGCACTTTTCAGCTTCTTTTTTCTCCAGAGGCATGGTCACAGTGGCTGCTGTGAAATTACTGGTGAAAGGGTCAATCGTGGTATCGGTGTAGGCTTGGAAATACCTTGTATTTATTGCCTTCGTGGCAAACGGTTGTACATAAATAAACTTTCAGTAATAGTAAATAAGCTGATAGTTAAAGTGTAATGTATATAGATTTTATTCGATAATCAGTAAACAGCATTGACTGTAATATCCTCTTGCTTGGGACCTCACGTGGCTGGCTGCTGGCCTTATTATTGAGGTGGCCGTATTAACGGAGTGTCAAGTGGCCGCTATAACAAGGTGGTCACATTAATAAGGTGGCTGCTTAGTAAGGTTTCACTGAGTCATCTGACAGCATCCATTTTTCAAATTTTCCTGGGGGGGCATGCCTCCAGAGCCCCAGCATTAGCATGCTGAGTGTGCTTTGCACATTGGTGATGAGTTTGCAGCACTGGCCTGACCATCTATTTATGGCTTGCTACGGAAGGTGTTATAATACATATATCAAGGTGTGATATTAAGATGATAAAAGGTTGCTATGTATAAATACATATTCTCTATTATGGACTCTTTAAATATAAGTCATAGAAGTATTTATTAATTCTACACTCTGATAGGGTGTGAATATTATTTCATTGCAACACTGTGAAGTCTACGTACATGTTTGGAGGACTGTATTTCACTAAGTACTAAATTACCAACTTTAAATATTTTAACTCTTTGAAATAAAGTAATTTCCTATTTAATTGATGTACGTATTAATAATTTTATTGCAGGCACAGCAGTTGCATTATAACAACTGTGATGTGATAATATTGATGCACAAATGCTATGACAAGAGGGACTCTTGGCATAAATGTGGGATCCGTGGAGCAAGTGCAAGCTTTCTGGAAACATTTCCTTCAGTAATTAAATTGTGGAAAGAGCACATACAGAAATTTTACAAAGTGTAATGAGATTTGCATAAACACATACAGTAGTAATGCAATTCAGAACTAGTGTACAGGAAAATTCATTACTCGATTGTTTCAATGATATTTGTTAAAAGTTTGGTATCAAATGTATACTAATTACATGATTTCTATGGAATTTTTGCATATGTACTCGGTCAAGGTTGTTAATTGTTGCTACATACTGCCATTAACAGAATAAACTTTGAACTAAAATATAGCACTGCTCTTACTCATGGTGACTACAAGCAATTTGATTACAGCTACCATAGTAGCTGATATGTATACTCAAATGTACATAATTGTACTGTTACCTTTCTTATATAAGTAGGATTATTCTCACATAATAATCAATATTTTATGTGTATGTATATTATTATTCTTCACCATAGCAACTACAGGAGGGCGTTTACCATCTACTGGAATGTGTGTATATTTTGTATGTGCATGTACACATTATATATTATTCTTCACCATAGCAACTGCAGGAGATTCGTTACCATCTACTGGTATATTATATGTGCATGTATATTATTCTTCACCATAGCAACTACAGAAAGGCGGTTAACATCTACTGCATGTACACATTATATATTATTGCTGTAGGAAACAGACTATAATAACACTAACCATATATATATATATATATGTATATAACATGTATGATTGTAAATGATGCACACTGTCACGTGACATGTATTGCATGCCTCGTGTCTGTGTCCTTCACTCCTACATGGCACTACGAGCAGCTTAAAAGAACTTTCATCCTCTGAAAATGCCTAGTAACTCAACAAGTGGTTCCCTAGTGCCGGTTAGTATGGTGAATTCGTGTTCCTGTAGTATTCGATTTTTGGCGTTTCCTCCCTTGCGTACCTGGAGGATAATATGCCGTTTGTTTTCAGACTAGGCGATCTGCCTAAACTTGATCTTCAAGTTGATCGTAGCACAGATTTTGCAGCATGGACAACTACACTCCAGCTTATCAGGGCTAAGTGAGGAAGCGGCCGAAAAGCAAGTCAAATCGTTGACCCTTTACTTCTCCCATGAAGCCCTCACCATTGTCGAGAACCTTGGACACAACCAATGAGAGATAGGATGTCACGGTGATTATAGCAGCAATCAAATATTACATTGACGGCAGTGTCAACGAGTTGGTGGAGTGCCGTAACTTCCGTCAATGTGTTCAGCAACCTGGTGAGACATTTGACAACTTTTTGGTGGCACTACGAGAACTCATGAAGACCTGCGACTTCTGCTCAGAGGTGTGTACTCAAAAAACATCAGGGACCAAATCATTGAAGGCATTGCCGAAGGAGACACAATTGAACACTTGTTCCAGCAAGAAAACCTCACTCTTGCAACCGCAATTGGGCACAAGAGGCTGCCAAAAAACAACGTGCAGACATAACTGTCCCTACATCAGGAGCCATCCTAGCCATCCGAAAACCACAACACCACAAAACACAGCCCAATTATCCCACTCATCCCTAAACTTGTCCTGGCTGTGGAGCCAGACCACACCAGGGAGGTCGCAACCAATGCCCTGCTTACAATCAGGCATGCCGATATTGCCATAAACTTGGACATTATGCTAGAGTTTGCCATGCAAAACAACCCCGATAGTCTCCCGTACAGCCCAGTATGCCACCCCCATCAGCCAGAGCTATCCGAACACGACTAGACATAGATGATGAGTTACAACCATCCCGGATGTACACCATCAAACAGGTCACTGTGCACCCACTACCTCAATCCTCCTTTCTTCCCTAAACGGATCATGTGACACAAACATTCTGGTGCAGACATCTCTGCCTCTGGACAGAAAATATTACAGTACCTAAATGAGGATGTCCACAACCTCTTGCCATCCAAGGTCATTCCTCTAATTGCCAATGGACGTAAAATGCACCCTATTGGCAAAAATTCCAGCTTGAGGGAAGGGAGCACAGTGATGACGTACACATTTACCCAAATGTATCAGGAACAATCCTTCCATGGAAGGCTGCCAAAACCCTGGCCATCTTACCAGAACATTATCCACGACCAATCCCTGGTGGAAACTAAACATCAATGCCACCACCTTCATCCCCACAAACAATGATCATGGAGTTCCCAACTGTCTTTGATGGTCAGATCGGAATGATGGGTTCCATATATCTCTAACACATGATACAAAAACCCTTTTGTATCAACACTCCCCGATCAATTCCGTTCATGTATTGTGATAAACTGAAGACTTACTAATCTCACAGAACATCATCACTCCTGTTACTGAAGCTACTGAGTGGCGAAAAAGAATCCGAATGTGTGTGGACCTCTCCCACCTCAACCGGTATATCCTGTGCGAACAATACCAGTCAGCTGACACTGCAGCAAGTGATGCTAAGATCTTCACAGTCCTTGATGCCCTGAAAGGATACCATCAGTGCTGGATAAGGAGAGCTAGACACTGACTACCTACCTTCTCACACCATTTGGAAGATATAAATATCCATTTGGAAGATACTAGACAGATGTTAAAAGCATCCTGGGGGCGAGCCTGATCGACGTAAACATGATAGTCTATGCGCAATAATAAGAATTGCTATATGTCACGTGTGCTTGTCCTAAAGTGTGAGCACGTGGCTGAGGTGATGGAGATTTGCCTTTCTGTACTGCTAATTGACTGTTGTCGTTCTCTGGGTTGTTGAAGTGCAGCTCATTCATGTTACTACGCATAATTCTATCATATTCTCGTCGCCTAGCCGGCAACCTGCAATATTTTCACTACTATTTGCATTTTACAAACCTTGCTTCATTAGTTTCTCTTTCCCTTCTGATTCTATAGCACTCCCTTCTTCTTCTCAGCCTTTCTTCTCTCTCTTCCGCACTTTCAACTCTGCTCGCCATGCTGCATGCCACATGGCGGAGGCAATCCTTCTGTGCTACTAACCTAAACTTTCGGAATGCGACGACCGTACCACGGTTGAATAGACTACTAACAGTGTGGGGCTTTTCGTGTTCATAACATAAATGTGACCACCGTACCACGGTTGAATAGACTACTAACAGTGTGGAGCTTTCCGTGTTCGTGTGTAAACTTTCAGGAAAGCGACCACCGTACCACGGTTGAATCAACTACCGCCAGTGTGGGGCTCGCTCAGGCTCGCCCCAATAAATATCCATATGGAATATCTTCCATTTCTGAACACTACGACCGCTGCATGGCTGAGGCCTTCTTACTGGGTTAAGTGAGTTTCTCTGACATTGTCATATATGACGGTACAACCTCAGGCCATGCCATGCATGTTAGGCAGTTTCTACAACGCTGCAAAGACCGAAACATAGCCTTAAATGTGGATAAGTCCAAATTTTCACACCTTTGCTGAATTCCAACTGTTTACCAATCCATCACCGAAACAATCTCTGAGTACCCAACACCAACAAGTCGTACTGACTTGCGTTCCTTTGTTGGATTGGTCAACCAACTGTCGTCAAGCACCAACACAGTGGCTGCGATCCTAACTCCTTTCCGCATGAATAAGCTCCCATGATGAAGCATTTGATATCGCCAAGAAATCCCTCATCACACCACCAGTTCTGTCCTTTTTTGACATCAATAAACCCACCCGCTTAAGCACTGATGCCACCTGGGATTCATCCTTCAACAGAAGACCAATGACGAGTGGACTCTCATTCAGGCAGGATCTCATTTCCTCACAGAGGCTTAATCATGTTATGCAAGAATCAAACTAGAACTACTTGCTGTCTCAGAAATGTTAGCTGGTCTGCAGCACTTCTACATCTTTACTGATTGGTCCCGATTCTCAATACCCAATGGCTAGATGAAATTGAAAACCCAAGGCTTCAATGCCTCAAGTCCAGATTAATGGGTTACAACTTTACCGTTCAGTGGATTAAAGGCAATAACAATAATGCACCAGATGCCCTGTCACGCAACCCTGTCTCTGACCCTCAAAAAGAGGACATGCTGGCAGAATATGCACACACAACTACCCAGAAATTTCCATTGCTGAAATTCGGGCTATTACCATAACTGACCATGACAACACCCATATACAAGACAACAAACACCCGTATACAAGACCTCCGCTACCACGCTGCTCAAGACCCAGAATATCAACAGCTCCATAAAGTGATCCTACAAGGATTTCCAGACCATCACAGCCAGCTCCACGAATTGTGTAGATGCTACTGGAACACCCATGAGCACCTTACCCATAGATGACAACTTAATTGTCCATGGCTGCTGTCTACTCTTCGGCCTAGGTTTGTCTGCTGTGTTGTACGTGTTGTACTACAGCTTTGAACAATCTGTTTTACTGAAGAATCAAATAATCTAAACTGGGAGCCAGTGGACAATATGGCTGCCTGAGTTCCACGTTGTGGATGGAGGGTCTCTCTATTGTTCCAGGGGCGGATCCAGGGGGTCTTTGAGGTCTCGAGACCCCCTCCACAAATACATTAGAGAAGCCAAAAGAAAGATGTATTGGTATAAAAACACTAAAATGCATCATTTCTTGAATTAAGTGTCTTTATAAGGTGCAAGTTTATCGACACCTTCTTTCATAATTTTCTCAAGATAGTGAGGGATTAAAAGAAACAGTAAGGCGCACTTCAGTTTCGTAAATCGAAAATGATTTTTGTACAATATTCAGTACGGATCAGGAAGATTAAATAGCACGCGTGTACATACAACTACAAGTAAAATTAGGTGTGTTCTAACCTAGAATGCGCATGCATACAACACAATATGTTACAACTCCCCTTTTCAAAAAGTGTGTGCAGTATACACTAACATGTAATAACAGTCCTTAAAGCCTTACATAATCTTGGTACCTTCTAGGAGCTTTTACAGTTCGGCCATCAGGGTGTTCAGTCACATTGGCTTGTTGTTCTGAATTGTCACACGGATTGTCCATGTTCATAGTCATTGGAACTGATTCAGCAACCTTATATAGATGTTTGCGATTTCTTCTATACTCATGGCCACTGGGTCCTCTAACTATGTATGATCAGCTTGGCGAACCACAACTCCTGGGACCCATCTGCCTTGCATTTGTATTCTCACAGCATCGTTGGCTTTCAAGACGGACAACTGTCTGGTACCTCGGTCATAGTTTTCCTTTGACATCTCCTGTTTTCTCTTCATCACTTCAACTACTTTGTCAGACACAGGGAGTTAACTGCTCTTGAGTGCATGGCAGTAAGGAGTTGAGTCTATGACTCATTGAAAGCTGTGCTGGGGAGCCAATATCATATACACTTGTGTTACGGTACTCAAGTAGACTGAGATAAGGATCCTTGTCATCCTATTTAGCTTTAGTCAGTAGGTTCTTGAAGATCTGTACTGACTTCACTGCTAAGCCATTGGCTTGAGGGTGGTATGGGCTTGTGGTTACATGGTGGAAACCCCATTCTTTACTGAACTTTTTGTATTCTTCTGCAGTGTATTGTGGACCATTGTCACTCTTGACGGTTGTGGCGTGCCATGATTGACTTAGTGTGCATGATAACCATTTGGCTTGTGGTGTTACTTAAGCGTGCAATCTCTATGAAGTGTGAGTAGTTATCTACAACTAGAAGGTAGTCCTCACCTTCCCATTTGAACAAATCAGTAGATATGGATTCCCATGGCCTGGTTGCTGGTTTCTCAGAAATCATTGGTTTCTCAGAAATCATCGGGTTCCCTTGGGTTGGATGGCTGACATTCTAAACAAATTTGGCACTTGGATACCACTTGTTCAATATCTTTTCCCATCTGAGGCCTGCTCTTTGCTTGTTTTTGACTTCACCCAAGTGACTGCTGTGAATTATCTTGAGCATGTTTTACCTCAGGCAAGATGGAATTACAATTTTTCCACCTTTGAGGATGATACCATCAGCCTCACACAATTCATCCCGATAGCTCCAGTAGTCTCTAAGGTCTTGACCTCATCATCATGGTATCTTGTTCTGTAGTACTACGGATTTCTGTCAGCTTGGGGTCAGAAACTGGCAGATGCACAAATTAGTTCTTCCTCAAGGTCAGTACTTTCTGGTTTGGCATTGATATAGGCACGTGACAAGGTGTCAGCTAATATCATGTCTTTTCCAGGCTTATATAATAGTGTAAAAGTATACCTTTGCAGCTGTAAGAGCATTCTCTGTAAGCGAGGAGGTGCTGCTGACAATGGCTTCTTTGTGATACTCTCCAGCAGTTTATCTACTGCTACCTCCTTTCCATACACATACTGATGAAACCTTGTGAAAGCGAAAACAACAGCTAGTAATTCTTTTTCAATTTGTGCGTATCTTGTTTCTGGATCCGTGAGTGCTCTAGATACATACGCAATTGGTTTGTTGTCTTGTAATAGGAGTGCACCTAGTCCTGACTGAGACACATCACATGTAATTGTGACTGGTTTTTTCACATTGAAATATGCGAGCACTGGTGCGGCAGAGAGAACTTGCTTGATCTCACTGAAAGCTTTTATTTGGGGCTCTCCCCATGAAAATTTGTTGTCAGATTTTAGTAGTTCCCGTATGGGATGTGTTATTGTTGACATGTTGGGTATAAACTTTGCCAAGTAGTTAATAGTGCCTAGCAGTCTCTCCACCTCATTTTTGTCAATTGGTACCCCATACAAGAATGTCATCAATGTCGGTTTCCACTCCTGGAAGATCACCTAACAACTGATTCATTCTTTTCTGGAATACCTCCTGGGCTGACTTAATCCCAAAAGGCATACGCTTGAAACAGTAGCGCCCAAAAGGACTACTGAAAGTTGTGAGTAACTGGCTGCTTTCTGATAATGGAACTTGCCAGTACCCATGGTTGGCGTCAAGCTTTGAGAAAACGCGAGCACCTGTCAACCTGGTCGTGATGTCTTCCAGAGTAGGAAGCTGAAAGTGTTCTCGGCAAGAGGTCTTGGGTCGTTTCTTCGATTTGGGTTTCTCAATGACCACTAGTGAATTCACCCATTCAGTTGGCTCATCCACTTTTCTTATCACACCTGTTGCTTCCATCTCTACTAGAGTCTCTTTTAGTCTCTCTCTTATGGCGGCAGGTTGGTTTCTTGGTGGGCTCACTACTGGGGTTATTGAGCAGTCAATTTTGATGTGGTATGGTGTTTTGAGACATCCTAATCCTTGAAACAACTTTGAGTGTCTCTTGAAGAAATAGTTAGTGCTGTCAACATTTAACACAATTTTGATGACACCCAACTCTTGTGAGGTCGATAGACCAAGTATTGGGTTCTGTGTCGTTTCAACTATGTAGAAATCAATTAATTTGTCTCGACTACGCAAGCTGGTGTGGCCCTGTAACTCGTCAGTCTTGTGGTCAGCCTTGCTAGCTTGAATTTGACATTCAGTTGTTTGTATACTGAGCTTAGCAGTATGTTAACCTGAGAACCGGTATCCACCTTAAACTTGACAGAGTGTCCTTCAATGTCTAGGGTTGTGTAACACTCATCGGAGTCTTATTGCTATGATCTATTGCTCCAACAAACATCAGATCTGATTTAGGACTGCTTTCAGATTGTTTCACTGCTTCAACTTTGTGTTTAGCGCTTAGCAAAGTGGTTTAGCTTGTTAGAATTACTTCTTGGGGTGCTGGAAGCCATAGTTCTTACAAGGGCTTTTGCTGGGTGGTTCAGCAGAATCTCGAGCTCTCACTTCCTCTGAATTCGTGCCACAGACAAGTCAGTCTCTCACTAATTGGTTTTCCAGGTCACCGAAACTACAGTTCTTGGTGATAAGTCTTAATTCTGTCGTGTACTGATCAATATTTTCCTGTCTGCCTTGCACACGTGTGTTGAAACAGTAACGTTCGATTGTCACATTCTGTTTGGGTTTGCAGTACGATTCGAACTTGGAAAACAACATGTTGATCTTATCCTGCTCCTCTTCTGAGAAAGTAATAGTATTGTAGACATCTCTTCCGGCCTGCCCAATCGTGTAAACGAAAATGCTGCACTTCTCCTTTTGACTCTTGATTTTCATTGTGAGGTCGATATACAGTTGCATAGTTTGTTTCCATTGGTGCCATCTTTCTGGTAGTGTCTTGGTGTCACCAATTATGACTCCAAATATGATTTGAAATACTAAATATTGAAATACGTGATACTTAGAAAATTTAGGTAAATTGAGCTAAAAACTAAGAAATCAAGCAGAATTGAACCCTCAACAGGCAGATCATGAAGCAAGGTACCTATACAATAGGGTAACAACAACGGTGCTGAGCTGGACTGTTTTCAAGCCTTCCTTATTTTCTTTTCCGTTTTTACCTACTGCGATGCATATTATACTAAATGTATTTCAAATATGTATTTAATAATTGGTGTGTGCAACACCAAGACAACACCATCTTTCTGGAAGAGTCGTGTGCCCAGTCGTAGAAAAATACAACTCAGATAGGGTTTTTAACAGATTCATACTGAAAAGAATAGTTCTATCCCGTGACTGAAACCATGTACAATATTCAGTATGATTTGATAACACGGATCAGCAAGATTAAATAGCATGCGTGTACATACAACTACAAGTAAAATTAGGTGTGGTGTAACTAGAATGCGCATGTGTACAACACAATATGTTACAATTTCCTTTGTTGTGTGAGAAATCTGGAGCCATACCCCTAGTGCTAGTGGGTCTTACGGCAGTCCGGCAGTCAGACCAAATACTGCTACATAGGTTCAAAAATTTTTAAAATTCTCTACTGATCGCACTGTTAGGATTTTCACAGAGTTTAACAAGGGAACGGTGTTATAATTAATGTATTCCAGTCGGTTTTTTCAGGTAAGGTGTATTGTGAGGCATGTTGTGGAGGCACAAAAAAGTGGGATGCCATGTTTTTCGTGTCAATCCCTACTATTAAGTACTATCGTACTTAATGATAAGGTTTTTGCTTTACTGCCTGCTATATACTTAGCACTAGTGAAAACAGAAGGGGTTTCCTGGAAACCACCCTTGGCACGCCCCTGGCCTTAGTTTTCATCTGTGTGAAAGCGTTGTAATTTAAGACACAAACGCTGTAAGTTACATAACGTAACCTCAGTTTCTTCCCTTAATCTTTGTCGAATATCTTGAAGTGAGTATCCACTGTGCCAAAGAAGTATAACTCTTTTCCTGGTAGCAATGCTCATACGATCCATATCAGAATACCTATAGGTTGTTGCACGCAAAGCAGGTACGACTTCCGTATTATAAGACAGACCTGTTTCTATATCTATGTCAATCCGCTACTGGCATGCCCTGTCACGTTGTCCTCATGGAAAGCCACCTAATAAAGGAATTGGAGAGGATGAAGTACAAGTGGCCATTGTTAGCTCAAGTGCAGAGAACGTATCACTACTTAATCAGTAACCACATGATCATCCCATGTCTTCAGAGTTAACCATAAGGAAAACTTCCACAAGGTAAGAAGGAGTCCCGAATCTTAGTTGCGAAGGCTTCTTCCTACTGTATTATGGATGATATTCTCTACTTCATCAGAAGAGGAAGTGTAGACTGGGAGTCAGCTGCGGAAGAAGATACTGGACGAGAACCATGGAGGACCCCTTGGTGGTCATTATTCAGGTAACCGGTTGTATAACATACTAAGTAATCACTGGTATTGGGATGGCATGTATACTGATGCTGTAGCGTCTTGCAAATCTTGCCGCTAGTGTGCTATTGTTACAGGAGGGGAGAGGCATATCAAGCAACCTTTGCACCTTATCCCTGTGCAAGACCTTTCCAATTCCTTGGACTTGACATTATGGATTTGCCAGTAACAGACCAAGGGAATAAACATGTAGTTGTTTTCCAGGATTACTTCTCTAAATGGCCTATGGTCTTTGCTGTACCTTGTAGTGTGATTCGTATAGATAATGATTTGTGATAAAAGATAAGATACAATCACGTGACAACTATTTATAGTTACAACGCGCCTAATCTATATATAGTATCACTATAATTAGTTCAGTCACACCACATCTCCCTTTCTAGGTCTGATACCTTTTTGGGGCAACAATCCCTGTACCTGTTTGTGATCTAGTCATGATTCTGGATCTAGCTACAGGAATGTTATCATGTAAGGTCACTTCAGTAGAGTTAGGAACGATATTCAGATATTGCTGATTTCGTCTTATCTGACCAGAGGGAGTCTCAATAAGGTAGCTTCTTGGTGTATCGGCAGGAGTAATCACTCTCCCTTGAGTTGGTTGGTTGCTGGATGTAACCCACACTTCAGAATCATCTGGCAGGGCGGGTATCTCATGAGCTCTGTGTCGTTTGTTATAATCTCGTTCTTGCCTTTTCTTGAACTTTTCATTTACTTCTCTAAACTTCGGTAAATAAGGCCATTGTGGGATCAAGTGCTTGTCAGTAAGTGGTAATGGAGTTCGGAGTTTCCGTCCCATTAACAGTTCGGCGGGACTGAGACTACACCAAGGCATGGGTGTGGAACGGTACACAAGTACACCTTTGTAAATGTTCTCTGATTGTCTCAATATCTTCTTAACAGTTTGTACCGTTCTCTCCGCCTGACCATTACTCTGCGGATACAGAGGACTGCTTGTTACATGTTTAAAACTGTACTCTTCTGCAAAGGTTGCAAACTCTTGTGAATTGTATTGAGGTCCATTGTCACTTCTTACCACCTCTGGAATTCCTAATTATCTCAGGGTATCGGGAAAAATAGTCAATTATAAGAAGATAGTGTATTCCCTTCAACTCAAACAAGTCAGTTCCCACTACTTGCCATGGGTAGTCAGGAAGTGGGGTACACAATAATGGCTGCTTACTTGATCTGTTGTCACGACAACATACTGAGCACTGTTGTACATACTGAGCTACTTGCTTAAACATACCGGGCCACCACACTGATGATTGTGCTCTCTGGCGACATCGTTCTATGCCCTGGTGTCCTTCATGGATCTTTTTGATTGTTTCACCATGTAGGGCTGGAGGGACAACAATACGGTTATTGTACAACAATAAATTGTTACCCAGTGTTAGTGAGCTTTGGACTGTCCAATATGGATTTAATTCTGGTCCAATCATGTCTTTGGGTGGCCATCCCTTACTACAGTATTCTCTCACTGTGGTTAGTGTAGGATCTTCCTGTTGAGCCTTCTGATACTCCACCAACCATCCTCTGCTAGCTGGCAAGGAAGAGACAACTGTGGTAACAAATAACTCAGCATCTTCTTGAAGTGAATCATCTTCAGTATTAATTACTGGTGAAGCTGGTGCTCTAGAAAGTGCATCCGCAGTGTACAACAACTTTCCTGGCACATGAAAAACTGTGTAGTCAAACTGCTAATCTCAAGCGAAATCGAAGAATTCGAGGTGGGAGGCTATCCAAATGTTTAGTGTTGAGCAATGGTATCAACGGCTTGTGATCAGATTCAATTACAAACTTGCCTCCAAGGATGTAGTCTGTAAACTTGGTACATGCCCACGTGAATGCTAGGACCTCTTTCTCGATTTGAGCATACTTCTTTTCAGTTTCAGATAATACCCTAGACGCATATGCCACTGGTTTCCAGGTGTTTACTGTACGCTGGAGAAGGACAGCTCCTAGGCCATAAGAAGACGCATCGGCTGAAATCTTTGTTTCACTTCCAGGTTGATATAGTGCCAAAATTGTTGGTTTAGTCAACTCCTCTTTTACTTGTGTAAATGCTTTCTCCTGTTCAGGTCCCCATAGCCATGCTCGCTTTGAACTCAATAATCCACGTAGTGGGTGTGTAAGGTCGGCAAGGTGACATGAAAATTTGCCTAATTGGTTAGCCATACCCATGAACCTACGCAACTCTGATACATTCTGTGGTGGCTTCATGTTTGCAATGGCTAAGGTCTTCTCTGGGTCAGCTTTGATACCGTCTTTGTCCACAATATGGCCTAAAAATTTCACAACATTTACACTAAACTTACACTTGTCCTTGTTAAGGATTACTCCTGCTGCCTTTATCCGCTCTAGGGTGGCAATTAGTCGTTGGTCATGCTGTGCTTGGTCAGAGCCGAATACTAAGACATCATCCATTTGGCATACCACCCCCTGCAAGCCCTCCAGTATTTTGTTCATTCTGAGTTGAAAAAGTTCTGGGGCACAAGAAATTCCAAAAGGTAGCTTGTTGAAGACATAACGGCCATACGGAGTGATAAAGGTTGTAAGTGGGCGTGATTCCTTTGCTAAAGGGATTTGCCAAAACCAACTGTTGGCATCTATCTTGCTAAATACTGTAGCTCCAGCCAATTGAGCCAGCGTGTCATCTACTTTCGGTATGGGATGTACCTCACGAAGTACACTCTGATTTAGAGGCTTTAAATCTACGCATATTCTTACTGAGCCCTCCTTTTTAGGGACGACCACCATCCCAGCGCACTAGGATGTTGGTTCGGTAACTCTGGAGATAATGCCATTTGCTTCCATTCGATTCAGTTCACTTTTGACCTTCACTCTTAGAGGAATAGCCACATTTCTTGGCATGTAAAGAGAATATGGAACAGCATCTTCTTTGAGTTTGATTGTGTAAGCATCTCCAAGGGTTCCCAGACCTCTAAACAAACTTGGAAATTTAGCATGAATAGTCTGGGCATCGCAAATTATTTCATTGATTCGACAAACAAGTTGAAGTGAGGTAATAGCGGGTAAACCCAGTAAGTTAGTCTTTAGACCACGAATCACATAAATTGTCTGGCTAGAGAACTTCCCTTTGTAAGAGAGTGCTCCTGTAAACTGGCCAAGTACATTGAGGCTTTGTCTTGCTGGACCATGAAGTGACTTGGATGGTTTGATCAGTGTAATGCCACCCAGCAGCTTGAAGGTTTCTTCTGTTATTGCCGTCACTCTAGTTTAAAGTTGACACTGGTTTTCTCTAGCAACACTTTTGTATTCCAGGAATTTTGACTTGTTGAAGTCATGGCATCAAGGAAAGAAGAATCAAGACTAACTTCATCAGTTGTAGCTTTAACAGTTTTGGAAAAACACTGAGAAGCAAAGTGTCCCTTCCGTTTACACTTGTGACAGGTGACAGTACTTGCAGGGCATTGTTTTCCCCCTGTGTGAGAGCCTTTCCCACATCGAGTACATCGAGCAGTTGCTTCTGAAGCAGTTTTCTTGAACTTTGTTTCTTTCCTCTGAAAACGTTTGCCTTGTTGTGGATTATTAGCACTCTTGTACTTCAAGAAACTTAGGTCGCCAGAATCCTTTGTTTCTGGATTACTCTGGAGTTGGCTATTGTGCTGATGCACGGCTTCCTGCTGTCTAACCATTTTCATGGCTTTCTCAAGCATCAGTTGTGAATCCATTTGGAGTCTTTCAGAAAGAGCCAAGTCCCTAATTCCCACCACCAGGCGGTCGCGCAACATTTCTTCTTTGAAGTCGGCGTAGTGACATGAATCGACAAGGTTGAACAAAACTGTCACATATTCTTCGACAGTTTCACCTGGTAGCTGGTTTCTTCGATTAAATCGGGCACGCTCGAAAATTACGTTCTTTCGAACTTTAAAGTAATCGTCTAACTTGCTCATCACTTCGGAATATTTTTTCCTATCGTCCTCCGAAATCCCAGTTGAAGATAAAACATCCTCGGCTTGTTCACCAAGACAATACAACAACATGCTGACTTGTCGCTGCTCAGTTCCGGTTGCCAGGCCAGAAGCATGTCGGTACTGCTCGAACCTTCGTTTCCATTTTTGCCAGTCATCCGGGTGCTTAAAGTCGAATGGGTTCGGGGCCTGTAGTTGAATAGTAGCCATACTCCTGTCACCATGTAGTGTGATTCGTATAGATAATGATTTGTGATAAAAGATAAGATACAATCACGTGACAACTATTTATAGTTACAACGCGCCTAATCTATATATAGTATCACTATAATTAGTTCAGTCACACCACAGTACCTGATCAGAAGACTAGCAGAATTGTTGAGTTGATAAATCCCATTTTGTGGTGTACCAGAAGCTGTGCTGACAGACAGAGGTACAAATCTTTTATCTCATCTGATGCTGGATGTTTGCTCTAAGATGGGTATTACTAAATTAAACACTACAGCATACCATCCGGAGTGCGATGGTATGGTGGAGCGATTCAATCGCACTCTGAAATCCATGCTCCGGAAGTATGCAGACAAGTTGGGATAAGCATTTATCTGGTTTATTGGGCATACCGGAATACCCCACATGAGAGTACTGGTGAAAAGCCATCTTTCCTCTTATTTGGCATGGATTGTCGTCCCCCTTCAGAGAGTGCACTGATGCCCCCAAGTTCACTGGAGCCAACTGACTGACTACTGTGAGCTGGCTGCTACGCAGATCCGAAGAGCCCAGGCAAAGTACAAGAAGTACCATGATAAGAAGGCCAAACTAAGTACGTTTAAGGTTGGAGAGTGGGTACTTGTTAGATTCCCTCATGAAGAGTCAGGAAGCTGTCAAGGCTTTGGCATGGGCCCTTTCGAGTCAAGTCTCGAGATGATCCTGATATCACTGTATTTTCCAGGAAATGCACCAATCAAGGTTCATCAGAATAGAGAGTCACACTGCCCGAAGGAATTCCCTGCTGGATACTTCTGGTATGGTGGTAAACGTAAAGGATCAGGAAAACCACCAAGGTGGGTGGAAGAACTTTTGAATGATCAGGAAGAGCAATCAGAACCACCAAGTGGGCAGGAATCAGAAGAATAACTGGAACGCCATGAGCATGACACTACCAATGACGCTGAGGCAGAGACACCAACAGATGAAGTGTCGGAGGCTGAAGATGATGGATTATCTGTGGCAGAATCAGTAGAAGGGAGTGAGGATAGGCTACCAGCAGAGTGAGGAATGGAGGAACTTACTACACCCTTAGAGGTTCAATCAACCCCCCCAGAAGATACTTGTGAAGATGCGTAACAGTAGTAACTAACTATTAATAATATTGTATGTACATGACTGTATATGCGCATGCGTGCTGTTAATTAATTAGAGTCTGGCTTGGGCACTAAATAGAGCTGTTGTAAGGTACGTCACTCGGTGGTTACATAAGTATAACGACGCGCCCGGACGACAGAGCATAGATACTTTATGGCTATACTATGGTTTTACTGCCAGAGCAGCGAATACCCTCGTGTTCTCGGATGTACACTACTCTCGATCGAGCAAACTTTGAGTGAGTGCGATTTTACCTTTGAGCAGTCTACTGGATACCTCAGAAGTCCTACCAATATTGACATTATATTAATCTCAGCAGATCAAACATATTTAGTTTGTGAGGTGTTATGCACTGAGGAATTTTCTGCTCACCTTCATAACAAACCCATTCCCATTGTGTTTGTAAGCCACATGAACTATCAGATTATCGTACATTAGGCCTTTATAGCTTACGACAAACAACTCCAACTCAGATATTGTATCACAGTGTGATTGTATTTAGCGTAAGTAATCATTTATCGCCATATTAAGCTCAAAGACGTATAACTTCCATTTGGAGCACAACATTAATCTAAGTTTTGTTCCAGAAATTCTTCTACAAGAACTTACTATTTCCTAAGTGTTTGTATCGAGACGCTACATCACTCTGAAGAGGATAGTGCAAAAATCGATTATCGGCACCGGATGTCTAATATCAGCCAACTATTGCATCTTGTAAATCGATTAGCGGCTAATTTTGATTTATTGAGTGGCAATCACATATAGTTCAAAATATAGTAGTTATTTGTAATTACAACAAAGTTTCAAATTCTTATGCGCAGTTTTTAAATACAATCAAATCAATTTTATTAAAATCAACAAAATACTGTTTAGCATACTTCTATTGCACACAAACCATGTCTATAACATAAGGAAACACTTTACAGGTGTCGACATCAGCATTAGCAGGATCAACTTGATACAATCTCCGTGGATCCATCTGTTTGTGGTGCATCACGTGACCCATAACCAGTACTACTCGTTGCTCCACTGTATTTTGAAGAACTACTCTACAATGGTGCAGTCTTGGGTTGATAGAGTGGTAGATTCCTTGGAGCGATTAGACTCTCCTCTTATTGGCAAAACCGGGAACTGAAGAAAGAAACGAAACTATTAACCTTTTATATTGAAAGCAAAACCATAAGAAAGAAGATTGAACTCTCGAAAACTTTTAAAGCCATCAAATAATGGCAAATGAGGACAAAGAGTGACACGAAATACTGTAATTTATAACAGATTTTATACAGCTGATAATAGACATCTAATAGACATTGATCGATAAATGATTGCTTATGCTAATATGGTTTATTTTTAGATCATGCATCATGACTTATATTATAGATTCCAAATTTTACTGATACTTCAAGTACCATGTACCATATAGTATAAAAATTTGACAAGATAAACATTGACAAGTTTGGCACATGCGGGCTGGGACATAAATCTCATATATCCCGGCATGCGCTACTTATGTCCCTTGCTCTCGAGCACAAAGAAACATAAATGCAAGAAATAAAACATTACCTTATTTTTCAACAGGTTATTCATTAATTTGTCACATTCACTAACAATATCGCTTTGCCACGACCATAACTTGCATAGTGAAAAGGGAAACCCGTTAACTAGGAATACGCACAGGCGCTTAAGTAGTTGCTATGGCGTTTGAAATTTAGTGTCTTTTCAAGGCTAGTATCACCGTGTTGACAAAGGAACCAAAGGTACATTGTGTAAGAATGTTTTTTTAAATAGAGTCTAAAACAGTTATACACATACACCAGGGAGTCGACGAAATTTATAAACCCTCAGGCCCTTAGTAGCACCCTCGCTGCACTTGTGCGCTACAGCCTCGGGCCTTTGGGTTTATACATTCCGTACTCCTTGGTGTATGCGTATATCTATTATTTGTCTATTTGACGAAGAAATATTGATGAAAGTTGTTTCAAGCCTCCATTTTTATTTAGTGTGCAATGCAAAATTTCTTGACAAAAAATACGAATGGGCAAACTTTTGTCAAATTCGTCAATATTAATTTTTACCATCAAAATTTTATGCTATGTTGAATGCATTGATAAGTACACAGTACCAATTACCAGCGCTGACAACTACAACTGTAGCTAAGTTTCAAAAATTTTTAGTTCACTAATACAATGCTGTTTAATATATTACTAATTTAATACAACAAATATAGCTAGGCCTAGAAATTAAAGTGAAAGGATTTCATGACAAAGTGTAGTTGCAGTACACAGAGGCGTAGCAGCCGGTCCGGCTGGTCCGGCCTTGGCCAGACCACTTTCCCATACACCAAAAACAAAACAAAAAAACCAAAACCCACAAGTGAAAGAATAAGTTGGCCAAGTGCACGTGCGATGCAAGTTGTTTATTTAACGCGAGATTTAACGAAGCTCTGATTGCCATGCAGCTACAGCCCCACCAGCCAAGGAAGTTTTCTTTTCCAATGCGTAGTTTTGGAAAGACGTCTGTAGTGAAGCGATCGTTTCAGGCGGCATGGTTCGATAAGTTTCCATGGATTCACTACGACGAGGCGCTGGATGCTGCTCTCTGTCACCTTTGTGCTCGTGCAGAAAACGGAGGCAAGCTAATGGCCAACTGTAAGGATGTAGCGTTTGTGTCTAAGGGGTTCACGAACTGGAAAGACGCCACAGAAGGATTTCGTCGTCACGAAAAATCCAAGTGCCATGCTGATGCTGTCCAGGTGATGGTTGTTTTGCCAAAATCGACCGCTTTGATTCAAACTGAAAGTTAGGGGGCTCGTTCCCGCTTTGATCAAACTGGCTTTCAAATGTATCAGCAAATGGAAAACCTACTGTTGAAAAGTGTTTGCAGTGAGAATGTGGACCAGGAGTTTGAAGCTGTAACATCATTTTATGGTGATGATCTAGATCCAGTACGGTTGAAAACCCAATTGTCTCTTTTGCCTGGCGAGTTATCATCATCCTGCTGCAATTTAAAGGATGTTATCCAATACCTAAGAAACTTTTCTGCTGCAGAACAGGAGGTGTTGTCACAGGTGGTCAAGCTTGTTAGGTTAATTTTGGTTAATCCAGCAACTAATGCTATTAGTGAGAGGTCCTTCTCAGCAATGAGGCGAATAAAGACATACCTTCGCTCAACAATGGGACAGAGTCGTCTAAATGCAGTGATGGTCCTTCACATCCACAAGGAGAAGACAGACAAAACTTCTGTGGTGGACATTGCCAATCAATTTGTGGACTCTGGTGGCAGTGATCACCGCAAGACTGTCTTTGGGAAGTTTTCAGAAGCTGATCTACAGTAACTGTACATACGTAAATACTCCTACGTACATGTTGTCTGTTTTTATATGCATGTAATCTGGTCTTGTAACAGTGTTGCATGTAACATTGACACACATGACATTTCCTGTAGACTTTTCAATTTCAAAACCCTAAAATTTTCCGGGGGGCTGTGCCCCCCTAACCCCCTGCTTTCCTGGGGGACTGTGTCCCCCAGGCCCCCTCAGCCGGACCACTCTAGATGATGGTGCTACGCCCCTGGTACAATAGTGACACCACCATCTTTTTCATTTTTTGTGGTGAACAAATCTTTGCTACTACATTACAGTGGATAACTCTATTTGCTTTATCAACTAAGGAACCACTGGCTTCCACTTGGGGCATCAACTGCCACTTCCTTATAAAAGTTCTGACTAGCTGTGCTACCAATAGAAAATGTATTCCACAGTAGCTTCACCTAGTTTTTCCGGCAAGCTCATAAGTTTATTTATTGTTTCCGATTGTCTCTCCATTTCAATGGTGCCATCATCTGTTTCAACACTGTACTGCAAGCCCCCATTACCCTCAATCTAATGGGATGGCCAAAAAGGCCGTACAAACGGTGAAGAATTGTCAAAAGAGACCCATATTCAGCCCTGCTGGAGTACAGAAACACCCCTGTGTCTGATACGTTAGGGACTCGTGTGTCTCAGAATGAAAACATTGCTTCCAACCTCTCAGAAACTACTACAACCCAAGACAATTTCTCCCAGAACAGTACAATACGAATTGTGCCAAAGGAAGGAAAGACAGAAGTACTACTATAACAAACATCAAAACCTCTTGACAAGTTGACCCCAGGAGACCAGGTGATGGTAAAAAACAAAGACAAATGGCAACCCGCAAAGGTGATATCTAAAACTGCACCTCGCTCATACATTATCAAAACAACAACAAGGCAGATATACCAAAGAAGCAGACGACACTTAAAGAAATCCAAAGCAAACTATGTTGAAACAGAAGATTGGTCTGACGGTATTGATGACCATGATACTGAAGAAAGCACCAAAAGAATCTGACACAATCACAGACTATGCAGACAACAGATTTAAGGCGTTCTCAAAGAACAAAGCGCAAGCCAGTAAGGTACACTGACTGTGGACAGTAAACTGAATAAGATAACTATGCACACACTGTAATTGTAGCTGTATGAAAATCACTCACCTTTGTAATAAGGGGGATGTAGCATAATTTATAGAGATCATGTGCACATGTACATGTAATACGCACGCGCATATCATTAAGTACGGTAGTACTTAACAGTAGGGATTGGTAAGAAATTGTATGGTTTCCCGATTTTTCGCACTTCATAAAACAACCTTCCAATAGGCTTTACCCGAAAAAACCGACTGGAATGCATTGCTAAGGCTGTAATGATGCTGTACCTTGGTTAAACGAAGCAACAAGTCGAATATTTCGACCTACAGCCAACTTTGAAAATTTAGAATTCACCTGTATTTCGTCTGCCAGCCTGCCAGCCAGCCTGCCTGCTGTAAGACCCGGTTGCGCTAGGTGTAGGGCTCCAGAACTTTCACACAATAAAGGGTAATGGCGGCGGATTTACGAAAATGTTGTTCCGAAGACGATTTACCCACTGCGCCATGGCGATTCCTTTTATCCTTCATTCCCTTCCTTGTTCTTCTATATTCCTTTAACAAGGTGTGAATCTCACCTTCGAAGGTGACGATAGCCTGTTACGGCTTCTGCTTATTACGTCACGCAAAAACCTGGCTTACACGTGATATAATTAGTTACAGCATAGATATTATACGGTTACGCATATAATATCTATGGTTACAGTAGCACCATGCATGGCACGATGTTTTCGCGTGTACTTTATTACATCGTGAACTTCGAGATCATAGCCTTGGACAAATAGCTTTTGCTGTTTTTCGAGCGTTATTTGCTATCACACAGCTGCTTTGCCATGTAAGCGCGTCGTTTACAAGCGCCTGTAAACAAGCATAATTATTACGTAAGCGCCTGTAACATTTGTGTGCCTGCTGAAAGATTATTATGAATGCTTAGCATGTATAAAAAGCAAACAAACTAGATTGATAAAAAAATTAAAAATTCAAAAAGGTAAGTAGGGATTGAATTCAATAGTGCTACAAAAAGAGGAAACAAGGAATAAGATTTTGGGACGAGAGAACATTCTGGCATGAGATAATTTATAAAAGTTTAATCCCTACTTTTGGCTCACTTATTATTATTATTATTGATTTAGTCAGGATGGCTGTATCTACCAGAAGGTAGGTATACAGGTCCTCAATGACAAACAATATACAACTGATAAACTACAACAACTGAACAAAACTAACACTTCAGTATAGGTTTGCCAAAAGTAGGGATTAAACTTTTATAAATTATCTCATGCCAGAATGTTCTCTCGTCCCAAAATCTTATTCCTTGTTTCCTTACTTTTTGTAGCACTATTGAATTCAATCCCTACTTACCTTTTTGAATTTTTAATTTTTTTATCAATCTATAGAATTAAGAGATTGTTCTAGAACGATAAGTCAATATCACATGTTGACCAAAAATGTCACACCGCAGTACAAAAAATTACACTCCGTTTTCTGTAATGAAATGAAATATTACTAATTACCTACACATATCTACCTGATCGCTCGTGCCACTTGTTGAGAGGACTGCCAAAACAACAATAATAATGAGACCAAGAAGTAGACACTTTGTGAACCAACGCCAAGGTACAAAGCTACACAGATTCAAATGAAAAAGTATTTACAACGTATAATTGAATCAAAATCATTCAGTCATTCTTTAAATACTTTGATATTATTCTGCAGGTGCTCAGCCAGCTTAATTAGTAAGTGACCAAAGCTGACTGATTCAACTGTACATAAGTGTGTGTGTATTTGGGTAGCTACAAAGCAGCAGGGTGAAGTATTGTGTGCACATTATATATGTATAGCAGGCTTAGGAGAAACCTGCTCACATTTTGCTGCTTTGTTGTTTGCTGTTGAAACGAACACAGCTTAAGAGTCATTTTGCCTCCACATCACCTCCATATACTGGTTCCCACCATCATTTCAATCAGTGCCATTTGCAGAAATTGTTTGCAGAAAGTAATGAAAGTGGAACCTCTACTAGGCACCTCTGCTGCTAGTACAAATACCTCTGCTGCTGGCACCTCTGCTACTAATACTAATACCTCCACTGTAATACCTCCACTGCTGGCACCTCTGCAGCTAGCACCTGTGCTACTCTGCCAGCAATGATGAGTTGCCATCGGCTAAGAAGAAAAGCGTTAGCAGTTTCTAGGCCAAGTGAGGATGACAAAGATGCATTTTTCAAAGAGCTATCAGAATGCAGAGGAAAACCTGTTATTTTATCATTGATCCTTTGTTGCAATGAATCATATGTAAACAGGAAAGGTGATGAAGCCCTCACAGAGCTATTTTCTGCAACAATTTCAAAACTGGCTTATCCTGATCTACTACAAAAGTGTGAAGAGATATATGACACAATGTCATTTTTATTAGCAAGTTGAGGAAATGACCAGATTGCAAGCTGATTCACGGTTATGGTTTCAACAAAGAGCAGGGCACATTACAGCATTATAGCTTCGATACAGATATCTCACAACCATCAATTTCGTTGCTTTTGTTATTCCGAGATAACAAAACTGTTATTTAATTATCCTGAGTCATACAAGACTATGTCAAGTGCTTGTCAATATGGGTGTGAACATGAGGATGTTGCAAGAGAAAAGTACATTTAATCATATAGCAGGATTCATGAGACATTTTTGTGATTAAGTCAGTGCTCATGTTGCATCCATCATACCTTTCTTGGTGCAACACCTGATGGGATTGTGAACTGCTCATGCTGCGGATCTGGGGTTTTTGACCTTTTTGTTGTAAAGAAAAATCATTTGAAGATGCAGCTAGCCAAAAGAAGACAAGGTGATCTTAGGTTGAAAGTAGATCATGCCTAGTGCAGCTTCAAATGAAAATGTCATGTTGAATATGCTGTACAGAGGATAGTGATGGATACGGAGTTTAATGACGATGCTATTAACAAGACAGTGCCATTTATTAAGTTAGCCATTTTACCAGAGCTTGTGGGAAGATGATTCACTAAACAGAAGACAACTGATGATCAAACACCTCTCCAGTCTGACCAAGCTGGTGCTACTGCAAAAGGGTGAAGATTATGGTCCTATAACAATGATCAGTGTCCAATAGAGTGGTTTCATTTCTCATGCCACCAAATGTAGCCCCAAAATGTAGTATTTCCCCAAATGTCAGTTGAAACAAGCTAAAGGAAAAGTATAGCTAAAGGAAAAGGAAAAAATTGTATAGCTAATTACACTAATAACTTGATATACATTTAATCAAATGGTATAACAGAATCACAACAATTACACAAAGCACAACACACAGTTACTATTTTATCCACAAATAATACATCATTATCATCACTACTATAACATTTACAGGGAGGGTTGAATGTAAAATACTGCATTTCTGTCTGATTACACCAATAACCCTTTCAACATGTATACGTACATGTGACACTTGACGAGCAGTCTCTATTTCTACTTTACTTAGTTGTTTCTTTCTTTTGGTAAATGGCGGAATACAAACCTCTGCACAATACTGGATGGTAAATCCTCTATCAGGTAAGATAATATTACCTGGTGAAAGTTTTTGAAGTAAACCAGTTTTCTGCAAGATGAACATCCCTTAGAGATGTATGCTATGGATCCTTGGGGAGTAATACCTGTTAGAAATTTGACAGTGTTATGTTTTTTATAGTTAGAATACGTTTGTGCTCTTGCTAATAGGGAAGCTGGTCATTCTATAAAAACTTCAAAACAGTCTATAATTAAAACACATTTTTGAAAATGCTTTCGAAAGTCATTAGGCATTATTTTTATTAGATTTGGACGTTCTGGCCAATGAATGAGAAATGACAACCAATTTATCCACCCATTTGTGAAACACTGGCTGGACTAATTCCAAATCTGAAAGCTATATATTTAGCCACAGCTTTACCAATGTTAGCAAATACTGATATGATCGGCTGATTCTGGTAATCCCTTTACTGCCAAATTATAAACAGTAAGAAGGATGGTAATTCTTGTCATCATCCTTCAATGTTGCTTTGCTGAGATAACATTTGTAATTGAATTTTCCATTTATGTTTCTCCTTGTTGACTTCAGAAAGATGTTGTTCCCACCTTGACCATTGTCCTCAATCAATTTTTATTGGCTTCTTTCAATTCTACTACGTTTTACTTTTTCACTTTTCATTTCTTCTATCTCGGCAATGCATTATTTCTTTCAAACGTTTATGCTCTTCCTCTTCCTTCAGCCTATTTCTTCTTTCTTCCTCATCTTTCAACTATTTTTCACTAATTTCCTTAGCCAACTCCTGCCTAGATACTTCTTCAGTCCTCTTTCTCTTAGCCACTTGCCTTCAGGACTTGGCAAATGCCTGAATAATTTCTTAACAAGATGCGCACTGCACAGCCATGTGTATTCTGTAGGTTGCCAATCTTTCCGGTAAATGCATGCATATTTCTTGTTAGTTACCATGGATGATAAGCGCCCAAACACATGGCGAAGTTACACCAGCTGGAGAAGAGAACTATGGATGATACGTGCCCAAACAGGCAAAGTTACACCCGCGAAGGAAAGCTAAAAGTTGTGTGATGGTATTGGATTAATCGGCATAGTTTATACCAGACGTGCAAGAAATTTGAGCTGAAGTCGAAACCTAATTATCTTCTTCTTTGCGCTAAAAATATAAGTGCAAGGCACTTCTAATCCAATACCATGCTTTCTTCTCCCAGTGATCTCACAGTTCCATCGTGCTCAGTGAAGTGCCAAACAAGGCACAAAACTTCATGCCAACTGTAATGTCATCCTTTACAACGGCTACAGCGAACCGATCTACATTGTGTGTTTCTTGTTCCACACGTGTGTTTCTTGTTTCTTGCTTTCTTCACCTATAAAAGTGTCCAAATATCCTTATACACATGATGGCCACGAATCACGCTATCCCAATGCAGTGAATCCATGGCAGCAAACGACCAAGCATTATGATAGTTTATTAAGCGCATATTGTTTATTAAGCGTATGCACTTAATAAACAATATGGTAATGAAAGAAGCTTTTCTCTGAATTTTATAAGTCTACGGTAGTGCAGTTGTGATTGTGTTTCAGATTTTTAGTTTATTGTTACTTACATACGTAGGTAACTACATATCCTTATTTTATGGTATCCTCTTATTACTGATTGACTAACACTAGCGTTACCAGCATACAAAGAATTTATTTAAAAATTTCATTGATAGTATGAAAAATTTAACTCTTCAAAATTGTATTCTTTGATATACATTTTTTCTTAATTATTAAAGGGGCAGAGCGCGTGTATTGTTTACGGCGGGAAGCCGTGCAAGCGCGCATGATTTCACAGCCTGTGAAATCATTAAAATAACGTACTTTTACAATAATTTACTAAGTATACAATTAAAATGGCGGAAGGAATGTGCGAAGTGAGCCGTAAGAAACAGGGTCGTCCTAGAAAGTGCAGAGAAGGTTGGGCCAGTGTAAATAAACGGATTTACATTTCTGATAAGACTTTTAACAAATGGAGAGGACTTAGAGCGGAACGTGATTTATCAAGTGATGACGCGGTAGCCTGCTATTTGCTTACTCTTCACGAGCAAACAGAATCGCTTCGCTTGCAGAATCAATCGTTCAGCAGTGCTGTGTGGTAAGTATAAAGGTTATGCTGACTCAATATATTAATATACGACTATAGCACGTCTGTGCCAATGCCTGGCCCAATCGTTACTTCGACGCCACTATGTAACGAATACAGGTTTGAACTAATCATTTGTTGAATGTACTTAGTCTCAGTTGGTATAATTACAGTGATGCATTGAGTAATGAAGAGACGCTTAGTGTTAATGATGATGTAAACCAGAGGTTAGTAGAAATATTCATACATGTTAAATCTTAGCCGCATATTACAAGCTTTGCTGAACTGCATTAGTGTACATAGCTATGTAATATACTAAGACACTATGTAAAGATGTGTCAGCTGGTTTGCACTGCCTTTTGTAGGAACGTTGTTGATGATCATGTGGACCATGATAATGAAGACACACTGACTATTTGTGAAGAAAGGTATGCACAACTTCATGGTCTCTGTGTGATATCATTATTCCTATAGCTTACAAAAAACATCACTGCCATTCTACACGACCACTCATCAGAATCAGATAGGTAAAATACTTCATATTGTACTGTGTGACATGTAACTTGCTAACACTATTCATTCAGCAGTTGTGATACAGATAGTGACAATGATGATGAAACGATTGATGCATCTGAAATTGCAGGTACAAGTATGCATTGTGTGCATTGTGTGCATTGGCCAACCATTTTCATGATACATAATATAGCAGTGTCAGATGAAAATGATGAAACATTGCAGGCCCCTGAAACATTAGACCATGGAAGTAGTATACCGACAGGTATGCAATACAAATTGAACTTATGATAGGCATATCTACTCATCCATAAACAGCCAGCTTAGACGAGGATAAGGATGATGAAGCAGTTGTCGCTCCTGAAATGTTGGAGTATGCATCTACAACACCCACAGGTATATTATAACGCATTAGAGCCTGTATGTGATAAATATTACGGATACGCAAATTTTTTCTTGCTATAACTACAATATTATAATATGCATTGTTTGTACAAATAGCCATTACAAATCCATCTCAAGGGAATTCTGAAACATATGAGCCAAGGTCTACAGGTACTTGTACAATAATAATAGTGTGTGTGTTATGAATTTACATATATAGATAAATACATAATTTGCTCTGTAAGGAAGTTACTTCAATTGTTCGGGAGAAAGTGTCTCGTGGACAGCTGTACATCTCAGATTGACGTTGACTACGAGATCATTGGTAGCTGTCTGCAAGTCTGTGGGTGTTGTACAAGCGGGCATCGACTTGACTGGGCATCATCAGATTTCCATTTGAATCAGAATAATAGCAGAATTTACGATAGTAACCTGTCGTTGGTTGCTGCCATTATCCTGTCTGGCAACAACTTTGCTAAAATGAATATTTGCTTCAAGTTCATGGGTATGCCCATTGTATCACGGACAACATTTTACTCCTACCAACGCCATTTCATTTGCCCGGCAGTGAACAAATTCTACATTAAAGAACAGGTATAATTTTACAGTTACAATAAATATTATATATCAAATTTTATTTGTTGTGTATTTAGAAAAAGGTTTTAGCACGATTCAGTTCAACTGATATAGTTCTGTCAGGTGACGGAAGATGCGATTCACCTGGCAAAAGTGCAAAATTTTGTACATATTCCATGATGGAGACAGAACATAATCAGATTTTGCATTTTGAAAATATTGATAAACGCCAAGTTGGGTTACATTCTCCAAACATGGAACGAGAGGGATTGATTCACTGCTTGAACTTTTTGATCAGTAATGGTGTACGAATCAAAGAAGTGGTAACAGATTCATCTACTTCTGTTGCTAAGACTATAGGTAAAATATTTTTCATTACGTATTACTGCTATAGTTTGTGGCATATTGCAGCGACTGATTACCCAACCATACACCATTCTCGTGATATTTGGCATAAAGCCAAAAAGTTGAGAAAAGCACTATGTGAGGTATGTGTACTGTGTATACATATACAAATAATTTACTGTGTACTGTACTTGTAGGCTGGAAAATTGCGTGGAATGGAGAAGATCAATCATTGGTCAGGCAACATAGTTAACCATTTTTGGTTTAGCTGCAGAACATGCAATGATGATATGCAAAAATTGAAGGTGGGCATTTTAAAATTTTGTTGCATTCATCTGTATAATCATGACAGGAGAAATGGGTTGGTTTGCTGCATCATGTGACCAACGAACATGAATGGATTTGTGGAGGATGTGAACACGAGCCACTTACTGGACCTCCCACTGATGTCAATGGTCAGCAGATATCCTATTTTAGAACTGGAGAACCAGCTTTTCAAGTTCTGCAGAAGATAGTCACTGATCGGGCTTGGTTGGAATCTCTCAAGTCTTATACTAGATTCAGGTACAGTCAATCTATTAACTTTCTTCTGCTAATTTCCCCTTTTGGTACAAAGTTATTTACATAATTTCATATTGAATACAGGCACACTGGCTTATTAGAGTCATTCCATAGTCTGTTGCTTGGCTATAGCTCCAAGAGGATTGCTTTCCAGTGAGTAATATTGTGTGATACTAAACTTCATACATATGATATTTATAGGAATGAAGGGTACCTCGCACGTGTCCAACTAGCAGTCCTTGATCACAATGCCCACACAGAAAGGAGTGTTGCTGTAAACAAAAAAGGAGATGCTATTTATCACAGGAAGTATCGGAAACAGACAAAAAAATGGGATGTCACAGCAGTAAAATCTACCAAGGAGTACAAGTACATCCTGGATTTGATGCTACAGATTTTTGAAGAACGTGTGATGTCTGCAGCTCCTCTGAAACGCGCAATAACTTTATCACAGGACCACCCATCCAAAAGACAACGCACAATTGCACACACACAACCTGATGAAACAACAAACATAGCAATGAACAAATGTTCCAGGTTTAAATGAGTAACATGATTCTAATGAATTCTCGAAATCCTATATATTTGACATGATTCTAATGTTCACTAAAATTCTTTAAATCCTAAGTAGTTTCCATCTGGTGCTGGATATTTGTCATGCACTGCCCACACTATGCAGGATGGTACCACTCTCCTGTTCCCCCTTCCCAAACGGTGATACCGCCATATTATGTATTGACGGTAGGCTGCTTTGCGGTAACTTTCGGGTGTGTAAACTGGCACCCCAGCAAAAAAATCACTCCTGTGCACTATTGCTACAGCAAGTGCTTCCCTGTCAAGGACAAGGCTGTGGAATGATGGATCAAGCGTTATGCATCTCCTTTGCCTACAGCACTTCTTCTCAGCATCAGTACTCATGGTGCGGCATTTCTCACAGATGCACCATGGGGTAGCAGAGTTTTCCGGTTGGTCAGGGGGTGGTGGTTCTGCACTAAGCAATGCTTTGGCCAATTCCAGGCCACCATTGTGACTATAGGCTTCTACAATGAGCCTGTGGCACTGCTCACTGGATAAGGTGGCTGCATAGTCCTAAAGCAAAAACATAATTATGACATTCTATTTATTCACCTGAAGGGTTCTTGCTTGCAACTCTCTAGCTGATACTGTATCAACTGGAATATCATCACGTTCAGTTACTGCCTATAGAAAGTACAGATCTATATATTAGTGTATTTTTTGTACACCAAAGATTTGAAATTATAGTATAGCTTGGAGATTGACATGCTATAACACATACTCGATTTTTGCAGGGCTTCTTTTTTGTGCCACACTCGCACAAGTCCCCACAAAAAACTCCTCCCGCCTTACACGGGCATTTTTTTCTCTGGCAGGTAGACTTGCAGCCACACTGTACCCGTACCAGTTCGTCTACATCGAGTGAAGCGTCAAGGTCTGGAGACGAATTACGCGATGAATTCTCCTCGAGATTCTCCTACATACAGGAATATAATAATCTATATTACTAAAGCACTTACGGATTCGCATGGAAAAAGCCTCTTAGGCTCGCCTCGACGCTGCACTCCATCACCAGCTGAACACGACATTTTCTCGCTGCTCACGTTACTTAATGCGCGCTACATGTACTAAACGCGTATATTATCGGATAACTTGTGGTTTGTTTGATTACGTAATGAACTTAAATGGCTTCACTAGAATAAACAATACAGACGCACTGCCCCTACTACTAGTTACCTCACTATTTATAGTAGCTATCAAGCTAAACACAGTAACTAGCTATAGCTATTATTCTGATCAGCAATTCAGCTATACGTGTTCTTTCACATCTACAGACAATAAAGAGTGCCACATAGATGATTGTAAAGAAGTTTAGTAGGAAAATGAAATATCTGAGACTATCTTGATTTTGATGAAACTGCAGATGATGATGATGATGATGATGATGATGATGATGATGATGATGATGATGCACCAGAATGTTCAAATGATACGTTTGGTATTGACAATTAAAAATACACCTTCAAGCAAAACATCATCTCTCTTCCAAGCATTTTAAATTTTTATCAATTAGCTATAGGTTCACATATTGCAAAGAATTTCCCATCCCCATTACTTAAGCACAAATTGATAATAAATTCGAATGGTTTGTGGTTTACAAGTGTCAATGTGTCATAGTGTATATAATAGTACTAAGATAAAATTAAAATTTGTAGCTTCTGTATGTACCCTAATTCACACAAAAAATGTAGGTCACTTCTACTTAAAACTTAATGGAAAGACTGTTACAACAGCATTAAATCCTTGCTTAAACAATTTCTGATGCGTGGGTTTTCAAACTCTTGTGATCAATAGCAAGAAAATTGTACCAGTACATTAAAGGATACATGGAAGGCTTTGGAATAAATTTCATTGTTAACATAAGTTGCTGTGTATCGACTGAGTTTTGCATGTTGCATTGTAACTTACCCCAGGAATGGCCGATAAGCTTGTATTTTTCACTAATATATTTAGTAATCCTTCCTCTTCATCAGGTGAAAATTGAGTCACGTGCGATAATTCATTTACTGACAGTACGCCGATAAAGTACCACGTGTAACATTAATTTTATCGAACACGAGTACCATTTTTCGACCACACATATATTATTTTCCACCCTATATTGACCACTTCCATTTAATGACCTTGTTTGGGTACACGTCCAAAAATATTAAATTCAATTGTGTATTAATAGGGTTATAAGTGAAACAAAAAGATATATTACACAGTAAATCGATTGCGAGTTACTATATAGTCCGTAGTATACACCACAACATTCTTCTGATGATACATTTTGATGTAAAAGCTCCAGTATCGCTGTACTTCAAGTTTCACCATCGTTACCAAGATTATAGCACCAGTTTAGAGAAATCATAAAGCCACACTGAAGGGCTTGTTAAAGCTCCACATTTCCCTTTTCCAGACAATGGCATACTCAGGGTAGAGAAACCTACCGCTGTATAGCCTGTACTAAATTTCTGTTTCACTGTGTAAAACATTGTAACAAAGTAACAATAAACCTCCGGATACGATAATAATTGAGTTAGTATGCAGGATTTTTAATGATCGATACTAGGTGCTGGTTGATTATTGGCAACTTGCGCTATAATGGAATCGCTAGAATATTCTGTTGGTGCACTGAGAACTTACACATGCACACACCACACTAATCCTGTATCATGCACACCTATTATGATTGTAAATTGTATCGCACTTCATGCATGTGCACAGTTGAGTTGTACCTCATGTATCGTTCATGGTGTCAGAAGTGGGATATGACTACTAGCTATAATATACCGCTCCAACCTCTGCTTTGACGAACCAGATGAGTGGGCCAAGTGCGCAACGCCGTTTCGAACGGTTCCGCGTGGCATCAGGCCTATCCAAGAAGGATGATGTTCGGCAAGTTAGTACGCTCCTCTATTGTTTGGGGAGGAGGCTGACGATATTTTGACCTCCACCAACATAACGGATGAAGACAGAAAGAAATACTCTGAGGCACTAGCAAAATTTGACTGTTATTTTAAAGTTCGCAAGAACGTTATTTTTGAGCGGGCTTGCTTCAACAGACGGGAGCAAGATGAAGGTGAACACTTTATTGCTAACTCTGTCAGTATGACGAGATGAGGAATGAGATGACTGGTGGTAGAGATCCGTGATTTGGCCTTGTCGAAGAGACTCCAAACAGATGAAAACCTGACATTGGACAAAGCCAAAAAACTGATACGACAGAGAGATGCAGTAAGGGAACAGCAAAACATCTTGAAAAAAGGGAGGACTCGTCATTAGATTACTCTCACAACTTTTTGGACATTACTGGTTCAACAAACTTCCTTTTGGAATTTCTAGCGCTCCAGAAGTTTTCCAGAAACAAATGAGCAACATTCTTGGTTTGCCAGGAGTCCTCTGTCATCTAGATGACATCTTGGTATATGGCAAAACATACGACTCTCGGCTGAAACTTGTCTTAGAGAAGATCCGCCTCACTTTGAACCCCAGTAAATGAGTTCCATTACTTTCCTCGGCCATGTCATCACTGACAAAGGTATTTCCTTCCGCTGACCCACAGAAACTATCAGCTATAAAGCAGATGTCCCCACTTCACTGAGTGAACCAACTGGGAAAATTTTTTCCAAATGTTGCTGTTCCATTATGGAAACTCTTGAGCACCAACTGTGGGGACCTGAACAAGAGACATCCTTTAGACACATCCTTTAGACACTTGATATCAGAACTAACTACTCCAACAATCCTCACGTTTTATAACCCCTCAGGATCTCCGCAGTTGCTTCTTCGTATGGCCTCGGGGCTGTCCTACTTTTAGCAAGTAATTCAACATGGCACCCTGTTGCTTATGCATGAATCACATTACACCCAGATAGAGGAGTTGCTACATCCTAGGGAAATGAAACTGACCATAAACCACTGGTCCTGATACTTTCCTACAAACACCTGGATAATCTACCCAAGGATACTAAGGTTCCGTCTCCGATTAATGAGGTTTGATTATGATGTTGTTCATGCACCTGGTAAATACCTTTATACTATCCAGGTCACCACTGCAGAATTCCCCTGACATGCATACCCTGGCTCAACAAGATGAAGTGGAGTACTTTATACAAGTGGTAATACACCACTTGCCAGCCAATGAGACACGTCTGAATACCTATCACCAAGGACAAGCTGACGATGCAATAAGTAAAGTAATGACTTACTGCCGGTCAAGATGGCCCCATAAGCACCAGATTTCAGATGAACTTAGACCATATTGGGCTATGTGGGGAGAACTTAGCTATACGACGATCTGCTACTATCCACTAGCAGCTCGGCAAGCTATGGCTCTGGTAGCAAGCTTACCTCAGCTACCTATAGTTTACAACCGAAGTACCAATGACTATCAGTTGGTGAACAGCTGATAGACAACTATCCAGTTACAGAGCTTCCTGATGATAGGCCACTAGTTCTTCACAGCAGCATTTAGTGGAAACAGCACTACTGAGTTTCTGGAAGCTCAGTTGAAAAAGTCTACAGATTGTAAGAAATCCCAGCCTTTTAGTATTGACCAAATTAAACATGATTAGTATCATTTTATACAGGATTTCATTGTTTTGGAATTTTACCAGTTTCTTGGACCCGCTGTTGACAAACTTCATTACTAAGGAACCAAACCAGATGCCAGAAAGCGGCATCGTTCTACAAAGCTTACTCCAATGGACCAACTATTTATGACACGGTTAAGTTACGACTTTACTTAAAGTTTGTTGATCTGGCCTTCCAATTTAATATTTCCACTGGGTTGGTTTCAAGGTATTTTAATACTTGGATATGCTTTCTGTACCAACACCTGAAAGAAATAGATTGGATGCCCAGTACTAAGCAAGTTGAAGGCACATTACCATCTGCCTTTTGAGAGAAATATCCAAGTACTTACTGTATTATAGACGGCAGTGAAATGTTTATGGAGACGCCATCTGACCTGCATATGCAGTTGTCAAGTTGGAGCAACTATAAGCACCACAATACTGTTAAGTATTTAATTGGGTGCACACCTAATGGCTGCATATCCTTCATTTCACCTTTATATGTGGGGTCAATATCTGACGTAGAACTGACTCAAGTATCTGGACTGTTGACTCATCTGGAAGACAAACCAGGTATATCTGTAATGGCAGACTGAGGCGGGTATGTCAGAGTCAAACTCAATGTACCACCATTAACTTTATGGATGAGTAATTTGAAATGTTCCACAACTATACATATAAGTTGATATACTGTACAATAGACTTACTATAATATACTGGTACATTATATATTACTTAAAGCACTGCCGCCAGTTTGTATGAAATATACAGCTCGAGGTGAGAGTCGAGTGGCAAATATAGCACGAGGCAAAGCTGAGTGCTATATTTGTCACCAAGAACTGTATATTTTATACAAACGAAGCAGCAGTGCTTTAGGTATTTTATTGTATTTTACACTTAACAAAATTCATCTTTTAATATCTATAACAAAGAATTCATATACTTTGAAGCCAATCACGTTACCCACAATCATCAAGCATATGCGCTGCTAGTAGTTGATTATTGCTGCTCTGGTTTGGTCATCGAAGTATTAAAGCCCTTAGATCATGAGAAAACATCGAGCAAGTTGCAGCAAAAAGTATTGTACAAGACCTCAATGAAGAAGCTGTTACTAAGTTGATACAGATAGGGTACCGCCCACGCAGAATACAATAAATTAATGATACAGATACATTATGAATACTATTACTTACTAAGATTACAAATCGGAACACCTAAAGCATGTAAGGGATAAACAATTTCAGGGGCTAGTAGGGTTATAAACCCACGATGGTATCAAACACAGAATAAGTCGCTGTTTTTTATTCCATGAGTTTGGCATCTTCACGCATATCCATCCATCACACCAGTCAATTTTGCACCAGGTATGTCATCTTCTGTTAGCTCTATCCTACCTCCTTTATTCCTACTTGTTAGCGCTTCGTTACTGGCCATTATCGTCTTTTTCAGCAGACATGTTAACGAATTGTAACTACCTGTGACGCTCTCTTACGTCTTATTACACCAGACCATTGTTATTGTGGTTTTTACCAGTGTTGTTTTCCAAATGAAAATGAAGAGCATGTAATGTGGCAATTTTAGCTGCCAAAGACACCATGAAGAAGGCCACCGGAAGTCATGTGAAAACATTTCATCAATTAAACATTTAAACGAATTCTTTACCACTTATACTAAAAAGGCAAAATACTTAGTTAATTAAAGTACGTATCCTGTGATAGTTTTTAGCAAACTCTAATAGTGTGTTCATGCAAAAGTAGCAATTACACATCTTAAATAACCTTTAGAAATGTTCATCAGCCTTCCCTGAATGTTCCTAGAGGCTTTGAGTACTGAACAGTAACAATTTATCCATTTCTGATTTGTTATTATTCTGATTATTCATTATTCATAAGCCTACCACAAAAACAGCTTATTATGTTGTGTTCAATTATGTGAGCACTTCTGTCCAGGTCATAGGGTAGTTTTATATTCGAAAAGTTTTAGCGATCTTCGGTTACAGCCAATTGTGTTTCAGTTATGACACAAGAAGCCATAGAAAGTTTCGCTCTTCTCAATTTGGTTGGAATTTTGTACTGAAAACTATGTGTATCCTTTATAAAGTAATGTGAATTTAATCCTGTTTTATGAGTAGCAGCTACTGTTTTGTGATGTTCTCCTTGAATTATTTTCTTTCTACGGTGTTTCATCGTACCAATTATGCTTGTAGCAACTAATACTTTACATAGCTTCATGTCTGTTACAGACTAGGTGTACCTCCCTGCGAGCATAGATATGCTGCCACACCCTCTTCGCACAGGCGCTTATCGATTAGACCGTGTTTATAATTGCTAACCTATAAGCCCCTGTGTCACAGACAACGCATTAGGCGTGAGTCTCACTCATTTGCTCAGAATCTCACGCTCTCACGTCTAAGTTAAAAATCTCACGCATTTTCTGTATTTTACTTACTCTAACTCACTCTCATTTGATGTTTCCACAGCTCTGCTATTTAGCAATAATTAAGCGCCTGCTGTTTTATTAGTACTGTGCTTAATAAGCATTCAATAATTTTATTAGACACCTATATATTCATACGGCTATTAGAAATGGTATTTTTCTGACTTGTAGAGCTCTGTTTATTTATATACCACACCTTGATACTATTGTATAGCTTCTCTATAAATATATGGTTAATTGTAGCACTATATATAGCACTACTATACCATTTAAGCCAAGTGGGCTCTATTTAAAAATGCCAAATTTGGCAGATTGTGTGCGGTGTTATTGGTTGATCATGTTTGAGTTCAATTTTTGTGTTCAATTTTTGCACCTATCAGTTGGGTGATACTGAACTATCAACTGATTGTCACTGGTGATAGTGTTTTATTGAGTAATAGATGTGACCGGTTTATCTACATGGATTTGTATATGGCTACTCATATTTGAAGTTATTAGAGTGGATAGACTATTAATGGTCAGTGGAACAATTGATCTAATAAATATGGCGCTTACAGTAGTGCACAAATGGACACGTGATCTACTTATAATTAATAATACACGTTACATTAGCTATTGATTTTACACAATTGTACCATTAACAACATGCCTATGGAGGATGGGTTTGCTTTTTGTTACTTGCACAGCCTTTCTAAGATAACAATGGGGCTGTGCAGTTGTGAATTCAGTTAAGTGTGTAATGCATGGGGAAATTCTTCATCATCAATTTTGCAAGTTGGCATCTCTGGGAGCATAGTACAATCTATGGTGAGAGTGCCTCCCTGCAGCCCTGGATGGCTCAGCCGGTATAAAGAAGATTGGCCGTGTTGTAAGTATGAAACCACGAATCTGTCGGGTACCATATTTGACTCTATATATATTGCTGCACACTTGTATCCGTATATAATAGACACCCTATATTGTATCATCGTGTGCACTATATTTATTTGTGTACATCAGTCCTTGTCAGCATGTAGGTGTACATTGCATTTTCCATTTGCTGCTCTGTGGTTAAAACCACTCCAGCAATGGTAAGGGGGATGAAATGGCATCTCCTGATTCGTACACAATTCACTATCTGCAGCTGGTTAGAACCACTCCAGCAAAAGATGATTGTATGATCCTTGGTGGTAAGGGGTGTGAAATGGCATCATACATATCTCTTGCAGACAATAATCCTGAGAAAGCTAGAAATAATCAACTACTTATATTTCTTGGATATCATAGCTAGCTAGCTACAAGCTGTGGCTGTTCAAGCAGCTATCAAGACTCACGATAGTGAGTCGCGAGGCCAAGAAGAAGCACAGCAACGCAACCACTGAGTGAGTTATTTACGAGCCCTCAAACTCGCAAATACTCTAGCTAAGCTGCCATTAAAGCTATCGCTTAGTTGTTACCGACCCACAATGTTCTTACTATATAGAATCAACAAACCGAGAATGGAGGAAATACCATTTGTAAGTACCAGCCATTGCGAGTTTTATGGCAACCGTTGTGCGACTACACACGACAAACCATCCTTTCCTGCTCTATTCGCCCATTTACTAGACAATTAGTACCTTCATTGTTTGAAGAATCAATAAGCCTTATCCGAAATGATGTCACAAAACAAAATGGACGATGTAGTGTGGGGACTTTTGTATGTGCACCTATGGAGCTTGTAAACGATTGTACTAATTCCAAAGTATTTGAGAGCGCTGAGAACCATGGATTAATAGGTATTAAGAAATTAAATGGTTTGAATAGTTTGTTGCTTTTTACACAGGTGTATCTATGGAGTTTTCTGTTTTGAAAGGTGAGATGTCGCAGAACGATGTAACGAGTGTTGAGGAAAATGAAAGCTAATCTGAATGTTTTACTGATGAAACTATTCTGCTCGATGAATCCGATATTCCTGCTGCTTCATTAAATGCTAAAAAGCGGTGTCAGCTGACTGACGTTGATGACGCCAAACGACTACTGAAGAAGCGTTGTACACCTGGTAAAAGTGCTTGGAGGGGTCACTACTGTTGTGTGCCGTTGTGCCAAAACTCTTTATCAAACCAGAAAGAAAGGGAAAGGTTGGGACTAGAGAAATTGTAATTCCATTCGTTTCCAAATGTGGATACACCGCAAGGTAAAGAATGGATTAGAAAAATCTGATGTGAAACTGATCCAGATTTAAAGCTACCAAAATTTGCTCAGCACATTTTAAACCAGATGATTTTTTCTTCTCCATCATGGAATCCAGGGTATAGCCATGCATCAGTAACATCACAAATTGTTTCTGTTGTGAACTGATAAATCCAGTCAGTGATGCCAGGACCCTTTAAGACAGAGTATCCCAATACTAGGCTGATTATAGATGCGACAGAATTCAATGTGGAATGTCCATCATCGTTGTTATCACAAGCAACCACATTTTCAGCATATAAAAACACAAACACCGTCAAGGTCCTGGTAGGCATTACTCCTAGTGGTGCAATATCATTTGTATCACAAGCTTATGAAGGCTCAATTTCCGATCGAAAGTTAGTAGAGTTTAGTGGTTTGTTGGGCAAACTGGAAGGTGGAGATGAACATAAGGAGTTCATTTGTTGACATCAATCGGTGTACGCTTAAATGTACCTGATGATGTATTAGATAGCCCAATTGCAAGTACACGTTGAGAGATTATCAGGTTTTGCAAAATATACTTCCTGCAACAATGTGGGATTCTATTAATGAAGTCATTTATGTTTGTTGCATGATGACAAACTTTAACCCACCATTGGTTTGCCATGGCTCTTAGCTGTAATGAAAAGTAACATAATATAGATACATATGATGTATGTATGTACATGTACAATTACAATGTAAGGGTGGAATTATAATGGTTATGTCCATTGTATATTAATAACAAAGGGGCTGGATTTAGAGACTTCCATTGACTACACAGTTCTTGAGCAGTCATAGGAATAAATATCCCAGCTCTCATCATCGGAAGAGGTGGTGGCTGACAAGGAAATTTTCTTGCATAATAGCCACAATTATTGGAAACAGTGATCACAACAATGTCTCTTTTTATGCCTATAGCCGGTAAGCAAAGCTCCAAATCGCCATCCCATTCTGATGGATCTAGTACGGTCATCTTCTTTTGCAACCATTGTACTTTTGTAAGGCCATCTTCAGCATGAACTTCATGGTGGTTTGTCATCATGCTTTGAGTTAGCTGACATAGAGATCAGCTGATGTTCCTGTCATCTCTGCTGTCCTTGCTGATTAACCCAGCCTGCGTGGTATAAACAGCTGCCATCTCTGCAGACTTAACATTCAAGTCTTTCAAAACCATATCAAAACTGGATGTTGAGGATTTGTATTTGTGTGATCCTATGAACTGCACATCAGGTGTTGCTATAGTCATTGGAACTCTGGCAGTAGTGCTGAATATTGGTGAATCAATTGTAGGCATCACAGATTCACTTATATTCACTTGCTCACAGGTGGATGGATGCAAGGTATCAACTGGTGTTATGATGATGTAAGGTACCACTGATGGCAGAAACTTATCAAAATAAAAATTACAAGCTTTTAATATGGCGACATTCATAAAAGAGGCATCATACGCTGTACAAAAGGATCCTGGGTTGGGGACCATACAACAAAGTCACACTACATAAGATGAGTCACATGCATCTGTGTTTGAACTTGGTAGTAAAATCCATGAGACTTAGATAAAGACAAATGTTCTCCATCCTGTACACGCAGTTAGTATTTTACAAGCATCAACAAAAGTAGTTTTCTCACACACAAGTAGGCATTTCACTTCTAAACATCCTCATGTCAACCACGATTCCATCTGGGCTTATGGTTCAGATGAATCAACATACAGACCACAATGATTCACCTTAACTGGTATGCCACATTGATGTTGGTAACTTATGTAGGCCTTGATTGCTGATTCTTCATTATTTCATCCATACTGAACTTCTTTGGTATCAATGTGTTTCAGCATCAGTTTCCTTTGAGTAAAAGTATGGCTACTGTGGTCTCCTTACAATGGCATACTTCCTTCATAATCAAAGCTGTGATCCGTAACTTCCTCTCCATGTGCCAAGCTTCAGAACAGTGTTACTGGCGTGTGCTCCTTTCAAGTTCAATTATTGATTCTGAGTCAAGGTATATGTGGCAGCGGTATAGTTGGTTTACTAAATGTTTTGGAGATGGCATTGCTTTCTTGTCATCTTTACTATCATCCAGCATATCGTTAGAAGTACAGTAACAGTGATCCGAGTTTAGATGCAGTAATTTAGCTGACAAATCATCCTTAAATTTCTGCTTTTTTGCTGCTGCTAATGCCAGTCTATCCCTTTTAGTTGTTCCAGTCTGTTCTCAGCAGGTGCAGCCTCACCATCCAGCAGCTGAAGAAAACAGGAAGTTCCATACTTTTCCATCATATACTTTCTCTGGTATGCTTTTTTCTTTTCTGAATCATTAGTAGCTGAATCAAAAGCTGCATTTGCAGCATGAATTTGGTACTGCCTGATGATGTCCAACCGCTCTCTTAAAATTCTGGATTTGTTTGGGTCAATAATCCTTCTGGACACTGGACGACAATCCCAATCATTGACAGAGTGCAACTTTGGCCTCTTTACTACTCCAAATTCATCCTTGCTTAATCTGACTTGATCAGTTGGACTGGCATTAACATTCTTTCAAGACAGTATAATGTAGCTGTTATGTGGTTGCAGCACCCCGCAAGTCCTGCTGGACAAGGCACAGTATGCTGTGGAAACCTTTGTGGTTGACTCACAAATAACAATTACAACATTGTACACTCTACTTTTCTTCATGGATGGCAACACTTTTACTCACGTGATCCAAGACTAGCCGTGCCAAACAAAGCTCGTGGGTTTTATCATATACAAATTATCATAGTGTAGGCTACACCATAGCATCAGAGAAATAATGAGCTGCATAAACAGCAGTGTTGCATCTAGCTAGCTAAGTAATCATGCATTTTTCAACAATTTTGTTAGAAATTGTATGTGCATGCTGCGTGGGGTGGGTTTTCTCACGACCAGGTCTGTTCCCAGGTTCAGAGGTCTGCTTGAATGACTCATACTAGTCTGGCGTTGCCAGACCCTTGGATTAGATCACGCATGCTGAAGGCTTGCACTGATCAAGGGTCTGGTGACCCTAGCATGCAATTAGTGTTGGAATTGCACGTGATGTAAAAGTGAAATGGCATCTATGGATTGTTTGTTTCTTTGTGCAGGATGTGGTGACACTGAGCGCATGAAGGAATCAAAAGGAGGGAGAAAAGTTAATGCTCATTCTTCCGAGCATGTTTTTACATTGTTGAAGTCCGTAATTATCTGCGAGTTAGAGAGAAATGGTTCTGAGGAGGATTAGTCTTGTTACGTACCTTGTTCATTCTGCCAAATCCCCATATTTTGGGGATTGTTTATTGGTGTGGATAGGTGTAAAAGGGTCATCAACAAGGTGCGAGTGATGCACTGCTAACATTTCAGCAAAAGGTATGTGATTGAACTAGAACGTCACTCGCACCTTGTTAACGACCCTTTATGGCCTATCCATACCAATAAACAATCTCCAAATTCTGGGGATTTGGCAGAACGAATAAGGTAGCGGAGTTACACCAGACCTTTTTCCCATCCGAATATATAAGAAAAAAGGGGCTGGTTCACAAGACTAGAGGATGTGAATTTATTAATGCAACAAACAACACATGTGTGCAAAAATTGTTACTATACGTATGAAAAGCACATCAACTCTCTGGAGGTAAATTTGTTATTAGACACTGGTTCTGATTTGAAATTAATTTGCATACATCATACAGACTATATCATCCAATGTGAGAAGAGTTATAGAGATGTTAACAGGGATGGTCCAGTTGGAACAACATTCCTCCAATAAGCGGATAGCACAAAATGACAGTTTACCAGCAAGAATCGTTCATCCCAAACAATTAATAACTGGAAATCCCACTGCTACCTCTCCAAGCGTACTGGTTAGTTTGTGTGCATATAGCCAGTAGCTATTGCTTTCAATGCACAATGTGTGAATATTCCGTGTTGATTTTAGGTTCAGATAGACTATGCAGAAAGAACCACTAGACATATTATGACACCATCCCGTAAGCATTTGGGTAAAGCTGTGGTTAGAAGACTACTGCATTAGAGACAATTAAGGATGAGAATGGTTTGAAATACTGTTGGCATAATGATTAGAAATGAGATGAACAAGTTATGCAGTCCAGCTACCAATTCTATATTGAGTTATCGGATTTGAATGTATTCTTGAACAATATGATTTACAAAGTAATGTTGTCACACCTTCAGGAGCCCACAAAAGACCCAATTCTAACAAAGATAAAGATCAACTTATCCGCCACCTTAAAGAATTAACTCCGTTTTCTCAAGATAATTCGAGGATTTCCTAAGCCTAAAGACGTGTTACATTCAAAAACAACTGAATTAGTTGACTGGATGGAAAGTCACATAAAATAGTGTATTATGGGTTAGTGATACTGTAGTGACTTGACTTCCTATAGTGTAATCGTGATTATGTAATAATGTATGATGTAATAATGTGTAGATATATATACACGTTGTAATTTATATTTTCATGTCTTTCTATCGATAATGAGTGATAGTTCAGTCTAGTATAACTGGCGACGAGGATCAACGAAGACATGGCTACAATTGGCCGTATCGAAGAGTTTCGTGAGGACAAAGAAGAGTGGAGTCAATATGCAGAACGACTTGAACATTTCTTTGCCGCCAATGGAATCACGAACGACAATAAGAAGCGTTCTGTTTTCCTCACAGTGATCGGTGCGAAGGCTTACAAGCAGTTACGAAGCCTTATCGCTCCCGCGAAGCCCGGTGAATCTGACTTTGCAACGTTATCCGAGGCTATGAAGAATCATTACTCACCAGCACCTTCAGAGATTGTGCAGCGATTTCAATTCAACAGTCGTTTTCGTCGACCAGGTGAATCAGTGTCTACTTATGTTGCTGAATTACGAGCACTAGCTGAATTTTGTAATTTTGGGGATACTTTAAATCTCATGATTCGCGACAGACTTGTGTGTGGAATAAACGACGAAAACACCCAGCGATTGCTGCTAGCTGAGAAAGAACTCACTTATGAAAAAGCTTTAGAGATTGCTAGAAGTCAAGAAGCTGCCGCCCAGAATGTGCAAACACTTCGCGGAATGCAGAGTCGCGTGGGACCGACAACAACTCAAGGCCCTCCTATGGAGCCAATTAATGCAATCAAGTCTGGCAAACAACCAGCTAGGCAGGCCTTAGCTCGTGATCAAAGATCTACTAAGGATTCCTCAGGAGCATGTTACAGATGTGGCAACACTGGTCACAAACCTTCTCAATGTAAATTTCTGAAGGCCAAATGTCATGGATGTGGCAAGATTGGTCATTTGAAAAAGGTGTGTAGATCCTCCAATCCTCAAGAAGCTGTCAGAACAGTGGAAGACACATCCACTTCAACACAGGAACAATATGAACTCTACCATTTGGAAGATGCTACATTACCTAAAACATCTGAGAATCCTTACAAAGTTACACTAACAATTGAAGGCAAATCAGTACAAATGGAAATTGATACTGGTGCTTCCCTGTCACTCGTTTCAGAACATACCTACCAAGAACTCTGGCCAACAGCATCATTACAGAAGACAGCAGTGAAACTGAAAACTTACACAGGCACACCATTGAAGGTACTAGGCTTAATGTATGCTACAGTCTGTTATGAGCAACAGACAGTGACATTACCATTGTTGGTAGTAGCTGGGGTAGGAGCCAGCCTAGTGGGTCGTAATTGGCTGGAGAAAATAATTTTGAACTGGAAAGCTATTCATAGTGTAAACATAGACCAGTTGCAGGCAGTCCTCAACCAATACTCAGAAGTTTTTAAACCAGGAGTAGGCACCCTAAAAGATTACAAAGCTCACATTTTCATTGATTCTACTGTACCACCAAAATTTTGCAAAGCACGTTCGGTTCCTTATGCCATGAGACCACTAGTTGAAACACAGCTAGACAAATTGGTTCAGGAAGACATGCTGACACCAATTCAATATGCTGAGTGGGCAGCACCGATCGTGCCAGTAATGAAAGCTGATCGACAATCGGTACGAATTTGTGGTGACTTCAAGCAGACAGTGAACAAGGCTTCACCACTAGACAAGTATCCTATACCGAAAATAGAGGATTTGTTCTCCCAGATGGCTGGTGGTCAGAAATTTACAAAACTTGACATGAGTCAAGCATACCAACAAATTTGTTTAGATGACGAATCAAAGAAATATGTTGCTATAAACACCTCAAAAGGCCTTTTTCAGTACAATCGTTTGTCGTTCGGGATATCGTCAGCCCCTGGAATTTTTCAGAGAGTAATGGAAAACATTTTACGTGGAATTTCTAAAGTTGTTGTCTACTTAGATGACATTCTGATTACAGGAGCCAATGATGACGAACACCTTAAACATCTCTCTGAAGTACTCAGTCGAATGCAACAGGCAGGACTACGTCTGAGGGAAGACAAGTGTGAGTTCATGTCACCGTCTGTTGTTTATTTAGGCTATTGCATAGACGCACAAGGGTTACACCCTACTAGAGACAAAGTTGCAGCTATTCAACAAGCCCCTACACCACAGAATTGTACAGAGTTACGTGCATATTTGGGTTTGTTAAATTATTACAGCAAATTTATGCCAAATCTTTCAACAAAGTTAGCCGCACTTTATAAGTTGTTACAGAAAACTACACCATGGCATTGGGGTCCAAATGAAGAAAAAGCTTTTAAGAACTCTAAACAATTACTTTTATCTTCACAACTTTTGGTTCATTTTGATCCAAGCAAAGAGCTTATATTATGTTGTGATGCCTCTGCCTATGGCATTGGGGCAGTGCTAGCACACCGTACATCCGATGGTGTAGAACAACCGATTGGTTTTGTGTCACGTACACTTACTAGAGCCGAACGAAACTATTCTCAAATTGAGAAAGAAGCTCTTTCGTGTATTTTTGGTATCAAGAGATTTCATACTTACTTGTATGGCCATCGTTTCACACTGATTACAGATCACAAGCCATTGCTTAGTTTATTTAAAGAACAAAAAGCCATTCCTCACCAAGCATCTGGAAGAATCCAGAGATGGGCTCTAGTTCTTGCTGGTTATGAGTATACTATTTCATTCCGCCCTACGGAATCTCACAGTAATGCAGATGCACTAAGCCGACTTCCTTTGCACACTGCTGATGAACCAGTTCCAGCTGTACCAGAAACAGTCTTATTGCTAGAACAACTTGATGATGGGCCTTTTACAGCACAACAGGTAAAATATTTTACCGCACGAGACCCATGTTTATCACAGGTTCTAACTTTTGTGCAAAGTGGTTGGCCAAATCATGTCAGTGAGGATGAACTGAAACCATACTGGCGTCGACGCAGTGAATTGTCAGTACAATTTGGTTGTATCCTGTGGGGATATCGTGTGATAGTACCACCACAAGGCAGAACTACTGTTCTTCAAGAACTGCATGGAGGACATCCAGGCATAACACGTATGAAGAGTTTAGCCCGTGGAATAGTTTGGTGGCCCAAGCTAGATGAAGAGATAGAGACAATGGTACGTTCATGTTCTGTTTGTCAGACTCAACGTGATAATCCTCCAGCAGCACCTTTAATACCATGGAAATGGCCAAGTCGACCATGGTATAGACTGCATATTGATTATGCAGGTCCTTTCTTAGGACATATGTGGCTGATCATAATTGATGCCCATTCAAAATGGCTGGAAATTTTCCAAATATCGTCTACCACTTCCACTGCAACAATTCAATGTTTAAGAGATGTTTTTGCTAGATTTGGACTACCTGAGAGGATAGTTACAGATAATGCCCCTAACCTTGTGAGTACTGAATTTTCTCATTTTCTGAAACAAAATGGGATAAAACAAACAACATCCGCTCCCTATCATCCGGCTAGTAATGGTCTGGCCGAGCGCGCAGTAAAAATTTTCAAAAATGGAATGAAGAAAATGACAGAAGGTTCTTTGAGACAGAAACTCGCCAGATTTTTATTCAGTTACAGGATTACTCCTCAGTCTACCACTGGAGTAAGCCCAGCAGAACTGTTGATGGGGAGAAAATTAAGATCTGTTTTAGACTTACTTAATCCTAACGTAACTGATAGAGTTGAATCTTCTCAATCAGCCCAGAAAGCTTCACATGACAAGAGAGCTCAGTCCAGAAATTTTATGCTTGGAGATGTTGTGTATGCTCGCAGCTATGGTCAGGGATCAGCATGGGTAAAAGGAACAATCGTGGATGCATCAGGTCCACACAATTTTACTGTTGAGGTAAACCTTTCGGGACAGTTAACTACATGGAAAAGACATGTTGATCAGTTAAGGAAATGTTTTGAAGAGATCACAGTTCCTAGCAAAACACAGCAACCAACTGATACTAGTGCAGTTTCCGAAGAGGAGGAGGAGGAAGATAACACATCTGGTATAACTGAAGTTTGGTCAAATCTAAATCCATCCGGAGTTTCTCAACAGTCTTCTCCAAATGTCAACATACAGTCAACTGTATCAGGCAGTATTCCGAGACATAACCCTCTCAGGAATCGTAAACCCCCAGATAGACTAACCTATTAAGGCAGGAGGAGATGTAGTGACTTGACTTCCTATAGTGTAATCGTGATTATGTAATAATGTATGATGTAATAATGTGTAGATATATATACACGTTGTAATTTATATTTTCATGTCTTTCTATCGATAATGAGTGATAGTTCAGTCTAGTATAGATACAATTTGTACATGTACACTACATCACAACATCTACATTTACTTACATCTCTACTAACTATCAAAGTGATTAAACAACATGTCTCTTCTACTTACATACATAACATTGCAAGCTTTTATCTAAATGCTTCAACTTGTTTGTGTGGAGAAGAATAGCAGTAGCACATCCTGTTTCTTGTACATAAGATTCCACACTAGACGGAGGAAGCATATGAATAATTTTTGTAACATTGTAGCAGTCAATTCCCATGCCAAATGCCACTGTGGCAATGACCACACGCAGTTGTGAGTCCTCACTAAAGAACCTGATTATCTGTTCTTTCACGTATTCTTCAGTACAACTCATGAACATGTCCACCATTCTAAAGCGTGGAACTTCAATAGGAGCATTTGGTGGTTCAGTAACATTAATCCCCAGGCTTTCTTGAAAAAACAAAAAGATATCTGCACAATCTTTACAGCGTTGACAATAAATAATTGTTCTTGGATACTTCACCCTAAGGCAAACGATACACAACCGTTTAATTTGTAATTTGTTAATACTATTAATCCATGGTCCTCAGCGCTCTCAAATACTTTGGAATTAGTACAATCGTTTACAAGCTCCATAGGCGCACATACTAAAGTCCCCACACTACATCGTCCATTTTGTTTTGTGACGTCATTTCGGATAAGGCTCATATCCCAAAGTTAATAGAAATCTGTTCAGCCATTCTTCTGATACAGCCTTATAAATGCCTTCCTGTCACCATAAAAATTTTGATGCAGCAGTCATTTTTTTCTTATTTCTTTCCTTTCTTTCAGTAAATGCCGATGACCTTGAGCGTACGTCACTGTTACAGCATATAGTTTCCAGCGGGGACATTTCCAAAAGGACAAACCTATTGAGCAGAAAACATCATGATGTCACAGTGCCATAACGCTACAGGTACTGACCCTGCGTAGCCAAGGTGTCAACGATCTCCAGACCTTCAACAACCGTGTACCCAGATCCCCATTGTCCACGCACAGCCTCACAAAGGTGTCCAACGTTAGCCATTGCATCGGTCAACTCTATATACATCTGCCTGGTGCACTGAAACTCCGGCTTCCCTCCCTTCTTTGCTGTTAGTGTCATCTTGACCTTCATGATTTTTATCAGGCTTGAGGGAGGCTTCTTTGGTGCAACCACGGAGCAATACATGGGAGGACCAGTCACATGATGGCCAGCTGAACTTGAAGGCAAAGGACTGCTGCTGACTGATTGGCCACTGGCTCGGGCTGCAGGCAATCATGTTTAACCCGCTTGCTGTGGCCCCTTCAACAATTAACGTGCTGTAAGGGGTTATGTTACAGTCCTGCAAGTTAAACTGGCTGTCCTGGTCAGGAAAGTACGCGGAGTCATCACATTCGTCCCTTAACCAGATTTCAGATGGATTCACCTGCAACACTACAGCCGGTAATATCATGCAGCTAAAGCCAACAAATTTTGCACCAAACATATTCAGTTTGAGCCTTTTCCGTTTCATTCCAGGAGTACACGTGGAGATTGTGCAGAGCCTTGCATATTGCTCGCATTACTTGCAATTGACAACATGGAGGCCATTCTTGCTGAAAATATGCAACTGGATTCCTCTTGCTTATATTTATAAGGTATAGCTATAGCTACGCACGTGCGCACTCAAATGTAAAGTGATTGGTGGAATCATTTCATGCTGCCTCTTGATTGGTTCTTTCTACGGTGACCAAAATGCTACCACACAGGGCTGGAGGAAGGTATTTTTAAGGCTGCAGAAGTGATTATAGCTATAGATAGCTAATTTTAAAAACGGAAAGCATGAATATTACTAAACTGTCTAACAAGTTTAGGTAGTTACCGACTTACAAATGCTGGTTCGGTACAGGAAGACTTCATCTTTCCTTCTTTGAATGCTGATACGCAAGTATGGCAGATAACAGTATCATTTGCCTCATCATAGTGAAGGAATTTCCATCTAGCAAACCACAAGTGTTGAAAAGATCGATATTGCTTACCGAATGAATGCTTCGGAAAAGCAAACTGGGTCGCTGGTTGGTGTGGCGATACAGGAATATCTGGAAAGGTAGCAAACCGTGAATCAGCCATAGCTAACTAGCTTCCTTCGGGAATTTAGCAACAAATGGTATCGCACGTGGTCAAAATAAATTTATGGGCACTTACATTAGACTATAGGGGATTGTGATTGCAAGCACGAGGTATTGTAGAAACAAGTTTAGAATGTTTTCAGTATCGCTAGACCTATAATATCTAAACATTAAGTACAGTAACTAAGTATTAATGTAGTGATGAAAGTATAATTATTATTCATGTCACGTGGAGCAGCCCTACTGCTTCCGCCGGCCTTGCCATATATGGCCAGGATTCGACTTCAACGATACTTGATACGTCATTGCGCCAACACCATAGGTGCCTATAGTTTTGCACGAGAATTACGTAAGCAGCTAGACACACAAAAATTTAGATGGAAGACCTTTTCCCAGGCATGCATGGCTCAACAATTTGCTTAAACAACACACTGCCTCCATCATAGTGTGTGGCTACAAATATCTATGGCGGCTAGCTATATAGCTACCTAACTAGCTTATAAACTAGCTCAGTAGCTATAGTATAGCCATAGCCAGCACAAATGAATACAGCTATGCACTAACACACATACACACATGTACACACACATGCACTGACACACACACACAAACACACATGCACATGTACACAAGTTCAGTGACATACAAGAGTCACAGTGTAACCGATGTCCCAGCCGGAGCTCAACGTCATCAGCATTTACTGATGTTCTGGATTCTTCTGACCGAGCAAGAAGAGACGGAGAGGGGACGACAGGATACTGCAGAGGCTGGCTGATGATGTAGCATCAATGAGAGACATGGTAGCAGATGCAATATCCCTAACATCCGACACAAATATACACTTGGGTGTTAGGAGAGTACTACGAGGCACCTTTAAATGTCAAATATGCCACTCAGTGCCAGTCAGGCCCCCAGTGATTGTGACAAAGTGCTGTAAAAATATCCTCGAATGTCAAGAATGTACCAACACATGGTACTGTGGTCCGGAGGCCATGACAAGAAGCTGTCCGATGTGCCGTACTGAGCAGGGATGTAATGAGACCATGGTCCTCCGTGGACTCACTGATTTCTTGGAACAACAAACCGGAAGGCAATGCGACTGGCCAAGCAGAGTGAATGAACAGTTAGCTAAACATCTTGGTTAAAAATTACTGTAATTAGCTATCACTCATAATATTTAATCTGTTGTAATTAGCACTTCAAATATTTGCACAATGTACTATTTGATTTGATAATTATCATTGTATAATAAAATCAATACTTACAATTAACACCATAATTTATTAGCTACAGGTAGCTACTGTACAAAAGTATTAGTTGGTTGACAGGCGTGTACTAATGTCTATATAACCTTCACGAAATAAAAAATAGTAACCATTTACTACAGTGTGCAAGAAGTCTTCAAAACTTGAATATTGTCTTTAAAACTCAGCCTCTCTCTGAGCAGCCAGAGTGGGACTTCCCTGTAGGGGGTCTTTCCCAAAAGAACTAAACAAGGTGAGCTGCCCCCCATTGCTTTCAAGATCACGTACAGCACTGCCCACACTTGGAATCAGTCTTGGGCTGATGATTTGGCACTTCTCAATGAGTTCCTGAATGCAGTTATGCATAATAATACTATTAATACGTACGTAGCTAGCTAGGTGGCTAAAAACTCCATCACAAAATTTGCTGGCTTCAATTTAAAGGACGTACATCTGGCATGTTTGCCATTGATTTTTACAAGTATGGGTGTAAAACTGGCATTCTGGACTATAGCTATAGTCACCTGGGATGGGATGATTATTCCAGAGTTGACAGCAAGAGTGGTACCCACATTGGCAACCCGGATCGCAAACCAGGAGACAATACCACAATCCATGTTGATATCACCTGTGCGATCAGGCATGACTTGATTGATAATTCACGCGCCTGTTGACCTCTACCCAAATTCTTTTAACCAATTTGGTGAGATCCGTGTGACTATTATATGCAATTAATATACCTGTTTGGATGTGCTTTGAAGGTGCGGAGTATATTGTGCCTAAGATGTGCAAGGGTTTCTTGCACATACAACATGAGAACCCACTCTTTCCCTTGATCCACCCTTATCTGGTCCCAGATGCCATATTGTGCAATGATGGGTCTACGTACAGTATGTGTACATATCAAAGTGGTTTCAATTAGCTACACGTAGCAAGTCTTTTGCTCACCTGTATAAGTTAGAGTAAATTTCTATGTTGTTAAACCAGGCGCATGCCTGGTTTCTTGAAATCGTTTTCGTGAAAATGTCGGTATGTGTGTGTGTTTGTGTGCATGTGTGTGTATCCACCCCCCAGGCTATTAAAAACCATTCACGTGAAATAAAGCCTGAATAACCAATCAAATAAATCCTACTGCTTTTCTATGACACTTGCTATTGATATTACTGATATGCGGGGCCTTAGTAACGAAGTGCGTCGTGAGTTACTGCTGAATACGAACAAAGTAATGCAGTGTTAGCCGTTCATTCCATAGTAAATACCGTTTGAACAGCTGTACATTACTAACAAGACAGAGCGCTTCAGTTTTGAAAGTTGGTGTGCTGTGCGGATTATGGAGCTTTAGCCTATAAGTGTTACAGTAAGAATTTTGGCTTAAAACAACTTTGTACTACTTTTAAAAAGATTTATCACTAAAGTACTGGAGTACAAAGCCAGTTTAAACAAAAGAATTAAATTTGTATGCGTTGCTATGTGCCCCTTAGTGATGAGTCTTTGCTCTCATGACTTACTCGTGACGTCATTAATTACTATTATAATACACTGAATAGCAGTTGATTAACAGTGGTTTAACTTACACATCGCCTGGTTTTTAGATGGTAGAACATCAACTTGTTTTTGACTGGCATTGTGATGAACCTCACTATCATGCCACTGAATCCATCCACTGCTGCCAAGTGGTCCAACCTTCAAAAAACAATCCAGTGAAATTCATCACAAAAACTGTGTCCCATGCAGTTTAGCACCTTATAGCTACCACTTGCATTGTCGCTATGTGTGTGTGTGTGCGTGTGTGTGTGCATGTGTGTGTGTGCATGTGTGTGTGTGCGTGTGTGTGTGTGCGTGTGTATGTGTGCGTGTGTATGTGCGTGTGTATGTGCGTGTGTATGTGTGTGTGTGTGTGTGTGTGTGTGTGTGTGTGTGTGTGTGTGTGTGTGTGTGTGTGTGTGTGTGTGTGTGTGTGTGTGTGTGTGTGTGTGTGTGTGTGTGTGTGTGTGTGTGTGTGTGTGTGTGGTGTGTGAATGTCGCAGTGATGTTACATGTTTTGCAGTTAGCCGAGTCAGTCACTGCTGGCATGCAGGCACTGGCGGCTAGCTACACGCTAAATCCCTTTTTGTTCATCGCTCAGTTGCTTGTGAGTGTATTTCTCTATCACAACCTTCTCCCTTACGAAATCTTCAAAGCCGCCATTCAATCAGCACCATCAAGTATATGCTACGTGAAGTAGCTCTGGTTTGCAATTACATAATAACTTATAGCGTAATCTCCCGTAATTTCCATTTTCACTAGGAGTTTACGACATGGTGCAAGCATAGTGCAAGTGGCGGGATCCTGGAGTACAGTAATTGCGGTAATATAACCGAGCAGCAAACCCTCTATACTTTAACGCGTGGATTACGTATGTTCAACTCTATACCGGCTGAGCACATGGGGCCTTGCACGGGATGAACCGGCCTGGGAAACTTCTCATTATATTTGTGAGTATCATATAGCACTGAAGAGAATAGTGGTACGAGACTAGTGTCAGTTGTATGATGGATCTATGGTGGGGGTTCGTAGTTGTAATGTACGGATTAACACCTGGTAATATATACATTAGTCCTGCTACCAAGACTGCATCAGGATAAAAGGTCTGGTGGTGTGGGTTTGTGATGCAATTTTTATGGATTTGCACTACCAAAGTTATAAAATCGTTGACGTCTAGGGTATAGCTAAAGTTTTCTATGTCATGTGTCATGGAGAATTATGTCACGACATAAACTATAATTATTTGGTTTCACAACACTTTTTATGCACATCATCAGTGCAGTTTACATTGATATTGAACATAACAATATTTAACGGCAATAATATTAACAATAACAACATTGTTCATGATCTTTTATTTTTTCTCCTGCTATAATATATATTTTTAAGAGTCACGACATAAAACAACCTATGCTATATCATATTGTGGAATTCTATGTCACGACTATCACGGCATCCATATTGATGTCACTACGGTTATTCGCTGGCATCTTGTAAAGATCTGGCTTGTAAAATGCTCCCCCAACAAAACATGTGTTGATTTTGTTGAGTGTGGGTTTTGTGCTTACTTGATTGGACCTTGTTTAGGCCTGTGGCGCACGTTAAGAAAATATATGGGGTGCTTTTTGTAGCAAACAAGTTGATTTTTTACCATCTAAAAAGCAGGCACTGTGAAAGTTAAACCACTGTTAATGACGTCACAATAAGCAAGTCCCGTAAGCAAAGACTCATCACTAAGGAGCACATAGCAACGCATGCGACTTTAGTTCTGTTGCTTAAACCGGTTTTATACTCCAGTACTACATATTTTTAGTGATAAATCTTTTTAAAAGTTGTACTGCATCGCTAGAGGCTAGTCTTCTTTTATAAGCTCTGTTATATGCCCACTTACACTCCATCTTGTTAGTAATGTACAGCTGGTTAAATGCACTTTCCTACTTATGAAACTAATGGCTAATACGGCATTATACCTTACTCTTCTTTGAAAGTAACTCAAGACATGCTTCGTAACTAAGGCTACGGTTGATAGCAAGAGTTATATAAAGAAACTAAAAAGTAGTAAGACTTATTTGATGAGTTATTCAGGCTTAATTTCATATGAATGGTTTGTAGTGGCCTGAGGAGGCGGACACCCGACTTTCTGGACAACAGCAATTTCAAAGCACCAGGCACTCCCAGCCGGTAAAAGTGTATTTTTACTTCATAAATCGGTACCGGCATTACTTTCTGGTACAACAGACTGCATTTATTGGTTGTGAGTATTGTTGTTCTACCAGGATACCCACAGTTGGATATGAAATACTATCATATGTTCCTGAAACAGCCTATTGCACACTTCAAGAAACATACTGAGTTACTCTGTTATAGTAGCATGACAAAAACAAATAAAATCTAATACCGTATACCATAAAATTTTGAATATTGACGAATTGTCTAATTTTTACATTTGACAAAAGATTGATGAAATCCTTTCAAGCCTCCATTTCTATTTAATGTGCAATGCCAGCAAAAATATGCCAGTGCCATGTTCTGTAGGAGTTCTTAAAAATTGACTGATGGTAAAAATATTGACGAATTTGACAAAAATTAGTTCATTGGTCAATAAATTTTCTGTCAATTTTTAAGAACTCCTACAGAACATGGCACTGGCATGTTTTATGCTATACGGTAAAAAATATGTCATTTGGTGACACTTTGGATCACAGATCGCCTTGGGTACCTTTGAAATTCTTTATTCTCAAAGTGTGAAGGTCGTAAATGCTCTCCCAATTCACTACTTCAGTGAGTTCAGTCATTGTACATTAAGTTAAAGTACTCAATCCATGGTCCATCAAAATTGATGTGTGATGATCTAAGTGTGTCATTATAGTCTACAGACATCATCTATTTGATCCTCTATTCGCAGTAACTGTATTATGGTATCCTATCCACTATTCACATTTTTGTAGCATCATAAGGATGAATGATTGGCTTTCACATTAACCTGCATGCAGCCTGTATATACGTATCATTCCAAATGCAACTATATCTTGCATGTCTATACTCTAATATATTTGGTAGTGCATGTGTCAAATGTGGATTGTAATTCAAAAATTGTACAATACAGTTGAATTGTACGTACGTATATACGTATATAGATGAAGTGAAAGCCGGAATTTTATTGGTGGTGGCCGGACACCATTAATTCTGTAGATGTGTTGTGTGATTTTAATCTATTCCAATGCTGTACCAATGTGTGTCAGCACCTCGAGCTCAGCCATGCCATAAATTCTTCACCTTCTCAGACGTCCTACTACATGTCACAATAGTTTGGTACTAGCTACAACCTTAGCCCATTTTCCTATGTGACTAGATCCACTGATATGTTAATATGGTCTGGACTGTTGGTTGAAAAGCCTATGTATATTGCATCTGATGTGTGTACGTACCATGTATATATGGAAGAACAGTTTTTGCTACATATGTAGCTACATACTACTAAAATTTTTCTCACGTATGATTGTTCATTATCTATGCGGACTACGTACATAGCATAAATGTTTAATGCTTGAAATATAATAAGGTAACTTGTGTAAGGCAGTAGCTGGCTTATACGGGTTGACTAGTTTAGGCAGATTTCACAGTATTGTCTTTGCATCTTCCACATTCCAGTCTATATTCGATTACATTGATCCAATAAGGAACCTAGGGCTATAAAATCAAATGCTGCATACTTGATAACATAACTAGATCATAATATTTTGACAGGACACAAGAATGTATACATATTTTTAGAATGAAGGCTATTTGTCACAATTTTCCAAACCCATCACAATTTTGTGCCATGCAAAATTATATGATATGAACATATGATTATTATATATTTTGTGATGTAAAAATTTACTTTATGTTTTAAATTTTTCAGTTCGATCCTCCAACTTTTATGGACTATGTATCACATAGGTTGATACTGCACAATATTTAATTTGCTTGCCTTTCATGCTGTTCTTGTGTGATAATGAAACAGAGAGCTGCTAGCAAACAAATGGCGGACGGCTTCTTGAATATGACTTTTATAATACATTCTAGGTAAACATTTAATAGATCCACTGTAACACGTGCACATATACATGCATCACGTGTTGGTCTGTATGCACACAATTGTACAATTGATCATTGAGAATACAACTCGTAGTTGATATATACTACTCGTCACATGGTGACAGGAGTGGGATCTCGCTGAATTATCAGTTCATTCATCGGTGGCGAATTCACGCTCCCGACTTAGTGAACCGTTGTGACAACCCACAGAGCAAATCCTTGGTGCCGGGCGTAGGCAACAGTAAAGGCGAGTATTTTCTCCTGGCTGAGAGTAGTCGTTTGTGCTCTGTTTTTGTTGTGTAGAGTGTTCTTCAGCTGAGTACTACTGTTTGTGGGATCACCCACGTGGACAAAATGGCGGCAGGGTATGCACTTCCACCACCGCCACCTTTAGATATTCATGGAACACGAGCAGCAGATAACTGGAAAAGGTTTAAATGAGCGTGGACTAACTATGCGTTAGCCATTGAGCTGAACAAAAAATCCGAGAAACTACAAGTAGCAACGCTATTAACAGTAGTTGGTGAAGAAGCACGAGAAGTTTTCGGAACGTTTACGAACTGGGTCAATGAGGGTGACGACAACAAAATAGAACCAGTGCTACAAAAATTTGCAGACTATTGCCAGCCAAGAAAGAGCGTGCCGTTCGAGAGGTACTGCTTCAATCGTCGTGTACAGGAATCAGAAGAATCGTATGAGCAATATCGAACAGCATTAAGGAAACTGTCAGAGGGATGTGAGTTCGAATCCATTACTCCAGGGGAAATCCTGCGAGATAGGCTAGTGTTCGGTATACGCGATAACAAAGCACAGGAACGGCTACTCCGTGAGCCCAGATTGACCCTTGCCAAGACAGATGAAATATGCAGAGCTGCAAAAAGTCTGGATACACAGATGAAAACTATCACAGATGAGTCTAGCCAGGTTAGCACAATCAAAGCCCATGAACACCAGAAAGACAAACAGGGATCACAAAGGAAGCAGACTGGGATGGACAAACAGACAATACCATCAAGCAAGACAAACATACCAGAATGTTGGCATTGTGGGCAGAAACATGAGCGACGCACAAGGGAACTATGTCCAGCATTTGGAAAACTCTGTAGTAAGTGCCATAAGCCCAATCATTTCGCAATCAAGTGTCGCAGCACTGTGACTAGAGACACAATAAGAATGCTTGATGAAAACGGGGATGAAGTATTTCCAATTCACATTGCAGCCATAGGGTTAGATGACTCAGAATTTGTCACATTGAAATTAACATTGGGAAACTTCCTGCGGTTCCAAGTAGACACTGGTGCGCAGTGCAATGTTATACCACTAGCACTTTACAAGAAAGCTACCAAGGACCATAATCTGCAACAGATTACACCCGGAACGGCACAGATAACTGCATATGGAGGGACCACATTACCGGTGACAGGTAAAGTACTCATGGAAGTAGAACGCAGTGGCCACCACCACAAGATAGAGTGTAAGCTGGTGAACTGCACCAATATCCGTCCAATTTTGGGAAGAAAGGCTTGTTTGGATATGAACATCGTCAAGTATCTAGACAATGACAAGTTACACCAGCCAGATGTACGGAATGCAGTGGTTTTGGCATTAGAACCTACAAGTGCAATTTCTCAGCAACAACTCATTAAGAGATATCCCAGAGTGTTTCATGAAGGAGTTGGGAAAATAGCAGGGGATTACCATATTCGCCTTGACCCTGACGCCATCCCTATGCAACATGCCCCAAGACGGGTTCCGGTAGCACTTCGACAGCGTCTTAAGGAAGCCCTAAACACTATGGTAAATGCCAACATAATCGCACCTGTCACAGAACCTACAAAGTGGATTAGTTCAATGGTGGTTGTTCCCAAAAAGAACGGTACACTACGCATTTGCCTAGACCCCAAAGAGTTGAATGCAGCTATACAACGGGAGCACTACCCATTACCAACAATTGAGGATGTAGCGACACGCTTACATGGGGCTAAGGTCTTTGCTGTATTAGATGTACGTAGTGGGTTTTGGCACATCACACTGGATGAACCATCGTCCTTTCTCACAACCCCTTTGGTCGCTACCGCTGGAAAAGGATGCCATTTGGTATCTGCTCAGCACCAGAAATTTTTCAAAGGCGCATGCACGAGCTGATTGAAGGGCTGATGGGCATGGAAGTGGTTGCGGATGACTTTGTGGTGGTGGGCCGAGGTCATACAGAAGCAGAAGCAATACATGACCATGACAAGAATTTACAGGCACTCCTGCAGAGGTGCGAGGAACGAGGAATTAGACTCAACGCAGACAAACTAAGGCTACGGATGCATGAAGTACCCTTTATTGGCCATATGGCAACAGACCATGGATTATGTGTGGATCCAGCCAAAGTACAGGCTATTAAAGGGATGCCCACACCCAAGGATGTGACATCAGTACAGAGATTGCTGGGACTAGCACAGTACCTTAGTAAATTCCTTCCACACCTCTCAGATATTACAAAACCATTGCGCGAGTTGACACAGAAGGACATAGCATGGGTGTGGGATCACCCACAACAGGAAGCATTGGAGAAACTGAAACAAGCAGCCATGAGCACACCAGTACTTCGATACTACAATATAAACGAGGAAGTCACATTGCAGTGTGATGCATCACAGTCGGGCCTTGGGGCGGCAATGATGCAAAATGGACAACCGGTGGCATATGCCTCAAGAGCTCTGTCGCCAGCCGAAACCAGGTATGCACAGATAGAAAAAGAGCTCCTTGCTGTAGTTTTTGCTTGTGACCACTTTGATGCATACATTTATGGGCGTAGCAAGGTGCATATTCAAACAGATCACAAGCCTTTAGAATCAATAGTACAAAAGCCATTACACAGTGCCCCAAAGAGGCTTCAGAGAATGCTGCTCCAGCTTCAGAAATACAACCTCCAGTGGACATACAAAAAGGGAACAACCATGTATCTTGCAGATACACTCAGCCGGGCACACTTACCAGATGTTTGTGCATGTGATCATGAGTTATCAACAAATTTAGCAAGCATTGACCACACAGTGACCATGCAACTCTCAGTTAGTAAGGACAGATTAACACAGATTAGACATACATCAGCAGATGATCCAGTGTTACAAGTGCTTAGAGAGACAATTCAACAGGGATGGCCTGAACACAAGAGTCATGTACCACTAGCTATACGGGCTTATTATGATTTCCGTGATGAGCTAACAATCCAAGACCAGCTGGTCTTCAAAGGGCCACGTATTGTCATACCAGCTTCCCTATGCAGAGAGATGATGTCAATGATCCACGCATCACATATTGGAATAGAAGGCTCCATATGGATGGCACATGACAACCTCTACTGGCCTTGAATGAATTCAGATTTAAAGGAATATATCTCTAAGTGTGATATCTGTTTGGCACACCGGGCAGTTCCAGGTAAAGAATCCTTGTTACAGCATGAAATACCTGAGCGACCGTGGGCCAGAATTGGAGTAGATTTGTGTGAACTCAAGGGACGAACTTTACTGGTGGTATGTGACTATTACAGTAATTACATAGAGGTAGAGAAAATACATGCAGCTACCACACAGAGTATCAGTAAAGTTCTTAAGTGCTTATTTTCCAGATATGGGGTCCCAGATGTTGTTGTCTCAGATAATGGCCCACAATTTTCCTCCGCTGAATTTGCTGATTTTGCACGAGTGTGGGGTTTTACACACACAACGACCTCTCCCTACTATCCACAATCCAATGGCAAAGCAGAAAATGCTGTAAAAACCATCAAAAGGCTATTCACAAAATGTCAGGAATCAGGCCAGTCGGAATACAGGGCACTTTTGGATTGGCGAAACACACCAACAGAAGGGATGGGAACCAGCCCAGCACAGCGTTTCCTGGGTCGTCGCTGCAAAACACTACTTCCAATTACAGAGTCATTACTAAAACCCAGGTATCCAGTCCAACAAGATGTCAAGGAGTTGCAGGCACAAAAACAGCAACAGCAGCAATATTATAACCAACATAGTAAAAATTTGAAACCCATTAACCCTGGGGAATCTGTAAGAATGAGACGGCCGGGACAAACTACCTGGAGCCTGGGCACCTGCACAGCAGTAGTAGGACCAAGAAGTTATGAAATCAAGATAGGGAATACAACTTACCGAAGGAATCGTCGTCATTTGATCCGTACGAATGAGTCACCTAGTACAGAAAACACCATGTTGGAGCAGCAGACAGGAAACCAAGCCCAAGAGACGCCCAGTGTACGCAGATCCCAACGGCACCATCGAGCACCTCGCTGGATGGAAGACTATATACCATCATAAGGACTCATTTTCATTTTGATCATGTTGATTTTGTAGATTTTTTTTTCTCTTAGGTTGCTATATAGCTAGGTACAGTAGGCAATTTTTTTTTGTTTTTTTTGGGAGGAAAGATGTAACACGTGCACATATACATGCATCACGTGTTGGTCTGTATGCACACAATTGTACAATTGATCATTGAGAGAGCAGTGTCATTATAGGACAAATACAACTCGTAGTTGATATATACTACTTGTCACATCCACTTTATTCTAAGAGGCTCAGCATGAACATTTTGTCTAATGCATAAATGTATATACTACATGCTTTTAGTCAATATACTTACACAGCAGCTGTAGCTATGGCTGGAGTATTATACATATTTATATTGAAATAATCGAATACAACAGTCAGAATTTCTATTAAAACAGTCACATGAAAATACATTTTCAAATTTTTGGGCTGAACAGAATAATCCAAGCATATATTGTATAGCTTTAGAATAGGATAAATATTTGGTGGATTAGCAGCTTCCTGTAGCCGATTGAAATTCTGAATTGCAGTGAAGTACAAATGGCACATGCGACATACGGTGCAAACTCATGTATGATTGCACACTTTTAAATCAGATGCATGTCACCAAAATACAGTGCATGACATTATGTGGATGCATAAGGTGTACATGTTTTTGTAAAATAGTATTTGAACTCAATGGTGGGTACCAATTAGATATTTAAACCAGGCATGCACCTGGGTGCCTAGTTTCTTGAAATTGCTTTTATGCAGGAGTTTTGGCAATCAAGCTCCACCAGGGTAGGACTAAGGTGTTGTCCTTATTGAAGCTTAACTGTGCTAGTTGATGAGCTAGAATGGTATTTACAAGAATTTTAGCGTACATGTGCATTTGAGGGCAGGACCATGTGACAACCAGAACAAGAAAACCTCTGGGCCAGTTTCCTCTTCGACAAGCACCACTTCACCCATGATTCTGAATATACACATGAAAACATGTGGCCAATTATGCATTTATTAGACTCGTGGTGTGAAATTTTCTTTTTGCATAATAAGCTATGTCACGTGGCTGGATAAGTACATAGCTAACAGAGCCACATGTATGGAGCCACAGTTGTTGTTAGACGGTAATCTTATTTATAAGCATTCGTTACTAGTAATGTGTTACTGAGTACATTTTACTAAGTAGCGCATATATTAAAAGTAATAATTATCTCGATAATTATAATGTAAAGCGCTACAAAAGTAATGCGTTTATTTCCAACTCTGCATTGGAAGTTACTTCGAAGGTAATAATATTACTTAATATTCGTTACTAGTAATGCGTTACCGTTTATTATCAAGTAACTTACTTTTTCAACATGAAAGTAATAATTATTATGTAACACGTTATTCCCAACTCTGTGTACTATATGATAAAAGTAGTAAACAAATTTGTTGGTAAGTGTATGCATATACACTATGAATTCAAACTATGTAGAAGACTCTTCATGAAAAAACTGATGTGTGTGATCAATTTGTTGGCTCAGAAAGGTATGTTACTAAAAATTCTGTATTATATGTTTAACTAAAGAGTCTGTATTAAAGAACAAAAACCAGCAATGTTTTAGTTAGAAGGAGTAAAGACTGCCACATTCTATCAGTGGAAGTACAGCCACTATTTTGTTGTAGTGGAGGAAGGTGTTAAGAACATGCGGGCGCGCTGCACGCTATGTGCACCAAGCAGCAAGCCACTCTCGCTAGAAACATTTGGAGACTGTTCACAAGACTGTGGCGCTCGCAGCCATAACACCGGAGGGAAAACGGACCAGCCGCAAGTGTAAAAGAAGTTCAGCTGAGAAACAATCCACTTTAATGACTGAAGCTTCAGTTTCACCAGAAAAAATGAAGAATCTTGTAGCAGAGTACATAATTAATGATATGCTGCCTTTGTCAACTGTTGAGTCAACTGGTTTTAAGAAATTGATTGCTGAGATGACATCAAGTTCCGCAGAACTACCTAACAGAAAGGCATTAGCAACACACTTGGATAAAGCATATGAACTAATGATAAGCAAAATCAAAGGAACATTGGAAGCAGTTTGCAGGGTGGCAGATGTGTGGACAGGTCACAATAAGAGTTATTTAGGTATGACAGTCCACTGGATTGATGAGAGCTCTTTAATGCATCAAAAGGCTGCGATTGCTTGTACCCGTGTCATTGGCCGCCACACATATGATGTACTGGCAGCTAAAATAGAGCAAATTCATGAACAGTATGGGCTGTTTGGGAAAATAAGTGCTATCATCACTGACAATGGATCAAATTTTGTAAAAGCTTTTGCTACATTTGGAATACCTGATTCTGGAGCTGCTGAACCCTCAATATCAAGTTTGCCAACTAGTATGGAAGATGATGAAGAGAATGAAGAAGAGGTAACATTTGAGAATTTGGATGATTTAATCACACTTGTAGAAGGAAATGAAGATGATTCGACCCAGTTAGAGTACGAGTTGCCACCGCATGAAAGATGTGCAGCACATACGCTCAATTTGGTTGCAAGTTCAGATGTGGACAAACATCTATCATCGTGTACCATTACTAGGATCAGGAGCATATACTGAAGTTCTTTTGGAAAAATTTCAGCACTATGGAAGATCCACAGTTGCTTCAGATAATATGCAGGATAAGTTCAAAAAGGAAGCTCCTCGTTCCTTCTCCTATACTAGGTGGAACTCCTACTACGATGCTGTATTAAGAGTTGTTGAAAATTCATTAACTGAGTTGAATGAAGTGTATGTAAACATCGAGGAACATTGCGCTGTTTTAAAACCACTATCTAGAGGACTAGATATTCTTCAAGGGGAGGATAATTGCTACTATGGTGCCCTATTACCAACCTTAGCAACAATCATTAAAAAAACCAAAGCTATAAAACCAGATCTATCAATGACAACAGGTCTTGCAGATGCTGTAGAAAGTTCCATCAAAAAATGATTTAGGAGGGTAAGGATGCCATCATTGCTGCAGTGACATCACCCAAATTTAAATTAAAGTGGGTGGAGTCACAGGAAACTAAAGATAGATACAAGCAGATGCTTCTGGATGAAATGCGCCTTCTAGAAGATGATGTAATAGTTGAAGACCCTGTTGTAGAAGCTAAAGACAAAGAAAAGAAAAAGACTTTTATGACTTTGAATCTGATGATGATGATCAATCGGCTAACAGTATATAATCTGAAGCTATATGGAGTATCTCAGCAATGCTAAGAAGCTTGAATGTTTACTCAGCACCCAAAAATAAAGAGGCTATTCCTGAAATTCAACACAACAGTGCACCAGTTGAAAGACTATTTAGCCTTACTAGCTTAGTGCTAACACCGAAGTGAAGTAGGTTAACTGATGGGACATTTGAAAAACTTTTGCTTATGCGTTATAATAAGAATTTTATTGATTTTAAGTGACCTCTTCATTTAGCTATATTTTGCAGCTGTTTAGCTAAATTTACTTTGTATTTGTTTTGCATGATTACTACAATCACATGTATATATGCATGGATATAGAATGGTCTATACTCTGTTTTTAAGAACTATAGATATGTATAGCAGCTTCACAAAAGCAAGTCATGTGGCTAAGTAGGTAGCTAGCTACCCGGCCTGAGATCTTTCAGCAAAGGATGCATGAACTAATCGAAGGACTTCAAGGAGTGGAAGTGGTGGCAGACGATTTTGTAGTAGTTGGTCGAGGTGACAAGATAGAGGATGCCAGCAGAGACTATGACAGCAATTTGACTGCTCTACTGGACAGATGTGCAGAGAGAGGTGTCAAGCTGAATGCAGACAAAATCAAGCTGAGGATGACAGAGGTGCCCTTTATTGGCCATATTGAAGGCTTGTCCATGGATCCATGTGGCTTGAGATTAACTTCTTCTGAATGTGGCAATATATACTGCACAAGAGTGAGGTTGAACCGATTCCCTCTGTAATCTACACACATGTAAAACAATGCACATAAAATACCCACACTGCAAAATACACTATTATACCTGTAGCACTACTTAGAGTTATTAAGTTTGGTTGAATGTACATAGAATTTCAGCATGCAAATTCTATTTATTGCACATCTGAAAAACTGGGGGTTAAATTTGGCAATTTATTTGACTCGTGGTGGGATACCAAACTTGCATACTCATATACATCAGTAATTTATACAAGAATTGATCAGTTTTAAATGGTACAAATTGCTTTAACCACTGTGGGCTGAACACTTAACACATTAAACATATATGATGCTTGACTTTTCAGATGCTAAAGATATGCAATAGCGCTGAATTATACACTCATGCTTGTTAATATACCTGAAAGGTAAAAGAACTTTTGCTTGAACAAAGAGTTGGATAAAATAACTCCAGTGCAGACAATATGATGTGGGGTCATGCTTGGGTTTACCACTACACAATTCCACTCCAGAAACTCGGCTTTGCAATTTGGTAACTTTTATCCATCGCAAGTGCTGCCTGTCATTTTTACAGCCACCCAAGTCATCAGCTTTTCAGTCATTTGGGTGGCATAACTTGTCTGTATTAACGATAAACACTTTTGATTCCTTAACACATAGTGGCTGCTGTTGGCAGACTAATCCTTGATGGCAACTTGGATCTAATAAAATACGAACAACTTCTGCAGCATATTTGACTGGCCCAGTAGCAAAAGCAGGAGTATCATCAATATCATCACAGGCTTCACAGCTGAAAATTGAGCATCAAATAATATTGGACAAATAAGAAAGCACATACTCTTCCTCCTCTTTAGGTTTCTTTACTTCTTCATCATCATCCAAGTCAATGCATATAGCTATGGTCACTGGTAATATCTCCGATCAGCCTACCAAAATTCAAGATGTCTTGGTTAACTGAAATACCACGATATGTTTACTATAGGTAGCTTAATATCTCATCTATAGTCTATGTACTACAGATTTTACAGTACTACTATCACTATAGCGAGACACTAAGTCACCTCAGTTTCTTCTCAGTTGGACCTTTGTCCAGCGAATCTTCATCCAGTGAATCTTCGTCCATTAAACAGATTAAAGCCAATGAACATGAAGCAAACAAACACACGGCAGAACAATGAACATGTGGCAGAACAATGAATACGCGGCAGAACAATGAACACGCGACAAAATACCTCACGTGATTACTACACAGCAAATGGATATCATGTGTGTATCCATCACATGTCACGTGAGCTCACAACACGGTTTGGAATTCCGGGCGGAATTTTGCGATTCCGCATTTTACATTAGGCCAATGTTTTACATTCACACATTAAGTCTGTAGTATGTCTTGGTTGGTGCTGAAACTTGAAAGCCAAGGATAGTACAGAACAAAGAGAATGAAGTTTACCACATGAAAGCTTCATCATGGGGTGAATCAGCACATGCACTATAGTTGGTGAGACAGTCTATTATTGTTCATCAACCATAGTTCTGTCCAGCCACCATTATGGTAACATCTTTGGTTTACTATTCCAAAATTGAAACGGGTTCTAGGCTTGATGGTAGCTACTGCAGAATTGTTTACAACTAACATTAAAAGTGTTGAATACTGGAAACCTAGTTATAGAGGTAGGACAAGTTAATGAATATTAACAAGTCTGGCAATTTAATGTTGTTTATTGAAATCTTTACCATGCCCAAACAATGGTAATTGTTGATATGTGTGCTCACTTTCATGAGAGGAATGGAAGTTATTGAAATACCATTGGCCGTATAAATCTGTGAAATTTACATGGTGGAGCTGGCTGACGGTCTTGTCAACAGACGAAAAATCTTGTGTTGCAAAAACACAAGACTTCCTGGCTGAACTGAAATTATGTTTACAATTTTTCCACCACATGACCAATAATTTATGTTCATTGTGACCTTATGTTGGTCATGTCATGTGATCTTACAAGTGTATGGATTTTCATGACCAGCAAAGCAGCAAATTAGTAGCTAGTTATTTGGTATGAGATGTTGTTCATGCTACAACACTAGGGTTTTTGTGATGTCATTGACAGTGCCCTGTAATTAATGACATCTGGTGGTTTCATTAACCAGAACATAAAACTGGTAATATACGCATGATGCTATCAAGAGTTCGAAATATCAACTCTTGATAGTATCAAGAGTTCATATTTCATAATATTATGAACTGTTGATGCTATTGTTTAGGCAATAGTGGCTGAGTAGCCATTCAGGTTATTGCATGATGGTGGTTTTGATGGAAGAGTGGTGCAAAATAGCCAAGTTGTTTCAACCACTATGTATCATGTGGTAACAGTGGCTGGCTAGGCATTTTGGAGGTTGTTGCTATGTCACCATCACTGCACTGTATGACCATATACAGTAATAGCATTATAATGTGCTAAAACTTTATTGATCATCCTACCACCATCACCATGCAAAATATGAACTAACATGCTACTCAAACAGCACAATAGCATCCTAAACAATAGCAACCACAACAAAGCGACCTAAACAATAGCAATAGTGCATGGCCTGAACTACAATCAGTGGTGTAGCCAGACCCGGGCCTACTGGGGCCTGTGCCCTACCATCAACTTCCCAGGCCCTACCATCACCAGGTCAGCAAGACTCACGTGATTCCTCGATGAACACACAAAGAAAGCAGACGTACACCCGTACATGGTTTCTCAAGCAGTGCTAACACAATCGAGCGCAAGATCCAGTATGGTAATCAAGTACGAATCAATTAGAATCGAAATTAAGATGCTCACGAGATACGCTTTCAAATTTTCAAAATGGAGGAGGCAGTGTGCACACTGCATACACGAGGCATACCAGTAGCACAGTTGTAATAATACAAGTAAGTTTCTGGATTTAACGAAGCCTTTTTGTTTTCTGCCTGAACTTGCAGCCTATATTGTGCCACTTTGTGTGATACCAGCCAAGTGAGCAAGCCCGGCGTTTAGTGATGGATATACTGTACCGAGTGTGGTTAGAAGGTTCAGTTGAGAGTTAAATGATACAGCATTATTATCTACTAAATTACTGGAAATGATGTGGCTGTGAAAGTGTGAATAAACCCGTGTAGATGTGTTCCGTGGCCGAAAAGATGCCAGGCGTAGTTTCAGTTTGTGAATTGTCAAGACTGCACCTAGCTGTTGTTTCTCCGTGAAGGTCGGTGTGGCTGGCATCATGCAGTAAAAAGAAAATGTTGCTCGTAGCTTATGTGATACACGTGACCATCCTAATGCATTCCCACAATCGATAACCATGCACAATAGTCACATTTTTCTATACATGCTTCGTAGCATAGTTTATGCATGTTAGCTACTAGTTTCATGCTATTACCTAGTTATAGCTAGCTAGTCATGCTGTGCACTTTCAAAAACAAATGTTAATAAACACACGTATGATCACCATTTAGGTATGTAGGTAGTTAGCAGTGTGTTATAAAAATTGGTGTCCCCTACCATCAGGCAAGGTCTGGCTACGCCCCTGACTACAATCAGCATATATCAATAATATATCACACACACTACCATTCTCATATTGGTAGCTACAACATTACAACTTGAGCATACTATAAGGACTGGTCAAGAGCATCATAGCTACCACTGTCCACTGCTAATTGCATTTCCTTAGAGTATGGACATTAACTCACATGACTATATTCTATTTTATTATGTATAGCTACAAAGGCTATCACATGACAAGTGTTCTTTTAGAGTCTGATAGTCAAGTGTACACACTTGTAGTGGAAGAGCATAGAATCTAAAATTACTAAAATTTAATACTGAGTTGTGGATTATTTGATCAATGATAAGCAGGCAATTACAGTAAACTTGAGAGCACTTTCAACTGCACTGGTCCAATCATGTACTTGGTAATAAACATGACCACAGTTTCATGTAATGGTAAGTAGGAATGCAGTCACAAATTATATACAACCACAAAACATCCCATCAGTTGCAGGGTTGAAAAATAATGAATGTTTTAGGGTACTTTAAAAATGTACATAGCAATACACCAATATTATATCACAAGGAGTGTTTTTAACCTGGTTAGCTACTCCCTATATGTGCTAATAGACCCTTGGATCTTGAAACTGTTCATTTATGTGAACGCATCAAGTAAAATTCAGGATTAAAACACGTTTTAGAAATCCCGAGAAATAAGCTCTTAAAGTTTTCAAACCTTTTCAAACTGTTCTTTTTGTCATAACTACTGCACCTTTTCACCTAGCAAATTTTGGTTTTCACCATTTTATAGCTCTTTCATTACCAATTAATTTGAGCGATCACATGATGTGGGCTTTAATTAGAAAAGTGACTAATTTTATTTTGAAGAAGTTTCTAAGAATGCCTAAAACACGCAAAGAACGACGAAAAGTTAGTAAGAAGATATATCTTGATGGAAGAGCAAGAAGTCCTCACCGTCATACACCAACCTTAGGAAAAGCGCTTACAGAATCTGATTCATACTGCTCACTGGCAAGAAGATGGATTCCACCTTCGAAGGTAACTCTGGTTCCTTAGGAATTTGTTCTCAGTGTGCTTCAGTACTTTCAAGATATCGTGATATTTTTTTAAAAATGGTACATCAGGGAAGTGAGTTAAAACGGAAGAAGGCTATTTATCCTAACCCAAAGAAAGATGATGCAATTCCTTATAGAGATATAGTGAAACAAAATGAATGGTTACGGCAGAATTGTTATGATAGCCTTGGAAACTACCTATATTGTAATAACTGCATTCAATCAGCCCTTGGAGTATTCAAAGATCGACTTAGTAAACAGCGTAACATTAAACGTCAGCAATCGCAACATCCTATTGTTGACATGACAAAGGCTGAAATAGAAAAGAAACGCCTAGGTAATTATGTTATTATGCCTGAGATGGTAGAGATAGCTTTTAACAAATGGTGGAGATCTCTGGAGTCTTCAACTATTCTACAAGTTAGATATCCTCATGAACGTCATGGAAATGCAGGCAATCTGCTAAGACAAATTTACGAGAGGACTTTCTTGAATTTGTTGATGCTAATTCACAGCCAAATGGACGATCAGCAGACTCTTCTACCCCACAATCTATTTTCTTCCAAAATTTGCTACAATTCAAATGCCTAAAAGAATTATGAAGAAAGATTGAGCCGATCAGTTGTTGGCGAATTTAACCGAGTTCAAAGTGAACGGGTAAAGAAGAATGTTCTAATGGATCATCACATAACTGGCTCAAAAGTTATAGGCCAAAAGTAGCAATATGTCCTCATCAAGAGGATTATTGTGATACATGTTCTAAATATAAAACTAAAATTCATGCAGCACAAACCACGATGAATCGTTTGCTGCAGTCTGGCAGTGCTCCAGTTGAAGAGATTGAGAGGCTTGAAAATGAAATAAGTGGTCTAAATCAAAAACATGAGACTCACAGAAATGAAGCACAAAAGTCTCATAGTTATTGTACAGAGGTTACAGCTCGTTGTGCAGCAGAATGGAATGAAATTATACTCCTTGAGGAGAAGGGAACCCTAACAGAAGAAGAAAGATCAAAGTTAGCTGGATTAAAGTGCAAATTTAATCTAGTAATTTCAGTAGATTACCAAATGTCTAAATTAGTTCCTTATTGGGGTTATTCTGCTCAACCTGGTAGTACATATTATCTCCAGAAACTTAGCCATGACATCTTTGAAATTGTTGACCATGGTCAAAAATCTTCTACTGTTTATCTTTTTGATGAATGCTATGGTCCTAAAAATACTGATCACACAATATGCACTGTTACTGTTATTTAAACCTTGGAGAGATGGTGACAGTTTGATGGGAAAATACTCAAGTTACACAGAACTATTTCATGCTTGTAAAGATGAACTGCCAGATGGATTGAATTATCATGATAAATTGACTTCCCTATGTGAAGCCAACACTGAAGTACGTGAACTCATTCAAGATAGACAAACAGAAATGAAAGAAGAAGTTGACAGTAGCCCTCCAGCTGATGATCCTTTATGATATGTCGCTACAGAAGAACACGACGCCATGGAAGAATTTGAAGAAATTGGTTGCCTTGATGACAAAGTCGATGTTAACGACATGATAAATAAACCGAATGATGATCAACTCAGGGTCTTTAATAAAATAAAGTCTGCCATAGAGGGTCAGGTGAGTAGTGGTCCAGATTGTGATCTGAAAGTACTAAGTTTGTTTGTAAGTGGTGTGGCAAAAGCTTTCTAATAAAAACTGTCAAGGCATGGGTGCAATCAGCAACATCCAAACATGTTGCTGTTGCAGCACCCACTGGTATTGCAGTATTTAATGTTAATGGCTTGACAATTCACCAGCTCTTAATGCTACCTGTAGAACATGGAAAGACACCACAATACCGACCATTATCAGAATGTTCTTAAAATTGTTAGAGAAAAGTTACACAATGTTACATTAATTATTATAGATGAGATATCCATGGTCAGTAATGTACATTCATCTTCGTCTTGCAGAGATTTTTCGAACTGAAGACAGCAAGGATGGATGGTTCGGCAAACGCAATTTGTTATTTTTAAGAGGTCTTTTACAGCTTCCCCCAGTGTTTGAATCTCTGGTTTATGCAACTGTCTCCTCAGAAACTGCTTTAAAACTAACTGGATGTGTGGGCTCAGTAGGTCTATTTGAATATGATGAATTGGTAATAAACATGCGTCATAAAGAAGAAAGGGAATTTGCTTCTAGGTTGTGTCACTGATGATGACATAGAACTATTAGAAAAGCGAATGTTACTTTTACATGATGAGAGTGTGAATGGACGCATGAAGGAAGTTGTGCAGATACTATCTACCCTTCCCTCTGACACCACCTGTCTTATGCCCACTGGGCACATGTGTGATCAACTGAATGCAGAAATGCTAAAACATCTTAAAGAAGAAGAAATACATTTGTTTGCGGAAGATACTGTTGACTGTCCTGCATATCTTCGTCAAAAGGTATCAAAAAACTTGGAGCCTATAATGAAGACAGTAGTCTCACAGCGGGTTTAGAAAAAAGATTTAATCATAAAAATAGGCTCCAAGATCATGCTTAGAAGGAACATAGATGTTACGCTTGGTCTTGTAAATGGGGCAATAGGTACCATCACCTCAGTCAAGTACAGTATAGATCAGGTAGGTGTTGTTGATAGCATTTTAATCAAATTTAATGGAGATCATGAACATCAACTAGAAAAGGTTAATTGCAAATTTCAAATTTTTGATAAAGCCTACGTTATACGTCGACAATTTCTTATTGCAAGTGTAACTGTGCATAAATCTCAAGGACTAACATTGCGTAATGTTGTCACAGATATTGGCAATACCATCTTTACTTGTGGTCAAAGCTATGTTGCAATGTCCAGAGTTACGAGTTTGTCAGGTTTGCATTTAATTAATATGGATCCTCGTTCAATAAAGGCGTTGGATTCTGCTGTACTAGAATATACTTATGTTGGCAAAAAATTTAGGCCAACATTACCACGTTTACAATCTCACAAGAAAAGATCTAAACGTATTCCAGACAGGCAATGGTATATATCAAAGTCAACATTAGTAATTCAGCAACATACTAACAATCGTGCAGCTGAATTACTAACAAGCTTTCCAAAAAGGCTTTGTAGATACTCATGAATATTTAGGTTATGCCAACAGTGTCTTTTGTGTTGCACTGATGTACGCAATGGTTTGAGTAAAGAATCTGATGAAGATATTGTGCAACTAGCTAGAGCATATGAAAGCAGGAGGATCTTACTCCTTTAGATTGCACGAGTATCTGCAATAAGCTTGGTGATCCATTTGATAAGCACTGTATACAAGATCCTGCATATTTTCTTGAAACAATTGTGAAACATTACTCCAGTTTGACTTCTGTAGTGAAACATCAAGTTATTGTAGAGACATTGTGTTCTCAATGCAATGAGAGTGTTACCATGGATAAGGAACAAATTGTTACTACCATTGCAGTTCCTAATGCTCGTAAGGGCATTAAAATGGATAAATCTATTAATGAATGGGTACCATGTTATGTAGCACTTGTAACATTCCACTCAAGGTTTGTAAAAAGGTAGTTGATGCGCATAAACTTGTTGTATTCAAACTTGATGATCTGAATACCAATCCTAATGTCAGACGCATGACTAGCATCAACTCGGTACCATCCACTTTGATTAAGATTGGTGATTGCCTGAGATCTAGTGTTCATTTTGCACTAACCAAGAAAGCAGGTGTTAATTACATGAGCATTGTTTCATCAAATGGAAAATGGATTCACTGCAGTGATCAAACTTTGAAAACTGCATGTTGGCCTAAAGGAGCCAAAGACTTACACTTGTTATTTTACGAATGCTGTATGCCAAAGCAACACAAACATACCCTAATAGAATAATCGGCATGCAATATAATTATACCAATGAATATACTCTAATAGAGCAGTCTTTTTAAATTTGGAAAGCTATGGTTTTGTATTATACACAGGCAGATATGAATATGAGTGAGAGTTAGCATAGCATTGTGTACATTTTGTTTCACATGTACAAAGATTTTGCAAACCCCCACTTTTTGATATGTGTCTCCGCCCTTGTGAGTAGTATGTTTAATGATGTTTAATGCTTAGTATAGGAAGCTATACTAGATATACACATAGTGTAAATGCCTCATGCACTTTATAGGTTTACACAGCGACTGGTTTTTAGATGGTAGAACATCAACTTTTTTTGTTTTATGTAATTTCACTATCTACATTCTGTAGTTGTAGCTAGATACTTGTTTGTCATCATTGTTTACAGGTAAAAAACTACACTGATGATTGATGATCTGAAGAAACTTCTGATTTTTCTAGATGATATGATGGAGTGTGACCTGTGTTGGTCATCCCTACTGGATGCATAGCTGGATCACAGTTAGATCCATCGACAATACATCACAGAATTGATCCATCGATGATTTTTCATCTCATCATGCTGTGGTCTATGCTATTGTGTCCTGTAGTGGATGCTTGACCCAGATCTCACTGTAGCTGTATCTTCTGATCGAGCAGTGAAAACTGTGGTAGCACAGTGGATATAAGGCAAGTTATGTATAACAATTTTATCTTTTCCTGCACAACATGATGTATCAACTCATGTTGTGCAGAGGCTTGGAAAGTGGAACGCCTTCGTGTGGTCCAAGCTGAAATGTTTTAACAATCAGGGGCATTAGGAAAATCTAGCTATGGCTCAATAGTTAAGAGATCTTTAATATCTGAGATCTTTAATATGTGACCGGGCCTGCAAAAATCAACCATGTGAGCGCAAATTACACCTAGTTAGATATTCATGAACATCTTCAGTTCTATAAGGAGTATTTTTATTCTGTAAGCTTTAAAAGATCCCCCATTAAATTCTGCATTTGTGGTAAAATATTTAGCTTGTTAGAATAAATAAAGTATAAGTAAGGGTTAAAGCATTGCCGCGAGTGCTATATGAAAAATAAAGCACGAGGCAACGAGGCCGAGATGGCTAATATAGCACGAGGCGAAGCCGAGTGCTATATTAGCATCGAGGCCGAGTGCCGAGTGCTTTATTTTTCATATAGCACGAGCAAGGCAATGCTTTAACTGTTATAGAGAATTTCCTCTACAAATTCGCGCGCCAATATAAAACGTCCAACCTTACCAATCTTTCAGCAGAACGGCTTTATCATCGATGTATCCCAGTGTTTCCTACTGTTTACTGAATTGTCCATCAATATATACAGCGAAAACAAGAGGTTTAAAGTCTTTCATTTTATTTCCCGTTCTATAACTACCCAATATAGCACTGTTCGCACGTTTCCGGTTCTATAACTACCCAATATAGCACTGTTCACGCATTTCCGGTTCTATATCTGCAATATAGCATTGTTTTCGGCTTTGATCCTCCCATGCAAAATTCTATATGTTATGGTAAGACATATTTGAAAAATCTAAGCAATTTTTATGCGACTAGATGGTTGATTTTCGCAGACCCGGTCACATATTATTAACTATCTACGTTTTTCAAACCCTGATTTTTAGACATGCCAAATGTTCCACATGTTTTGACAATTATTATAGATGTAGGTAGCTATAGCTATCACAAGTAATTTTGTTATCTTATTGTTGCTTTAACAGCACAAGAAATATTTGTCAACTGAAGTGTAAAGTCTAAATGCAGCTAGCATCCTTACTGCATTAATAAAGCTATTAAAGTTTGATGAAAGTGCTGATAGCATTAAAGAGAAAGCTTATAAGCTCAGATAGACTTTTAAGTATCATAACACTTCAGTTTATTAAACCAGGTGCATGCCGGCGCTTGGTTTCTTGAAATTGGTTTCGTCCGCGAAGTCGGTATGTGTGTGTGTGTGTGTGTCTGTATGTCTGTGTGTCCACTCCAGGCTATTAAAAACCATTCACGTGAAATGAAGCCTGAATAACCAATCAAACAAGTTCTATAATTATCATGACACTTTCTATCGATATTACTGATGGGCGGGGCCTTAGTAATGAAGGGCATCGTGAATTACTGCCAAAGAAGAGCAAGGTAATGCTGTTAGCCATTCATTTCACAGCAAAAGCCATTTAACCAGCTGTACATTACTAACAAGATGGAGCACTTCAGTTTTAAAAGTGGGCGTGCCGTGCGTGTTGCGGAGCTTATAAAAGAAGACTAGTCTATAGTGTTACAGTTAAAACAACTTTGTGCTACTTTTAAAAAGTTTTATCACTAAAGTACTGGAGTATAAAGCTGGTTTAAACAAAAGAATTAAATTTGTATGCCGGCGTTGCTATGTGCCCCTTACTGATGAGTCTTTGCTCACATGACTTACTCATAACGTCATTAATTACTATTACAATATATTAAATAGCAGTTGATTAACAGTGGTTTAACTTCACAGTGCCTGGTTTTCAGATGGTAAACTTGTGATTTATTTTATTTCACTTGCTATATGGTTTAGTAGGTACACGTGTGATGTTCATGTTCCCCTATTATTTAATAGCTACGATTATTGCGATTTACACGTATTGAAGATAATTAAAATCACTGCATCCATGATACATATAGTTAATTTACATTCAAAGCACTATTATAGTGTTCGTGCATGGCAACTCGTCATTTAGGCAGGCCTGTAATGACAAAGTACATGAAATATAGTTAACTTGTTTTTGTCAGTCCGGCTCCTGGCCCTACATGGAGAACGGGATCTAGATCTGGATCTGAGAAATAAATTATGCATATCATTAGCCGGCGATTATCTGTATAATACTGAATACGTACCTTCTCCAGCTCTTTAAGGCTTCACTTAGGAGCTTTGATTGCTCTCTAAGTATAAAAACAACAAATACAATCACAAATTACATAGTTATATTATAATAAACAGTGTGATTATACTTTATACCATGGTTTATACACTGTAAATATAGTAATAATAATAATAATAATAATAATAGTAATAATAATGTGCCCCGCCGGCATCCTACTGTGACTGTGACCTCCTTCCCGTTCCGCCTGCATCCTATGGTAGCCGTAAATGGCCACCAAGGCTACCACAAGCCCCGCCACAAGCCCAATCACTATCCCCAACAAAAAATATCCAGCATGATGGTGGTGGTCAGACACACAATTAAGTTGGGCAAGGTTGAAATGAGTTTTTATAATCTCGGATGTCTTTTTATTCAGTATAGCGACTACAAGAGGTGTTAATTTGCTTCACTAACTAATATGATGTGGAGCTGCGCTATAAGTATTTTAGGCGTTTGCCCACACTTCATCCAGCTAATCACTATGTATTACTTAAAGCACTGCCGCCAGTTTGTATGAAATATACAGCTTGAGGTGAGAGTCCAGTGGCAAATATTCGCCGAGTGCTATATTTGTCACGAGACCCTCACCAAGAGTTGTATATTTCATACAAATGAAGCAGCGGTGCTTTAAGTGTTTTACACTACTGATGTGTGAATAAAACACAAATGAATGGTTTTCTTTGATGAAAAGTGTCAATGAGCTACCATTCTATAACTACTCTATTGTTCTATAACTACCCGACCACAGTTCTATAACTACCTGCTGACGCTTTATCATTAAGTACAGTAGTACTCAATAGTAGGGATTAACACAAAAAAACATGGCGTCCGACTTTCACACGCCTCCATAACTCGCCTCACAATATACTTTTCACAAAAAAACCGACTAAAATCCATTTGTAACACTATACCTTCCATGGAAAACCTAACAATACGATCAGTAGAGAGATTTGAAAATTTCAAAATCTACCAGAATTTCGTCTGACTGCCTGCCTGCCTGCCGTAAGACCCACTAGCACTAGGAGTATGGCTCCAGATTTCTCACACAACAAAGGAAATCGTGTCCAATTTACAAAAATGTAGTTCCATTGAAGATTCATCCACTGCGCCTTAGTGTTTCTTTTCATCCCTCACTATCTTCCTTTTTATTTGTTTAGTCTGTAGAAAGGTGAGAAAATTATGAAAGAAGGTGTCGATTGGCTAGCATCTTCTGCTTTTACGTCACCAAAACAGCCACTTACACACGTGACATAATTAGTAATGCGCCTGCCATTAAGTACTATGAACAGATGTGATGTTTTTACGTGTACTTCATTACATCGTGAACTATAGAGTACTGCCGATATATAACTTAGGCAAGATATTTTCGATGTTATTCAAATGTATTTCACTACAATGCAGCTGCTCCGCTATGTCAACGCTGTTGTTAACATGCGCCTGTAAAAACAATTAAGTAATGTTTTGGCACCTGGAAGGCGATTGCTTTTGCAAGTATGCTATAAAAAGCAAACAAACTAGAATATTTAAAAATTAAAAATTTAAAAAGGTGCTCTTGCAATGGTAGCTAAAAAAGTAAGGAAACAAGGGAAAAGATTTTCAAGTGGCATGAAGATTCTAGCATGAGATAATTTATAAAAGTTTCATCCCTACTTTTGGCTCATTTTCAGTATTAAGAGTAAGCCAAATGTAGGGATTAGACTTTTATAAATTATCTCATGCTAGAATCTTTAGTGTTCTTGAAAATCTTTTCCCTTGTTTCCTTACTTTTGTTAGCTAGCATTGCAAGAGTGATATCACCCTACTCACCTTTTTAAATTTTCTATTTTTAAATATTCTATGGCATATATAGCACTGTTAAACCCTTTGATCCGCCCATGCAAAATACAATATATAGCTATACTGAATGGCCATGGAGGTGTTTGCATACACTGCCACGAATCAACCACCCAGTCATGATCAGATTGTCACTAAGGGAGGGAGCAGAGGGCTGAGGAGCGTTGGAACTGTACTATAGCTAGCTATATAATTATTATTATAGCAAACTAGCTATAAAGTTGAATTGGCTAGAAATTTATGTTGCAAAACAGCTACATATAGCTCATTAAACTTATATACTCTAATAGAACGTTCATGCATATTCTAATAAAGCATGCAAGCATGGAGTATACTGAGCTACTAGTTTATGAGTGAATAAATAATTATTTAGATGGAGGCCAGCCTATAGCTATAATTATATAATTATGCTCTTATACTTTTACTCTTATGTATTGCTCTTATGCTATGCTGCACTGGTCACAGGAAAAATTCAATGAACAACCTTAGCAATTTTTAGACGGTCAGTCGTACGTATATAGCTACACTGGTGTGTACGAAACTATAATTACACATAACAATATATAACAATTAACTATATACACAAGACTATGGACTATGAGGTGACGTGTTCCTTCATCACACAATGATGGAAATTGAAGATGCTGTAAATAGAATAATAAATATACAAACAACATACATCTTTACTCCAATAGTATATATATCCAGTTTGTTGAATTTGTTGTTGGGCTTTGAAACCTCAGTCCATATAGCTGGCATTTAGGTAGTCACATGATGAAGGTCTACTGTATAGCAAATCACTTATATGTATAGGTAGAATTACTGTGTGACACCATATGGACAATAGTCGATGCCCTTCTCATGGAAGAAAATTAAGCATCAAACATATGTGTTATTGATAGTTTAGGATTCTTATATGACTATTATACTTTGGTAGCTATGTCAAATTTATATGAAGTTTATATAGGTATTAACAAAAAGATGTGATATCCGGTAAACAAAAACACCTTGGGTGAAAAAAAGTGGCGTGGCCAAGAAAAACTGCTGCAGCAACTAAAAGGACTGATATGGGATTGTGGCCAAGGTTCATTATTTATATCATGCATGCAATCAGAATACACTGTGGGATTAAAAAGTGAGGCCAATCAGAAGCTTTAACTTTCTTCAAGACAAATTGGAAGATTTATGAATCAAATTTAATGAGCAAGAAGAGTTAAAAATCTCACAAAAATGAATAGCTTGGCCACCTTTTTATGACAGTTGAAATTGTAAAATAAAAAAGGTGGCCAAGTGATCATGACAAGCTATTCATTTTTGTGAGATATTTAACTCTTCTTGCTCATCAATTCGATTCATAAATCTTCCAATTTGTCTTGAAGAAAGTTAAAGCTTCTGATTGGCCTCACTTTTTAATCCCACAGTGTATTCTGATTGCATGCATGATATAAATAATGAACCCCCATATCAGTCCTTTTAGTTGCTGCAGCAATTTTTCTTGGCCACGCCCCTTTTTTCACCAAAGGTGTTTTTGTTTACCTCAGATTTACATATAAATATGGCCCAGAATCTTTTAAAAGCTCAGTTTCTCAACTGAGGCTCCACTCATCCTTGTTACAAGGAAAAGAGCTGCAACCAACAGATGATGTGAAGAACAAGGTACAAATAATACTGTTATAAGCGACATCACTGGGTAGTAGCAACAACAGTTAAGTGTGCACTATATCTTCAAGTCATTAGATGAAAAAACAAAAGATATCATTTGTCGATTATTTCAAAGCAAAACAGCATCCCCCTTAGTAATTAAGGTGGTTAACCCACAGAGGCAAAAGGGGAGTAAAGACTGTGGATTGTTTGCTTTCGCTTTTGCTACAGCAATGCGTTTGATCAGAAACATGTAAAGAAAAATTTCCAACAAGAATCAATGCGGACCCATCTTGCTACTTGTTTTCAGCTTAACAAGATTATGCCATTTCCTTAAAGTTACAAAAATGATAGTTACGGTCTCAAATTTTACATTTTAGTTTTATATATAATTAAACGTTTCAGTAAATTTTAATCATAATCATTTCAGTTCCAATCAATGTAGCTTACCTATATATTTATAACTATAATTTAAGTAATCCTGCTTCCTTAAATCCATTACGGATTATGTCTGGTTTGGCTTTCATGTAGTCATACAACTCAACCATCCACCGAGCACCCAATGGTTTGACAATAATCAAGCAAAGATCTGTTGATTCTTTGGTATTTTGTTGTAATTGTGAACATACTTGCTTGGCATACCACTCATGAAATTTTCTATGCAGAAATTCTTTAGCAGCTTTGTTAACGCTTAGGTCAAGGGGCTGTAATCTATCAGTACAATTGGGTGGGATCAAAATGACATTTATGTTGCTAGCATCAAGAAATTTAATTTCTGATGTACATTGCCCCTTGAAATTATCAAAAATAAGTACAGCAGGCTGGTCCAAAGGAAGCTTAAGTTCTTTACGTTTATTGGAAATGTAAGGTAAAATTACCTTATTGATATACTGATGCATTGTATGCTCATTGCACCAGTGATTGCTGGTGAAAGTTATATCCCAATCATCAGGAAACTGGACATTTGATAGTTTTACCCTGATATACCATCTGTACTGGTAAAAAATCTCCAGACATAGAATAAGCAAGCAAGGCAGTTAGCTGTCGCTTGTCATCTTTCCCAGTCACCTCCACTCTCTTGGCACCTTCTCCATGAGGACATGGGCACATAGTTTATCCCTGTCTGATCCCAGTTGATCACTAATTCACTGGAAACTTCATCCATCTCAACGGTATTGTTAAACTCAAGTAAACTTTAGTTCATCAAAATGCTCTATTGATACTTTCGATTTTGTGTTAGCTTGTCTCTTTACAAAACCCATTCTTGAAAGAAGGTATCTTGCCCAGTGCTTGGTAAGACATGGCCACCATTTTCAGTGAGCAAGTTAGCATCTTTATTCAATACAAGTCCCATTCCAACAGCTATGATGACATGAGCATTAATAATAACCCCAGACTTCCTTAACTCTTTAACATACTCCCTTACTTGATCATACAATTCTTCACCAATAAGTAGAGGATGATCTCTTTTCTTTGGAACCAATTCTTGAACAGTACCTTTTTCTGATACGTCTTTTGTCGAAGTTTAAAGGTGAGCTTGGTAGTTATTTTTAAACCTTCTAACGGATGTTTCCTTTAATTCAAGATCAGGATAATTCTTAGCATAGTATCGTATTGCTGCAGTTGTTCCTATTTCAGTGGCTCTTCTCCCTACTTCAAACTTCTGCGCTGGTGTTATAACAGTGTATGGACCTCTGGCGCCTGAGCGCTCTCCACTATCAGCTCGCTGAATCCAGTAATTTACTAATGCACGCATTGGCGGAAGAAATCCCCAAAGAAGAGGTTGTTTCCGAGACTTCAACTGAAAATACTTGAGCAATGCCATCACGCCGTTTCACCTCGCGTTTCACACATGCGTATGCTGCATACTTTCTATTTATAAGGAAAATTTTGGCAAATCGCTTTCGATTCGCCAAATTTGCCAAAATTTTCTCCCTCCAAACTTTTGTATCATACGATAATTATCAAGGGGGATTGTTTACAGCAGCTGTTGCAGATGATAATTGAAATAACTGTACTGTATTTGCTAACCACAGTGCTGTATTTCGTATACAGCACACTTGATATCTAAAACAGCATACTAGACATTTTATGGTAAATACAGTACTACTTTTCTCTTTGATCCGCCCACACAAAAGACAATAAGTTTGTTGTAGCACGTAACAAGTGCACAATAGTCCGCAAAGGCACCTGATATCCCAGTACTTGGCCTCGCGGGGCATCAACTTTTTAGGATAGGCACATTGGACAATAAAACGTGCAATGAAAGTTTTAACTCTTTGTCTGATCTATGCCACAGTTAGTTATTAGACCAAACCGTTCTGACGGTTAAAGGGTTAAAATAAGCCATGATTTGGTATTTGTGCTATTTTTGCTTGATCCTACTGGGTTGCACACCTCCAAATCATCAAAAAACAGCAATAGCTGCAATGTTGTTTTATCTCTACCAAACATTTGCATGTACTGTACTGCAGAAATCTTCGACTATCTTATCATCTCGATGGTGCAAACTCCAGTGCCAAGAGCATCTTGGTTTTGGGCCACCAATGGGACTTTATAAGGCCATAATTTGCTAATGGCTTTGAGTTGAGCATTAGGTCACACTAAAACTCCAGCTTACTCAAGTTTGAGCAATAGTCATTTTAGCAACTATCATGATATCGATAGTAATGAGCGATATTCCTTATTCGCGTATTCATGTTATTTATGTGTTACGTCTGTGTCTAGGATTCACTTTGCGTAGCGTCCGCGACATTTATTATTTTTAAATGGCGCTGGTGGTGTTGTCGATTTTTAATATCGGAACACAGCTACGAAACTGCTCGATACTAAGGCGGACGCTTTCTATATCAATACCTATCACGTCACTGTTTTCCTTTTCGTTGAGGGTGTTTCCCAAGTCCAGTTCCAGCTCGCTTGAAATTTACTTGGGTGGGCATACTGCACCAAGTGAGTTACTAGCAATCCGTTAGGCAGCTTTATTCTGTATAAAAATGCATTTGATATGTATGCTCGCTGTTGTAAGGGTGCGAATTTATTAAAGGAATTGTATTTCCGTAATTACTTTATTTATAGAATATTTAATGTAGTCGCTTTTTGTATTTATACCTGTCTCATGTTTTTAGGAGTAAAATGCCTCACCATTGTATTGTCCCACAATGTAACAACAATTCAGCAAAGTGTCCTGAACTATCCTTTTATCGTTTGCCACTGCGAGATGAAAATTTGCTGAAGAAGTGGCTAGTGAACATAAGGAGACAATACACGCCAGTTCAGTGGCGTAGCTAGACTAAGCAGAACCCAACAAGCTGGCAGGGCACAACCTGGGCCTACTTACAATGGACCCATTTATTTATATAACCTCAGCTCTTAGTGGCGGGGCACAGCAATTATTTGGCAGGGCCAATGCCCTGCTGGGCCCTGCTGTAGATACGCCACTGCGCCAGTTAAGGGTTTGTAGTACCCATTTTGAAAGTGGTAAAAAGGAAGGGAAAGATGCTGTGCCAACTATATTTACATGGACAGAAAAGACTGCTACCAGACCTCCTCCGAAGCAGCGTGGTGATCCAGTGGTTAAAACTAGTAAATTTTGTTCTATAGGAATATCAGTTCACATACATCCAGAAAACCATGTTAATACATGTACAATAGATCTCATTAGTAGTTACTGAAGAAAAAGAAGTTTTAGTTAAACCTGCAACACAAGAGACAGCAACTTATTGTGATGCAAGCACCAATACACCTGTAGTTCCACAGACTTGTGATTCAAGCACACAGACTGAAGAGTTGCCGGTTTCCCATTCAGAAGCAAGTACAATGACAGGACAAGATGAACAGGAAAGCATTCCTTTTAGGTTTGAACAAATCAAAGATGACAACAATGCAGTGGGATTCTATACCGGATTTCCCTCTTTGAGTGTGATGATGATCTGTTTTACTTTTTTGGGAGATGCTGTATGTAGCTTGTCTTATCGAGATCATACCAAGTTCATTAAAGGAAGGCCGCATAAGTCGTCACCACTCAATGAATTTTTTCTAATGTTGTGTCATTTGTGACTTGGTTTGTATGAGCAAGACTTAGCATACAGATTTGGCATATCACAAACAAGTGTTTCTCGTATTGTTTCAACATGGGTCGTAAATTTAAAGAGCTACCAATATGGCCTTCAAGAACTATATTAGTTGATACTAACATGCCACTGATATTCAAGGAGCTCTATCCTTCCACAAGGTGTATCATCGATGCCACTGAAATTTTTATTCAGAAGCCTCAAAACCCCAGTGCGCAGCAGTTAACTTTTTCCAACTATAAGAATCATAACACATTTAAAGCACTGATTGCCATCTCTCCATCTGGGGCCATATCATTTGTTTCAGATTTATTTGGAGGAAATATTTCTGATAACTGTTGGATTACTTGGAAGATGGTGACTCTGTAATGGCAGACAGAGGCTTCAATATCAGTGAACTTGTTTACACTGAATATTCCTCCTAAACTGACAGATCCTTCTGCAGAATCAGATCGTGTTAAAACCCGCAGGATAGCTTCTGTCCGTGTACATGTGGAACGGGCCATCGGCCGAGTTAAAAACTTGATTCAGTACCAAATTCTATGCACAATATAGCGAATCAAATATTTTATGTATGCTCACAATGACTAACTTTCATCCAACATTAATAGAATAATAATAGTTTAATCATGTATGTATGATAACTAGTTATGTACAGTATAAGCCACACACATACATATACTGTGTACATACAAATTTCACAAATACTACAGAAACACAATACATTAATATACTACAAAGGGAAGCATATGATTATAGTAAAACTCACAAAGTTTTGGCAACATAATATCTTCCCTCAAATGAAATAGTTTCTACTTTCATTGATATAGTTGTCCATACTATAAAATCACATTCTGCTGCTCCAGTTATACCCATAGTTCCTTGGATTTGGTAGTAGTATGAATGCATTTTCTTTAAATGGAGCAAATTATCTTCCATTGCACATAAAATTCTTTTTTGTTACAAGCTTCTTCGGAGTCTCTGAAACTAAATGGAGATTTTATCTCAATGATCTTGTGAATGTTTCCTTCTCTTTCTATAATTCCATCCGGACTTGCTCCAATAAAACTTGGATCTCCTATGTAGAAGCCAGCCTTTCTGATCATTTCTTGATCACCAGAAGGGTGAAAATACTCTAAATATGCTGTGAAAGCATCATTCTCATGCATTCTGCCCCATTTTAAGCTTGGAATGGTGTTAGGAAGCTTTGAATAAAGAATCTCTTCTGCAAACTTCTCATAATTTAATCTTCGCAAAATTACCCTTCCAAAGTTTGATGCTGTCAGTCTGAGATGATGTTCCTTTGCATTTTCGTGTCTTCTTTTCCACCAAATTTCTTTGATCACTGCTCGATTTAATCATGTCAACAAATTTTTCAAAATATGAGGTGATCACTTCATTCCTTTATAATTTGAGCATTGATCTTACTTTGTGCTGAACAAGGAGTTAAAGAGAGTGGTGCCTTGAAACACTTAAAAATCCACAAGTCCTTTCAAGTTTTCAATGAAATCTTTGATTTCTTTATCGGTAGTCTTTTGCACATCATTAGGTCCTGGATCCATAAATACTTTTGAATGGTTGCAAGGCTTCTGATAGTAATCTTCTATTCTGAAGGATATCTCACTTGCACATTTTGAATCTAATCGTCTTTTTCGTGGTTGATTGCAATGCAAACAGTGCAGCTGCCACATGCCATGAGGGACACTCTGCAAGGTTAACATATGATGTATCACTAGAAATATCAATCTGTATTTTATATATACGATCCTTCTTCATTTTCGGTAAACAGTTACACCTGATTTCTAACAGTGAGTCTTTCTGATTAACCATAATATCCTATACGTGACCATCTTTAAAAAGACGATAACCACCAGCTTTAAAGCTTTTCCAATCCTCACAATCATCCTCTTTACGATTTATCAAATAGTCAAGTACATTCTCTATAGGAAAGCATCGGGATTGTCTATCAGGTTTCCAGCATGGGCTGGGAAAGATGAAGTTTTCTTTACTTTTGGTACTGTTACAGTATTTTCTGCTACAGGTTTGCTGAGGTATTCTTGAACACTAAAGAAAATGTACAGTAAAACAATATACTATTCATACATATACCTAATAACCAAATCAGCTTTTTTCTTTCCTCTTGTTTTAACACCTCTGTGCAACCATTGTTTCAGTTCAACTACTTTCAGTGATTTAACTGGCTTTGAGTCTACAAAACATTCGGCCATTCTTCATAAATCACTATCTATAACCAAGGGATTTAAATAATTACAGAAATACAATACCTTTAATAAATGCGCACCCTTCAAAAACTCACTCTATACAACATACTACAGACTAACAACGGCGTGCATACATATCAAATGCATTTTATACAGAATAAAGCTATAAAGCTGCCTAACGGATTGCTAGTAACTCACTTGCTGCAGTCTGCCCACCCAAGTAAATTTCAAGCGCGCTGGAACTGGACTTGAGAAACACCCTCAACGAAAAGGACAACAGCGACGTGATAGGTATCGATATAGAAAGCGTCCGCCTTAGTATCAAGCAGTTTCGTAGCTGTGTTCCAAAATAACAGCCGATATTAAAAATCTACAACACCACCAGCGCCATTTAAAAATAATAAATGTCACGGACGCTATGCAAAGTGAATCCTAGCGCACACGGACGCAACACGTAAATAACACGAATACGTGAGTAAGGAATATCGCTCATTTGCTATCATGATATATTGTACTATCGTCACTATCGCCCAGCACTAATTATATTATATGTGACCGTCCAAGTGAAAAACAACTTAGTTCACACCTCCAATTTTGCCTGGTTAAATGACCTGTATAGCATTTTGGAATGTTACACAAATCTCAAATTTTCAGCAATGGTGTGTCTATCTACAGTATGTACTAATGCTGCAAATATTAACTCAGTAGATTTATTACAAAAGCTATAAAGAACTGATTCAGAAGTGGCAAATTTAGAAGTGTGAACTAGGCTGGTTTTTGCTCGGACAGTAACATTATATGCTCTAGAATGATGATGCCTCAAAATCTCACAATTGCTGACCCTACAATGGGTATATTAACTTTGAAATACATCCCTGTGGTTTCCATTGATCTGAGATGTCAAAAGTGGTAATTTAATTTAATGTGATGTTGTAGCACAGATATTGGGAGCGTATACAGGATAGGACACACTGGCTTTTCACACGTTTAATCTACACACTGCCTTGCTATAGTTTGTGAATCGTGAATTAAGTGATAAGATTGTAATACATTGATGCATCATGGTGTTGTCTCATCTTTAATACATACGTATGCATCATAATATTTCTTACCACAAAATTTAAGTGCTTTCGATAAAACTGTAACTGCTTGTACTGTGTTTCAAGGCCTACAAAAGGTTGCCTATAAATTTCATTGTCAAATGTTTTACTTATTTCTTCAATGACAATTGATGGTAGTGTTATCAGTCCAGATGTTGCTTATGTACTATGTCTGCTTTAAGATCTTCAACAATATTAATTTTGTGCATATATCAGTGATGTCACTTAAAAGATTTTCTGTACAGGTTTGTGTCAACATATTAGTCTCCCGAATTTTTAAAATCCATTTAGCTTTTGGTTTTTTATTTGTAATTCAGCTGTTGATAAATCACTTGGCCATTAATGGGTTCACAATCATCAATGAAGTTGTAATCATCATTGAAATACTCAGGATAGTTGTCCACTGATGTGTCAGCAACACTTTCTGATTCTGCAACCATATTTAAGTAACGCGAATGTATTTTTTAACATGTTTCTGATAGGATCCATTATTTTTGTATGTTTGCAGGCATGCATCTAAGCCAGAGAACTAGCATGGATTCTTGAAACATGTTGTAACGCAAGTTGTAGAGTAGGAAGTCAACAGTTGCCACGTATAGGACAGTTGAAATGTACCATTCTATCAAATTAATGTACACATGTATGTTACATTTGTGGTTTTGTTTACTAATTATGTACAATATAACAAAAATATAGGTACTTACGTAATAATCTATATGCCTTGGGGCTGCTCGGGTAGCTAATAAGTGGCCATGGGCCAACATCGTTATGAGAGGAGAAACTGAGTGTGTACGTAATGCGGCAAAGGTACCCAATCACATAGCACAAGTGCTGGTTGAATGACATTATTACAACTGTGGCCAATCAGAAGGTGGAGCTGCACGTTACTATGGGGGAAGCTCGGTCAACTATGGAGAATTAGAGCATATCTGATGTCAGTGACACCCTTACGACCAACAGCTTCGACGAAGAAGTAGTGAAAGTGTTTCGTAGTAACAAAATTAATGGCAAAGTTTTGTCCTTGCTTACAGAAGAAGACTTTAAAGAACTGGGCCTGGCTGCTCTTGGTGACAGGCCACTTACTGAAGGAATTTAAGAAAGTAATTAATTAATAATTAGAAGCTATTTATGTATATTCAGCTGAGTAACGAATATAATTACACTTATATAACTGGTACAACGTTGGTTGTTTTATTAGAGTTTTGAAATTCACGATGATCCTATGGCTCCAGTGAAACATCCTCAAGTATAGAGCAACAGAATAACCACAGTGACAACAGTGAGCTTGACGATGTCAGCTTTGAACAGACAACCCTAGAGGTATGAAATTCACGATGATCCTATGGCTCCAGTGAAACATCCTCAAGTATAATAACCACAGTGACAACAGTGAGCTTGACGATGTCAGCTTTGAACAGACAACCCTAGAGGTATAATATCATTTATAACTGACAAAAATTGTCATCAGTGTATTGTCTAATATAAATGCTGATTACAGAACCTACTGGTAGAGAATGTACAAATGCCATCAGTTGCTGCAGAGGTATAAAAAATAAAAGAAAAATAGTAGCTAAATATTTATATTGTATATTATAGGAGGATGTCTCAACAAGTTGTGCCTGCAAGAGCACTGGGGTGGGAAGATGATTTCCAAGTTCCATGCCAGTTTGACATTGAAATAATGAGGATGGTGGAAAAATCAAATTACACCAAAAGTGCAAAATCATGTGGTTATAGAAGTAGCAGTTTGGATGCTCGACCACTGTCTTTTCCAACAAACAACCAGTATCAGGTGGTCGCTTCCCATGTTAGCAGATACAATGATAGGAACGGGTTATATAAGTATATAAAAGTATTATGCATACGTAGTTGTTGTATTCACATTTTTATAGCAAACGATAGAAGGACAATTAAGAATAAGAATATACGATTAAGAATTAAGAATAAGATTTTGCCATATGCATTGCTTCATATAAGGTCAGTATAAAAGACCTCACAGCACAGAAGCAAAAATGGTAACATAAATTATTATACTCAAATGCCTCTAGCTATCATCCAATTTTTCAAGAATATATGGAAAGTTCCTTCCAGATTAGGACTGGTTCTTTCTAAGCCTCCACCAATTAAGAAGCTTCAATTGGAAATAAAGCATCCAGCTGCCAGTAAAACAGCCGCCGTACAAGGCACTGGATACTGTGACTTACGACAGGCATATTCAGTACATGAAGAGGCATCCTTTCAAAGCAGCAGAATTGAAGTGGCAATGAAGTCGATGCAGGAAACAAGGAACATGAGAATCACATAGATAAGAGATTCAAAGCCACAAGCTCCAGAAATTTTAGAGCAATTTCCATATTTGCGTAACAGCAAAATTGTTAAGTACTGCATGCAGGGGCGTATCTAGGATTTTTATAGTGAGTTTCCATCTGTATCAATGTACATCTCATGTAGGTGTGCAAAGCACCCTCAGCATGCTTATTCTAGGGGGTCTGGGGCATGCCCCCCAGGAAATTTTTGAAAATTAGATGCTAGAAAAGTGAATTTGGTGGCACATCAGCCACTAAAAACTTATATAAGCTAACTGAAGTAAGAAGGAAAATAGTTAATAGTGGACCCTATAATTATGTTAGTAAAAGTACAATTAAAAGTATAAACACCTTCTCAGTATAATTAAAGTATAAACACCTTCTGTTTAATTAAAAGTATAATATAAACACCTTCTCTTTGCTTGAAAGAAATTATCTATCTTCACTTGTCGCTTGTTAGAAGACTTCTCCATAATAAATTCTAATTATTATAATACCACAATCAATTATAACAATACTCTAATTAAAGCACACTTATATTGTATCTTTACTGTGAGTGACAGTGGGACTCAGTGAGAGACCAGTGTGCATGAAGGATTCTGAAAGGTACTATATTGTATTTGCACTCTATAATTTGATAAATGTATACTTGTTATTTTAAAAATTATTGTGTTGTCAAAGGGGGTTTCCTGAAACCCCAGAAACCCCCTCTATATGCCCCTGGCATGGTATATTTATCAGTTTATTACTGACAGATTATGGAAGAATTCAAGTAAATAACACGCCAGGTGGATTCACCAGAAGATACAATAAGTTTAAATTGGCACAAATGGCAACCAAAGATTTCGCCACATGCATTGCTTCTCAATAAGGTCAGTATAAAAGACCTCACAGTACAGAAGCAAAATGATATTCCAAATGGTAACATAAAATATTATACTCAAATGCCTCTAGCTATCATCCAATTTTTTTCTTAGAATGCTTGGGAGTTTTGAGCTTTCAGGTACTGTGCAGGTTGAAATGCAAAGCAAATGAAAAGTACTTTATGGATTTCTTAGAAGTAAGTATAATAAAACCACCATGCAGGCTTTAATTATAATATCATTGTGTATGTATAGGATGGTGCAGACATACAAAGAAGGCAATTTCTGAGCATGGAAACAACCCCTATGTTTTATGCATAGGTGAGCTATCCAAATACTGTTTACACATAGTTTTTAAAAAGATCAATACAGTAGAAGATATTTGTCATGTCAAACAGTACCTGATTGTGGTGGAAAAAAGTGTGGTTGCAGACATAAGCAGTTTATGGAAGGCAGTAGCAATTTTGTATCCATCAGAATGCCTCAACATGTATTTGTTTGTGGAGAAGGCACTGCTGAATATTGTGGGGATGAGGGAAGGAGATTGTGATAGTTATCGGAGGATCAAATGGAGACACAGCTCCATGGACAGCAGCCATCCTTGTCACCAAAATGTAGTATTCTTAGGCTGAGAAGAACAACGTGGTTGATCACGTGAATTACTACTGCCCAAAACTGACGTGCATGCGTACAAGGCCTACTTACAATACAGTACTACTTACAACACAGCAATACATTATAACTAGCTAGTGTTACAACATTACAACAGGTAGTAAACAATGCAGCTAAAAATTTTGTAAGCAACAAAATTGCTTAACATTTGCTATGTACTTAGACAGCTAATCTTTAAATAGGCAACTACAAACGTCAGAATTTATGAATCTACAAACATGAGTAATTTTTAGGAAACTACAAATGAGATTTGTTAGGTAACAATAGATGTTACAAAATGATAGGCACTATATTTGATAGACAGACCAACACATTAACATTTGTTAGACAATAATTAAATTAAACATTTGATAGCCAACTACCCAACTTTGACATTCGGTAGGAAATTAAACATTTTAACATTATGTAATAGTTGTAACATGGGCGCGAGGGATTTGCCTGATATGTATGCCCGAAGCCCGAGGGCCGCAGGCCCGAGGGATGAGGGCATACATATCAGGCAAATCACGAGCGCACATGTTACAAGTATATGTATCACTTCCGTGCGTGGGCGAGCGCTAAGCAGCTCAAGCCTGACACATACGTTTGCTGAACTCCTTTTATATACGCACTTGCGAAGGTTCGATTGTGGGTTTTGAATTAGTTTCCAGGAACATGTGCTACAAATATTATCAAAAACTAGTGCTCAGAAATAGAGACAAATGGTGAGCGTAATAAATATAGTACTATAGCGCATTTTGCACTGTATAAGAAGCGAGTTTTGCATTGTATAAGCGTGTTACTATATTCTAATTATTGCCATGCAAGTAACTCACTTTAAACAGCTTCCTCTTTGTACATAAACTTCCATACAACAACCAGTAGGGTACAAAGAAAACGTTTAGCGATTAAATTCTACTTCCTAAACTATGTTAATACTAACAAATTCAAACCCACAATCGATAGACGTATGTTGTGTCTATATAAAGAGTGGCATAAGTTGTAGATTCAGATCAAGGGTAGATTTTCCCAGGATACAACTAGTTTCCCAGGATACAACTAGTTGTATCCCTGCTTTCAGGGATACATCAAATTTGTATCCCTGCTTTTCCCTTTGATCCGCCCATGCAAAGTGATACATATATATAGTTAACTACACATATAAATATTTATTAGGCAAAGATATAGACAACACGTACAGTAAGGCTTCTAAATTATAAGGCTTCAATGATATCATGTTCAGGTAGACCGTACGCCTAAAGCACATTGCACTAACGACATTAGAAATTACGTGGTTTTAAGGCTGCGTAATGCAGGAATCAGACTTAAAAACTGGTGTAAAACACTTCATCATTTCTCTTCTACCATTCCTTCTAGTAGATAACTTATTTCCCGTCTCCTTTCCATACTCTTATAGGCATAAACAACTTTTACGTATATGCACGCATAACTCAATAATTACTAAGTTATTTGCACCGTGCATGACAATAGGGTGTTGTTACTATTTATAGTCCAGCGGCTCGATTTCTCTGTATTTTTTCATGAATTTTTTGTCGATACGTGATGATAAAATAGGTACAAAAGTGCAAAAGTTGTTTCCAATATCGTTAACCTTTGCGAAATGGCGAGGGGAAGAAGATACGTTATTGAGAACACAAATAATGCAGTCATGTCTTCACTAAAGCAAAGCAAGTAAACAAAATCTATTCCCGCACTTTGTTAAAGAATATATTAAGTAACTTCCAAGTAAGCCAGGGAAGTTGGGTCAGTTGGAAGATAGAAATAGAATGTCGCCATAACTAGCACTATCGTAGACTTGCTCAAGTTTTATGTTGCTTATATTTATGTAAGTCATTAGTGTGTGTTAGCACACTGATATACCTAGCACAACACGTTTTCCAAAACGCCCACGCTTACTGTGTTGTGCCTCCTTAACCTAGGTATATAGACAACTAAACTTTTGATAATCAACTGCAAACATATAAATGTGAGAATTTGTTAGGCAACTACAAATGTAAGAATTTGTTAAGCACAAACAAATATTAACAAATTTGTAACTCGATAAGTGGCTGTGTCCTTTGATAACATTTTGATGTATCTTCTGGAGTATAGACAACTTCGTCTGCATCAGCGCTAGCGTTAGCGTTATACAGCTTATAACTCAATTGACTAACCAATAGATTAAGCTGTTACAAGCTGGTACAGCCTACTACTACAAGGTGTTAAACCATGCATAAACTATTATGGGTTTACTCACCATGATTTTTAAATGTGAGGCAGCTTTGTCGCTCAGGTTTGTGACTACATTTCATCGCTGGAATCATTACTTTTGTATGAAATGGTGTTGGTTAATGTTTTTAACATAGTATATATCATACAGTACAAACCTGCAACAAATTAACGTCCTTGCACGTGTGCTTACATGCGACACACACACGAGCACACAGATTTATCTCACACGCGAGCAGCCTCGCAAACAACACATGCAATACACAAGGAACACATGTCTCCACACGCGATCCTTAAATCAATATCTCGCGTGTTTAAATTTAACGATATAATCGTTATGTATATGGCTATTGATTACCATGCTTTTCGTATTATAGGTTATGATCACATATAGAAATCAAAACTACAAGTAACGCCGCCATGGATCCTGGCATTCTGAAGCATCCAGATGAAAACCAGCTATACTAATATGCTACAGAAACCTATAACATGCATGTATCGTGTGTACACAATATATAACTATCTGCATGACTGCACTATTAGAGATAGTTGCATGCAGGGCGTGTGCCAGAAACTCTGTAGTAGATTATTATTATATCACTTTACCCTTACAAGGGCGGCACAAGGTATACAATAGATAATCATTACCAGAAATCCCGCAACACTTAAATTTTTTTATTTGGGGACTTCTGTTGATTTTGTACAGAGAATGCGTGTAAACTCATGTCGCTAGAAATTGCAGCTCTGCACAATCATTTGTAGCCACTTTATCCAGGCCAGCAATATCTATTGTGTTTTGTTAAGGCGAAGATGTATTAAATATAGTTCTAATGCACAAAACATATGAACTATCAACTCACCGATCTCGTATTTCAGCTCAGTCCAGTATGATACACTCACAATATCAGCGTCTAACAGAGAAACAGGAATCTTACTCAGCAACTCTTAACTTTTGTTGCATTTATAACTAATAACTAATGAAACTGTCCAAATAACCTAAAATGCCTCCTTTATATCTCCGAATTTTGCAATTCAACCAAGCGACATCCCCACTTGAAAAGAAGTTATTTCACTTTGACTACATTTCTGGAAATCTTCAGAAATCTGCCCAAAACTGCCCAAAACTGGGCAAAACGTATGCAAAATTAGTATAGATAGGTGAATAATACGAGATATCGTTATTTATGCAAGATTATTACTTCTGAGTTCTGTGTCGTTGTGTTTTAGAAACGGGCGCTTGATGTGGTATGGATTTATACCTAGGGGCGCTTAAATATTTCATGCAGTCAACTCCAGTGAAAGTTCTGTAGTCTCTCAATCCCGATCCTGTAACCCAGGCTTGGGTGTATATAATATTGTAGATTATATATATACTCCTGTATTGACGTGTATTGAGTAGTCCATGTCTGGCATCGCCCTACACCAGACCCTATTCACGCGGCTAGACTATAAATAGTATATTCGCATTCACCTTGGCCTTGTATTGTTGTTGTTTATATTATTATAATTAGTGGTTTAGTCAAAAGACAAGGTTGGTACTAAAAGGCTAGGCCTATATAATACTGAGTAATTAAGAAGTTATACAGCGACTGCTTAAAAGTACTATGATTAGGTATTGAATGACACATGCTGTACACTGTTAATAAAATACCTATAGGAATTTATCTTATACTGTTTACAATGTAGAGAAAGGAAATGAGATCTAGTACATGAGGAAGAAAAAGAAAAATACTTGAAAAATCAAAACAAGAGTGGTTATATGGGATATATCATGTATAGTAAGGAAGGAGAGATAATGACATCTAATGGAAAGTGGTGGCCATTCAGTTTACTATGACATTGGACAGATGGTTTGTTCCATGAAAATGTAGTTCTACTGTATCGACTAATGGGCACCATGGAATTGTATAGCTTCAAGTTTATTAATATTCATATTTGTATGTGGATTTCACACTTGTGCAGCATATTCTAGTATTGGAAGCACTAGTACCCTAAAAGCTCTGCACTTAAAGCTCACAAAACAACCAAAATGATGGCATCTGAGGATGTTTAGGACCGTAGTAGCCTTGGCTGCATTAGCAGAACAAGGATCATTCCAAGACAACTTTGAGTTGATGTGCACGCACAGGTATCTAACTTAGGAACGCCGTTTTAGTGGGAAATCATTTACATTGTAGTCACACTTAGGTCATATTCAGAAATCCCCATACATTTCACGGACATTTGATTGTATTATTAGAGTAAATTTTTAATAGCCTTAAAGGCAACATGATACTGTACTCAATACACCTAAAACATGTACTTATACAACAACAAAACATTATTTTTGCAATTCTTACTTTTTAAAGCTGGTTTTCAGCCACTGATTGTGTGCACACGTGTAGAAAAGCACAACTGTCCAAGCAATAGCGCTACGTTATAAGAGACTGGCACTTGTATTTATGAGATGATGCTTGGCGAGGTGTTTCTACTGCATGCTGATGGAACAACCAGAGGCAACCAGTACGACCGAGAATACATATTTCGTGGGTTAGTCTACACAATGCAAAGCACATATGGTAGTTACTACAGGTCTAGTTTTACAGTCTGCAGTTTGGATTATTATTGTTTAGAAACCTTGAGTGCGCTTGTAAGAATATAACTTATTAAGGTAGCTACATGGTTTAATTTAGGTGTTGTATGATCACCGCAGAAACTTAGTGGCTTTAAATACTGCAACCATAATGGTTTTCTGTTTACTATTATAAACGGAAAGCCATTGTATCTCACCTGATTAAATTTGTGGATCGGAGCATGTATATATGTGTAAGAGACTATCAGCTATGGTTAAAGCTTCATCCTAACAATTATCAAGTTATAGTGCTTGACCAAGTATAGGTGTGTGTGCACGCACGCACACTACATGCACGCATATGCGTGCACAGGTAATGTGTGTGTTGTCTAACACCATCACATGGCTGTGTGTTGTTATGTGGGTATGTACAGTTTCACAAGTTCTTCAATGTGCAAAAAATCTGAAAGTGTGTATGTGTTGGGTGGGTCACTCAAAGTCATACTCTAGTGGACACTTCATAAGCATTTGGTTGGTATGTGTGTATATGTCCACGTGTGTGGTGTTACTTTTTATCAAGAGTAAATAATGGAGCTCAGTTCTTATTTTATTTCATACACACTAGGTAATTAATCAACTACCTAGTACTCCAATTACATCTCACCACATTTATACTCCTTGTCTTCTTTATAGGATATTGTGTGGCAGTGAGAGGAAATATTGTAATGCCAAACTAACAGTAGAATCATGTAACTGTTACACTTTGTACCATCACTGATCACTGACATCATCATTGCCCTTCTCCATCAGATGTGGAGTAAAAGTCACTGTTCTTCCCTCTCAGGTATGGTTAATGGGAGCTTGGATGAATGTGCCATCTGGATTGGTAAGTGTCTGTATATCTGTATCTGTGTGATGATCACCACCAATATAGCGCACACATCTAGTCACTAGAGTTGCAACCCATCATCAGTCCAAATAACTTGTCCCTCAACATCTGCTACACACATCCAGTCCTCCAGCTCTGACAAACTGTCAAGTTTTTGTGTTTGACAAAAAAATATTGATAAAAGTTATTTCAAGCTTAATATCATTCTAGTTAATGCACTATATAAAATACTGGTAAGCATAAAAAGTAATTGTTGAACTAGTATTGACTCTGCCTCAATTTTATTCATTCTTGCACAAGATGTTGAGATGTTGTTAAATAGTGACCTATTAGCCAGCTATTAGCTATACTAGCTATTTTAACTTTAAAGGGGCAATGCGTCACATTTGTTTTGTTATGAAGCCGTTTAAGTTTTTGACAATGCACGTGATTTTTTGGGCCTAAGATAATCACGTGTCTCATTTCTGACATAACAACAAAGGCGTGTAATGTGTAATAATGCCGGTTGGACGTCCTCGTGCTGGAAGGGCAAGATACGTTCATGTCAAACTTAGCGGGGAGACACATGAATGGTGGGTCGAAGCAAAGTGTTGTTTCCAAATGAATTAATAGCGATGATGCATTGGCTAATCATCTGCTCGAACTTGCTACCCGCCGTTTACCATTTACTGTTACGTAGTAATGTATAGTAGCTAGCTAGCTATACAGGTCTTTATGTATTATTCAAATACTTAAAAGGTAGCTATCTAGCTAGCTATTCAGTGAATGACTTTACTAGCTACATAAAATTCTATAGCATACGTATTTTAATATAAATTTCAAATCTTCAAGGTAATTAAATGAATTATTATTATCATCATAGCTAATCTAAATAATTGGCTATTGCTCAGACCTATATAGTTTCGATGTTAGCTAGCTAATAAGGATGAACAGATAGTGATCTATCAATATATTTTCATGGTCATGCTACTGAAATAGAGAAATATTTTCTATAGCTACTTTTTGTAGCACTAAAGGTGTTAAGATTGTTGGGATATGGTTTTATAGTTATATGCATTAATTCTCAGCTTTTATATTCTACTAGCTAGCTAGTTACATTCTTAATAGCTGGCTAGCTAGTTATATAGCTAACTATATTAAAATAAGTGTAAAGTTTACTGTAAACGTCTGCCAGCTTTATGGATCCATAGCTAAACAATGCAATGTTCAGTGATGTTACTTTCAAATGTAACTTCCTTATAACTAGCTGAAGGAGCACACAATTAGCTGTAAGTATTAGCTAGCTAGCTAGCTACATACATTGAGTATCTTGTTCACCACTTTCCCTTAGTATTGACAAGATAGCTATTATTTATTTATGAATCAGCTATATGCAACTTTACTTATGTTTTAGGTCCATATAGCATATAGCTGTAACACATTCAAAGTAGCTATGTAAGGTCAAGAATCAAGACAGAGAGGACCTGTCACAGCAAGTGACAGAGAATGACAATAACAACAATTTATTAACTTACCTACAAAGGACTAGCTAGCTATATAGCTATATAGTGTGGCTGCAAAAAGTGAGAGTTTTTGACAAAAATTCTTTTTGATTATGCACAGGTTATTTCAAATGTAGCTAATGATTAGCTACATTACCTCATACTTTTGTATGCTTTAATTTCTAATTGTATTCTACAGTAGTTAGTTATATAGTTACATACGTAGCTAGCTAGCTAGCTAGTTACTTCGTTGTGTGATGATTTTTTATTGATGAAGTGATGATATTTTTATTGATAAATTACATAGCTAGCTAAACACTATGGCTGGTTACTTAGCTATATAGCTAGCTAGCTACTGATCATGAGATGTATATAGCTAATATTATTAATAATCTATGGAATTGGCTACATGAATTACATGCAATTAACTAGTTAGCTAGTTAGGTGTGATTCTCAATAGTTATAGTGTCTGTAATGTCATTGTTTGTACTAATGCGCGGACGTTTCTTTCTTGTCTCAACAATCCCTCCTCCATCCCAGTAGTGTGTGTCATGATGGCTATATTATAGTGGAAAAAATAGCTGCTATTTCATGTCTGTGTATACAGATTAACTATGTACTACGTTTCTTTCTTTTGAAACAGCTTATCACATTTAATTTATATTCACTGGCCAGGATATCTTTTGCAGCATCCCATTTGTTGCTGCTGCGGAAAAATGTTTTTTTGGCCTCATCATTTTTCTTCTCTGCACCTGTAAGCAGTGGCTATGTTCATACACATACTCCATAAAGTTAATGGTAATGGTTAGTGAATTTACGTATTTTATAATTATTGAACCGACAGTCATGCACGTTTTTGCCATTTTAATCACGTGTGGCTATGGTTTGATGGACTATGATTATACCGAGGATAATACTGACAAGAACAAAGAATATCTTTTGGCATTACATTAAGAATAAAAAGTTATACTGTTAAACACGTTTTAGAATTATACCGAGGAAGACATTTTACGAGACCGGACATTTTAAGACTGGAACCAGACCACAGCAAATGTAAGTATTTCACAGACACTGTTTAGGAGTATTTAAGTATTTCACTTTTCCTGTTTATGAAGACAAGTATTTTCTGTGGTGTTTTGTTTACTTCAAATATTTGACACCTGCAGACCTGGTGAGTGAAGTCCTCAATTTTTTTTGAACTATATAGCAACGGCTACAACAATGACCTCATGACAGTAATTGTTGTGCCAGTGAACTTAGTTTTTTTGTACAGGACTTATACAAGCAAGATTGCACCACAACTATCAAAGCCATAATTTATGGCAGCAAATATTCAGCAGGTAAGGTGAAGTGGGAAGCTATATCATCGTGTGTTTTGATTTCTTCATAGGAAAACCACTCACTTTGCAGATTTAACGAACAGGTATAATGCCGGAAGTATTCATTTTTCTCCAGTACGTCAGCTGGAAATCAATGACAGCATACAATCATGAATTTATTTTTGCTGTACAGGACTTAAGAAAAGCCCGAAGAAGATGCAGTGATTCTGCCGAGCTTGTACATGTATTGCTTCTTTTCTCGCCAAATAGTTGCTACATAGACTACCATGGACTTTTATAAGCACGTGTTGTTCTCCATACATGATGAATGAAAAAACACATTATAATCAATTGTACATCAATATAGTTTAAGTTCATCAATCATCCAATATAGTTTCATATTATAATGACATAACGTTAATATTATACAGTACTTGATCAGAGCCTCCGTTCTGTCAATTCACTCCACGTGTAGTTGACCATAGGCGATATGACAAGACAAGCAAATCATAGAAAATTAACCAAAAACACTGAAGTAACTGTTAACGCATCATTAAGAGGTTCTCCACTCGGTATAATCCATCAAACCATATAGATTTAACTAATAAAACTTGGAATGAAAGTCACATGTGATTAAACGTGACTGTCGGTTCAATAATTATAAAATACGTAAACCGACTGTTGGTTCATTAACCATTACCAAAGTTAATATGTAGCTAAGTTAAACCTGTGCAAACTTTTGTATCTCCTGATGACCTCTGGCATGTGAAATACCATGATGTGCATGTATGGAGTGACACAACTGGGTTGGTACCCATTGCACTTGCTACTTAAGGAAAGAAACAGCTTCACCCATTCCTTGGCCTACTGTCACACCGTAAAATATTGTATAGCTAGCTAACTAGCTATACAAGTGCTCCTCATGATCCTTACCTTTTTCTGAATGTCATCAGTATTCAAAGTTGGGCTTTTTGATTTCAAGATGGTGTAAAGGTCAGCAAATTCCTGAAATTTATATAAGAATGCATATAGCTAATGGAGAGTTAAATATAACCAATAGCTATATTGCTCCACAACTTTGTAAAATTCCCCGCTTTAACTTGGGTGGTAATTTTTCTAACAATTTAAGCTTGTCTTTGCCAACCAGGGATCTAAATGAGAAGTCCTTTGTTGCACTGTCATATATGTGGAAAGTGACTCCACAGCTTCTTATGCACTCTAGGAGCTTTGTGATCATTGCTCCCTTGAGAATGTCATTCCCACGCCTTCCATTTTGAGAATCATGAGTTCCTGCTGCATAAATTAAATTGCATGTTAAAACATCTGTGACCCTTAACATCAGATGTAGCTCATCGGGAATGACATTCTCAAGTGGTATTCTTAATAGGGGATTGTTCAGCCTTCCTGCTCTGAGTTTCTTGTACTTTTCTGTTGTTAACAATACATGTTGTGTTTCATATAGCCCCTCTATAGTTCTTTTCTCAAAATCAGCTCGAGTTTTTGTCATGTCATTTCTATAAATTAAAATTTAAAATTAGTAGCTAGCTAGCTAATATTTGCATGCCATTTCACCTTTGGTCTTTAGAAGCATTACACCATGTACAGGCATAGGTGGTATTTGCCCTAGAAGCATCTGAAAGCAAAACGATTTGTGTACGGATATTGGAAAGCTTAACTGGCTAGCTATAGCTAGCTATTACTAATGCATTTAGCTAGCTATATAGCTATATTACATTTTCAAACCTTGTAGTCACAGCATAGATAAAATATAGCTGTATATATTTCCCCATCGATTGTTACTTTAGGGCTCTCTATTAGTTCATTTATCTCCTTGAACACATCACCAAACCCTTCTGACAAGTCCTGGTAGTTCTCTGCAGCCTTTATTATAGCAACAGTTTGTACATCTATATGCAGAAAATTGATTGCAGCTATGCCTTTCATGATATATGAAATCTTGCATAGCTACATAGCTACACAGCTCTAGCTAGCTTTGTGGGACTGAGGGAGTACTCTCTTGTAAAAATGGAAAATGTAAGTAAGCAAAATGTAGAACACCTGGTGTATTGTGCTCGATCTAGTGAAATATTCACATGAATTTCCATACCTGAAAAGTGCATAATATGTGATATGTATAGCTAGCTATATAGCTACATACTTCAATTTCAGCATGTTCCATTAGTAATTCAGTTAGTTTACACTGTGCCCCATGAAAGATCCCTGGTGTCTTTGTAATGGATGGTACATTTACATCATTCTCACACTCTTTTACCTGTATTGCACATACATAGCTATATGACATAGGTACATGCAGCTGCCTGATGACCTTGAATTTTATACCTTGTATGACCGTGGCATACTTGGGAATTGTGTTGCAATTTCATGATAGCAATCCATGGACATCTAATTCTTTAACACCAGGTATGCCATCTGATTAGTTTTGTCTTCTTCACAGGGTTGATTTTCTGCTACAGAAATTTCAGGGTACAGATTCACATCAACTTTCTCCCCAGTAGCTGTTTGCAATCGCAAATTTGTAGGGATGAGTCCAGTGTCTCCTTGCAAATTGGATGCATAATCCTTTACTTGTTCTTGGATCTGTTTTCTTTTTCTTTGCTGTTGTCTCTGCCCCACATCAGTGTATAGTCCTCCTGTGTATAAACATTTTATAGCTAATTAGCTAGCTATCATTTAGCTACAGTAACTAGCTACGTAGCAGCTCTAGCTAGCTATATAGCTATATGTTGAGAGCTAACCATTGAGTTGTAGCTTGGGTACAAGGTTGCTGTTTGGTAAGGTACCCTCATTTTCAAACACCATAATTAGTCTTGAGCCTTACCTAAACCGCTATTTTCACTCCCCACGTAGACCATGATATTTGTTGCAAATTCTTGAACACTCTTTTCGTAGCCTTGTTTCGAGGGTATTAGCTGGAGGAATAAAATCAAGCTTTTCATTATCTTGCAAACTTTTTCAGTAGGTTTAGGTGCTTAGAGGCGGCAGCGATAGAATGATAGAGGGCTCCTTTTCCACTTAGATACTCTTTAAATCAGACTATAGCAGAAATAGGGAATTTCCAGAGCAACATGTGGATGGTTTGGTAGCATTTTCTGATACAACGGATGGCTATCAGCCGTAGAAATGGAGTCTTGATACTTGAAATCTCGTGAAGAACATTGTCAACCTGCTCGCGAAGTGTGTCTCTAGACATCACTGAATGTTAGCTTCTATAGCTGAGCAGAATCTTAAACGATTCGAATAAAATTTTCCTAAAAATGCGTGCTTATATAGGGTCAAAAATCTGCCATTTCATGTACGTATGCATGTTTTGCTTTTTGGCGTGCAGCAACCTATGTTAATTTTTGGTTGCCTATCGTGTAAATGTGAACTTTTAAATGATTAGTCCACAATAATTTGATATGATCGCCTGATTATTTTCCTCCAATCAAAAGCTTAAGAGTTTCATCCAATAAGAAAGAGGAATATCATGTCATTACAAAAGCTCCACATCATAGCCAATCAATGCAAAAGTTTAGAAATGAAGTAATCAGAACCTCAGAACATATACTATGCTGTATATATAAAATACTCTATTCAATGATATTGTATAGTGATATTGACATGGCCGCGTGCACTTTAAATGAGTATACCAAACCACGAAAGCCAGCAAATTCTGGGCCACGATAGTATAAATCCTTTGCAAATGGTATACAGCAACACTACAGTATCATAAAGATTACATTAAGGTAAGCTCTTTAGCCAATTGTATACCTGGTTAGCTCAGTATAGGCTTGTGCCAGTCACTGAAATGTGTCACATGCATATTAATTAAACACATGTATATAGCTAGTTGTTAATACGTATAACAGATGCATATATTGTTCACTACATGCCATCATGGTGCATGCCTTGCCGGTTGGTCAACTGGCCATGTAGTAATGGCATCTCAGGGATGTGATGCATGCAGTCAAATCAATATATAGCTGTGCCTTTGGCCCTGCAAGCTGCTCGTCTAATAAGCTAGCTATAGCCATGTATGTATCCTTTCCTTTTGGCTATAATATGTATGTGAATTAATTGTTGCATGTAATGCGTAATTGTTGTAGCTATAGCTATAGCTACAGCAGGAGTGAAGCTAGCTAAATTTATGTGCATTTACAGGAATCTGCACAAGAAACGTCCAGTGATGAAGATGAGCAACCTTTGAGAGAGGAACTACCAGAGTTGCCATCTGGACAATTCTATGTGGAAAGATTAGTGGCAAAGAGAGTAGAGGTATGTACATATAGCCTATAATTATTGAGCTGCATGCCTATATAGCTAGCTATACATAATAGCTGCTGACATAGACTTTTGAGCTTTATGGCTATGGATATAGCAAGATCTATAAGTCTACATTCCTATGGAGTGACAGTAAAAACAGGAAGTGTTAATTCTATAGCACCTAGCTCCCTTGCCTTCCATATGCCCATATATAGCCATATAGGCGAAGCCTAGTATCAACAGGTGCATGATTTTTGTCAGATGGTTTCTGAAATCATCACTCATCGCTTAGTGGTGTGACAATTAGCTAATTGGCTTTAGGTGCATTTATTTCAAACAGCTGTTTAACATCAAAGGAGTGGAGTTTACTTGTATGACTATAGCTACATGTCTTCCTTATAGAGAGCATGTGTGATAATAAAATTAATGTGATGATAGATTTCATACATAAATTAAATAAAGGTTGTTAATTATATGCATACTTTATAGAGAGACATTACCCAGTACTTGGTATTGTGATGGGCTGGCCAAAAGAGTCAGCCCTGAACATGACATCAGCACCAAGTTAATTAGGTCAGTATATGCTGGTAGCTCAGGTAATACTATTGATGTTCAATATACTAATATAAGAAATTCAATCATCCTGTTCCTCAGGATTGTGCCATCAGGGAAGCTGTAGGAAATTTCACACGGCTCACTTAGGAAATCATGCATTAGAGCCACCATACTTAGGATTCATTTAGACACGATGTTTACCGCTTTTTATTTCATGACAAAACAGAACTAGTATTAGGTGACTTTGATGAACAGTACTTTCCTTTGGAGTGGAATCAATGGTGCAGACAGTATGGCACTGATGATAACCAAAGCTATTATGGGCACTCCATTGTGTTTCCCTTAAAGGTACACCGCTATTTACAATTAACAAGACCAAATAGTTTTATAAAACTATCAGACGGGACAGTACGACAAAAACAGAAGACTTTTTTAGAAATGATCAGAGTGGATATCATCAAAGAAAATTTTTAGAAATTGTAAAGATTAGTTAGCTAGCTAGGTTGGAAAGATTTTTGTAAATGCATGTACACGGTGATGTGGAAGTTTCTACAGCTTTCCTGGGACTTGAGTCTATAGATATAGCTTTAACAAGTGAGTATTATATGTAGCTAGCTACTTACTCATGATTAATCACTTGTTAACATCTTTACATTTCTAGACCAGCTACATGCACCAATATTAACGTACTCTCATGCTGTCAATATGGATCTTGTACAGTATAGAGCCAGATCACTATGCATATGTCGTGGATCACGCGAGCGAGAACTAGAACCTCTGACGTAACATAGTTTAAATATAGATTATTCTAATTAATAGAACAATTTGAGATTGTATGTGTAAGCATGTGTAGCAACATTTGAACTAGCAGTAGTAATAAATCAGTTTAGAATCAGGAAAACGATGTGTAGCAACATTTGAACTAGCAGTAGTAATAAATCAGTTTAGAATCAGGAAAACGCTGTTGCCGTCGTGATATCTGGTGCCGAGACCCCGGGAAACTTCGAACTATGCATTAGTGTCATCTAAACTACACATCAGGAGCTGCATTAAACCCCAAGAATAAGCTGTGGTACCATGGTGAAATGAGAATGGTACCTGTTAAGGCAAGCTTCTGAATCCCATAGACACGTGTTTTTGTGCGTTTTTTCCTAGGTGTGAATTGGACCGATTCTTCGAGAACTTTAAAGCCATGCCAGCAATAAGTGCTTTGAAAAGCAACCAAATGAGGGAAAAGAAGAAGGCGTTACTTCGTGAACAGATCCTAACGAGCTTTTACAGAGGGATTGGGGTACAGGGGAGGCGCAAGAAATCGAGCGATTCTTTCAGTCAATTAGTAAGACACTTTTGAATCTCGAAACTAAATTAGTGCGACTGTAAGCGGCTAATGACAAACTAGCCGATGCTTATGAGCAAAGTGAAGAGGTCGAAGCAGCTGAGCAATTTCAGACAGCTTTGAATGAGGAGAGCGAGTTTACAGATGGGATTCTTGATAGAATCTCCCAATTGAAGATCCTAAGAGAGACTGTTGAAAGAAAAAAGGGAGAAGCAGATGCAAGTAGATGTCAGAGCCCCGGATGAAATGCTTTTATTGTAGTCAGACACATTGGTCAGATGAGTGCCCTAACTTGAAGACACTGGAGGCTCGCAAGGAGAAATTAAAGGGCTATTGTTTCAAATGTTTACAAAAGAGTCACACAGTTAAAGACTGCAAGAGAGAGAGAGAGCATGCGCTCATTGTAGGAGACATAACCATCATCGGAGCCTCTGTCCTAAGCTATTTCCCGACAACAATCAAGAACCACCTTCAGAGATTCAAAACATTAGTGGTGCAGTAGATTCTGAAACAAGCATCATAACATCGAGTAATCAAGTGTTGATGCAGACTGCTACATCCACAGTGAAGAGTATTTCTGGGAGTTCATCCACATCTATCCGCATGTTATTAGATTCAGGCAGCCAAAGGACATATGTCACAGAGAAGCTAGCTAAAGATCTGAAACTTGAACTCAACTCTACAGAGATGATCACATTTGGTTCCAACCAACCCAAGCACATTAAGTCCAAACCTGCAAAGTTGCAGCTGCCCTGAAAGATGGAGATACTATGAATCTAGACGTGAGTGTGGTACCAAACATTACTGGAAGAGTGAGTCGTGTACCCTTGAGTCCTGAAGATATGAGCTTTCTGAAGAGTGAAGGCTGGGAGAACAAGTTGGCGGATACACTTCCAAGCAGGGCAGAATTTGTTTCAATTGAAATGCTGATAGGAAATGATTATTACTTTGATCTACTGTTACCAAGAAAGATGGAGCTTAGAGGAGGACTTTCCTTGATGCAGTCAAGACTGGGGTGGATTTTAGGTCAAGCTACTAGTAACATGACTGAAGTTCCCACCTTGATGGTTAACGCACCTGGAATGGTGCCTCCGGGTGTCAAGGTAACCACACATATGTTTTCTACTGTAGATGCTCCACTTCTAACAAGACCAAATCGGCTTGAAATTACACCAAATGGTACTAGACAAAAATGGTACACTTGTAAGTTGTTTTCCAGGTCAGACTTTGCCAAATCCTTCAGCCAAAGGAATCTTGTGACATCTCTATCATGAGTTTGAAGTCCAACATTGAGAAAGGCTTTTTCTAGGTCTCCTACTATCCCAATTGGTGAGATTCTAAATCTGATTAATAATCCATACAGGCTGGGCAATGTCACAGAACCCCTGTATAAACAGTCGTTGAGGCTTTTATCACCTTTCCTTGCCTTTGCTGATGCGTCATAGACTATTCTCATCTTTGTGGTACTCTTGGTCAGTGTTATCACTGGATGATGTGGTATTTAGTGTTTGATCTGGCCAACATCCAAATGATTTGTGACTTTCTCAATGATACCTCGGTTTAGTTGCTCTAGCAGTATCTCATTTTACTGTTTGAGAAGTGTTGGAGATCTTTTCAGTTTCTGAAGGGTAGACCTAAATCGTCCAAGGGCTAAATGATAATTCTGCGGCAAGTCTGGAGGCTTTTCCTTCCAGGGCCAGGTAACCATGTACCTGCTACCGGTAAATTTGACTGTTTGGTTGAAGATCTCCAATGCCTGGTCATCATCAGATGAGGATGGAGATTCAGTGATACCTATTGACTCCAAATTCCAGAATTGGTCAACCTTCATATTGAGAGCAACTATCACCTATCATTTACAACAAAGTGATAATCCGCTGGCTGGGCAATTAAGGAGAGATATCTATGTGGACAATGTGATCACTGGAGTTAGAAGCCAAGACACGGCCAAGAGCCTATTTCGGGCTGTTTCTATGAACATGAGAGAATGGGCTTCTAACTCGAAGGAATTTATGGAATTTATGGAATTTATTCCTCAACATGATAAGGCAGGTAAACCTGAACAAAAGGTACTCGGAACCAACTGGAATTTAATTAGTGACAAACTGTCAGTCCCCAGCCCTGTAGCGGCGGTTGTGTAATGGTAAATGGGTTACCTGTGGTCACAGCACCAAAAATGACGCTGTGATATATGAAGAAGAACCCGGTTCGTCGTCGGATCAGCGGAGGGAAGAAGGATTCAGACTACGCGCGATCTGTCCACCCAATCAGCCAACCCACAATCGATCATACATACATACACGTGATACATGCGTGCATACTACTATAAATAGTTATGTTACGAGAGTTCATTGTTCGGTCTCCGCGACATCCTCCGGGGCGGCAAGGACTCTGGCCCACTCCTTCATCCGAACAGTAGCTTTCCGAGCTGACATTCTTTGCGGTCTAGTGCCCACAGGTGAATCTGGTAAATTCACTGGAGTAGTAGAACGCTCCTCTTGGTTCTCTATATCAGCAAGTGGTTCAGTCTCGTTGAGCTCTAGGGGATACAATTTGGTAATTGGCCTGTTGGTGGTGCCATTAGCAGTGCGTAGTGTGGCTGCCCTCACCAGTCCATCTCCTCCTGTCACCAAGTCATTGACAACTGCAATCTTTCACCTGGTACGAGGTGTGTCGTCGTGAATGATGACTACGTCTCCCTTCTTGATGACTTGACGCGTGTCACCAGATGATCTATGGAATTCCCTTAACGATGTAAGGTAGTCGTGTCGCCATCTCTTCTGGAAGTCTTGTAGTACCACTGCTAGGACCTTAGCTCGTTTGCGTATGGAATCTGTATCACCATAGCTTGGGTCAATGAGTTCATCGGTGTCTACCATTTCTTGCGGTAGATAAGTGATCCTTCTACCATGCAGTAGGTGGGCAGGAGTCAGTGGCTCTACGTCGCCAAGTTCAGATGAGACAAAAGTTAAGGGGCGGTCATTGAGGACTGCTTCAATCTCAACAATGATAGTTTCAAGTACTGTCAAGGATATGTGGCGTCTGCCCAAGACTTTTTTGATTGCTGACTTTGTAAGTCCTACAAGCCGCTCCCAAAATCCCCCGTACCAGGGGGCCCTCTTGGGGATGAACTTCCAAGTAACACCGCGTCTGCTAAGCTCTTCCTTCACCTCTGGTAACTCCATAAGTGATCGGAGTTCTTCAGCTGCAGAGAGATAGGTGGATCCGTTATCGGAAATCATCATTCTTGGTAGTGATCGTCTCCCAGCAAACTTACGAAATGTCAGGAGAAAGGATTCAGCAGTCAGATCTTGTACAATCTCTAGGTGCACTGCACGGGTAGTCGCACAGGTGAATAAGCACAGGTATACCTTAACTTCATTTCCTCCACGTTGTACATATAGTGCTCCAGTAAAGTCTACTCCAGTGTATGTGAACGGATAGACATCTTGGGTTCTGATGTAGGGCAGTGGAGCTGTATCTGGTGTGGGGTATGGCTTCCCAGAAACTAGGCGGCATATAACACAGGTGCGGAGAACAGACTTGATGTATTGCCTTGCGGCAGGAATCCAATAGGTTTGTCTTAGAGCTGTGAGTGTGGCATTGGTACCAGAATGGTAAAGCTTTGTGTGTACATCCCAGATGATCAGTCGGGAGAGGGGGTGTTTAGCTGGAAGAAGATATGGGAACTTCGTCAAATCACTAAGCGGAGCATTATGAATGCGACCACCACAACGTAAGAATCCCTTGGCATCAAGGAATAGTCGGAGTTGTCGGACAAGCATCAGTCGTGGTGTGTTGGACAGTCTTGTCATCTGTTGAAGGTTGTGAACTTCTTTGTTGTACACTGACTGTTGGGTATCCTTGATCCATCGTAACCTTGCCGTTACAAACTCCTCTGCACGGATTGGCCCACTTCGTCGCTGGTCTACTGGTACTCTCAAATTGTCTGCAAAGCGAATAACATACGCAGTAACAGCTAGTAACTTACATAGAGTGCTGTGGCGGTCAATTAAAATGATGCAGTGCAGACCAGTGTCTGGTAGTGTGGGCACAGTCGGTACAAACTCGGTTGCTACTGTAGCTGCTAGAACGAGTGGTGGTATGGGTGGCAGTTGAGATGATGGCCATTTATTTGGTGTAGGGAGCCACTTGGGTCCATGTTGCCAAAGTGATGAAGACGTCAAAACTTCAGTGGTGGTACCTCTTGAAAGCAGATCAGCTGGGTTCTCAGCCGTAGGACAGTAATTCCAGGTGGCATTCGGTAACAGGGATTTCATCTCAATAACACGGTGACGTACAAAGGTTGGAAGGGGTTTCTGGCTCCTGACCCAATGCAGCACAATCTGACTGTCAGACCATATGAAGGTTGGAGGGTCATAGGCAGGGATGGCGTCCAGCACAAAGTGAGTCAGCCGTATGGCAACTAGTGCTGCCATGAGCTCTAAACGAGGTATAGTGAGAGTCTTCAGAGGTACCATGCGGGTCTTTGTTTTGCTATGACAAAGGACGCCTGGTTATCCTGGATAAGGAACACTATAGCCCCATATGCGTGTTGGCTGGCATCCGCAAAACAGTGGATAGAAGGGTGTGTTATGCGTGCGTTAAAGTAACATCTGCTCACCGAGAATTGCTTGGCATTCTTGAGGTCAGTAGCAATGTGCTTCCATTCAGCTTGTAGATCATCGTTCAGTGGCTCATCCCATGTGACCTTAAGCTGCCACAGTTTCTGCATTAACATCTTGGCGCAGATGACTACAGGAGCAATGAATCCCAACGGGTCATAAATCTTAGATAGGTCCTGTAGAACTTCTCTTTTTGTTATTAGATTGTCATGGGCTAAAATGGAGGACTTTGCTGCTAGCGAAATCTTATCTGTGGTTGGATTCCAGCGGAGGCCTAGTATGTTGACTGAGGTGCTATCATCGTATGCGTTTTCTTGAGTAGCTATAGCCTTAAGCTCTGCACTATTGGAGGACCAGCTCCGGAGGTTGAAATTTGCACTGGACATGATGGTCCTTGCTTCCTTGTAGTACTTCACAGCTTCCTGTTCCGTGTCGCAACCCGAGATGACATTGTCAACATAAAGGTTGGCTTGCATGTCATGCGACATGGCTGAGGTGTGTTGCTTAAGGTGATGTTGTAGGACAGCATTCAGCATAAAGGGTGAGCTAGTCGCACCAAAGGGCACAACCTTGAATCTGTACACACAAAACTGGCTGGAGGGATCTGTCGGGTCTGTAAGCCAGAAGAAACGGGTAAAGTCTCTGTCATCTGGATGAAGCCGGATGTGTAGAAATGCCTTTTCAATATCGGTAGAGATCCCGAATCGGTGCAGCCTAAAGCAAACAAGGATAGCACATAGGTCATTAGAACAGGGTGAACCAATCATGAGGCAATCATTAAGACAGGGATAAGTGGATGCCTGTCGACAGCTGCAATCAAAGACTATACGAATTGGGGTCGTCAGAGAGTCTTTCTCAACTGAATGGTGTGGTATGTAATGGGTACCAGAGTGGTCCCTGGATACTTCTACTCGTTCAATGAAGCCTCTGGTTTCTTGTTCTGTAAGGATCTGGTTGTATACTTGAAGTAGTTTGGGAGTCATGGCCAGTCGTTTCACTAAATGTCGTGTTCTGCGTTCTGCTATTGTTATGTTGGTTGGAAGGACAGGGTGAGTGGGCTTCCATGGGAATCTTGCAACATATGCTCCGTCATCAGCTCGTTTCAAACATGAAGTGAGGTAGTGGTCCAGCATGTTGTCTTTGGAGATATCATCAGTAAGGGACACTCCAACAGACTCCAAAGTCCAGAAACGCTCTAGATTAAAGTCACTACAGCTTGAATTGGTGACCATCAGAACATTGGCTGTAGGGGAATGGGGTACTGGTTGCATTGGGCCAGAGAGGAGATAGCCCAGTTTGGATTCCACTGCGGTGGGTCCATGACCTCTTACAACGTGGTCCCCAACGATATCCCAATAATGATCAGCCCCTACGAGGAGGGAAATTTCAAACTTTCCTTCAGCAGTGAGGGGATGGGCTAGTTGGAGGCCACAGAGATGCGGTAAGCTGGTGACACTGACACTAAAGGTGTCCTGGAGGGGCATTGCGATGAACGGTACAATTAACACTGACAGTTGCACTGTTTCGCCACACCTGGTAAGCAAGTCGATAATGGCAACATCAAGTGTACGGCTTGTTGGGCATGTGGCACCAAAGGATGAAATGTTGATCCTTTCTTGACTGGATGGCTGTAGGGCTAGGGACCTGGCGAGGTCTTGTGTAACAAATGACCGTTGAGAGCCCTCGTCGAGTAGAATTTTGGCTTCAGCATTCCTACTGCCATGTACCACTGTTGCTATGGCTGTCTTGAGGAGACAAACATTGTTCTGTTGAAGTGGAAGAGTCACTGAAAATGAGCTTGTGTCATTAGATCGAGGTTGATCGGAGCTGGCAGGTGGGGCAGGTTGGGGCAGGGATGTATCACTGCTTTGCTGTTGTGGCTGGGAGGTGTCACCTTGTTGCTGTTGTCTAGGGCGTGTGACAGTGCCAGGTTGTTCTGGGTTAGTGGTGTTGGTCTGTTGCTGTCCATGGGTACACAAACTGGTGTGGTGCCTTCGTCGGCAGTAGTGACACCTGTGTTTAGAGTTACAAGAAGATATCTTATGGTGTCCCAAACAATTGAAACATAGCCTTTCCTGACGTACGATGCTGGAACGCTGTCGAGGATCCTTGATCGTTTCACACAGTGAAGCAGAGTGAGAGCCCTGGCAGAAGGGACACTGTATTTTCCCCTTGGAATGTGTGGGTTTGCTAACACTGGAATGAAAGGAAGCAGTGGGAGTTAATGTAGTATGAGGCTCTGTCTGTGATCCGATCTCAAGTATGTGCAACTCATCACGGATAGAGGTTCGCAATTCTGTGATCGTCCACTCTCGTTTACCATGAGCTCTTGCCATGTTCTGTTTGATCTTCCCTGGGATTTTTCCTAGTAGAATTGTGGCAAGCAGGCTGCCGTAGGAGTCTTCGGTCCTTCCCAGTGCTGTGAGACTACGGATGTGGCTCTCAATAGCATCATGAAATTCACGTACACTGGAGGGTGTATTGCTCGGGCCAGGAAGATCAATGAAGGCCTGCATGTGCGCGTCAATCTGTGTGTATGGCTCACCAAACCTTTCCTTCAACAGGCGAGTAGAGTCGGCGTAGTTAGCATTAGTGAGCTGAAACCCAGCTATAACTTGAGATGCTTCTCCCCGGAGTTGAGCACGGAGGTAACTGAGTTTCTACACCCCTGTTAAAGATCTGTTGGTGTCCACTGCTGCTTCGAAGCAATCCCAGAACGGCTGCCAGTAGAGGGGGTTGCCTGAGAATTGTGGGAGGTCCAGCTTGGGAAGGCGAGTGGCTGTGTCACTGCTCTCTCTTGGCTCTGCACGGTGTGAAGGGGCGTTTGGTGGTCTCAAACGGTGAGTAATTTTGGCCTTAGCTGTAGTGATGAGGGATATGGTGTTTTCCGCTTGCAGCACTTCAGCTTCAATTTCCTCGTCATTGTCAATTGATTCAAGAATCTTCGCATCAAGAGCTGATATGAGGCCTTCCTTACGCTGGAGTTGCTCGTGCATATCTCGCAAGGCGATAGTGTCACCTTCTGTTAGTGGCTGCTCAGATCGCAGTAGTTCGTCGATGTTCTGTAAGAGCTTCTTGAGGTGTGCGCGATATCCTCTTCTTGAACTAAGGGCCTTCTTAATCTCTGCCATAATCCTTCGATGTTGAACTCACAGCACGAAAAATGTAGCGGCGGTTGTGTAATGGTAAATGGGTTACCTGTGGTCACAGCACCAAAAATGACGCTGTGATATATGAAGAAGAACCCAGTTCGTCGTCGGATCAGCGGAGGGAAGAAGGATTCAGACTACGCGCGGTCTGTCCACCCAATCAGCCAACCCACAATCGATCATACATACATACACGTGATACATGCGTGCATACTACTATAAATAGTTATGTTACGAGAGTTCATTGTTCGGTCTCCGCGACAAGCCCTTCCAACAGTAAGTTTGAACATGCCTCAACAAAGCAAGAGGTGTTGAAGGTGATTTCCTCAATTTTCGACCCACTTGGTTATTTTTCACCGACGATTTTAGAAGCCAAATTATTTATGAAGGAGCTGTGGATCAAAGAATGTGAGTGGGATACTAAACTTGAAGACAGGAATGGAACCAAATTAGTATAGTTACTAGTGATGATGTTAATGATTTTTCTGCAAAACAAGGGATCCAGTGGAGGTTTATTGTTGAATTAGATGGGAGGTTTTTACAAGAGGTTAGTTGGTCTCACTAAAAGGGCTATCAGGAAAACTATTGTAAACCAATCTTTAACAGAAAAACAGTTGGTCACAGTACTAACAGAAGTCGAAGCAGTAATCAACTCCCGCCCCTTAGTTTATGTCGATGCTGACATTAACTCGAGCATGACACTAACACCCTCACATTTTCTGTCATTTCATTCACAACTTATCATTCCTGAGATAGCCAGACGAAACTGACCCTGAATTCAACATCGCGAAGAGAATGAGTTCTTCGCAACAATTATTAGAGATTTGGAAGTGTGGACAGAAGCGGCTGAACCAATTTTGGAGTTTGTGGAAAAATGACTATTTACTTAATTTAAGAGAGAGGGCACAAATGAAACTGAAAGGACCCCATGGTCGAGCTCTTGGACCACCCAGAGTTGGTGACGTCGTACTGATGAAGGAAAATCTCCCTCGGGGCCGATGGAAGGTTGGACGAATCTGCGAGTTGATCAAGGGTGCAGATAACCATGTTAGATTTGCAAAGGTAACTGTGGCCCCACACAAGTTCCTCCGTAGACCCCTTAGTCTACTGTACCTAATTGAGTCAGTAAATGTTTCTCAAGTGGATGATAATTCTGTTGCAAGCAGTGATGATAATGAAAGTGAAGAGATCTGTCAGGACGATAATATCACTGAAGATAATTCCACTGAAGATCATCGTCCAACTCGTAAGGCTACGGTGGTAGCAAGACAAAGGTTGAAGCAATGGCTCAAGCCTGATGCTGTCCTCATCTTGCCGGGGAGTGTCGTGGATCACGCGAGCGAGAACTAGAACCTCTGACGTAACATAGTTTAAATATAGATTATTCTAATTAACAGAACAATTTGAGATTGTATGTGTAAGCACGTGTAGCAACATTTGAACTAGCAGTAGTAATAAATCAGTTTGGAATCAGGAAAACGTTGTCGCCGTCACGATATCGGTAAGAAAATCAAAAACATGCATATAAGCTATGTTTAGCCATAAATATATGTATCCAATAGATACACCGTTAAAACGAAAGTGTGCATAGCACACCATATAGGGTGTGCCAACCACAGTGCAATTTAGCATCTCATTTTTTGTTTTATTGTGATACTTATGAATAATGATATGTAAACCACTCTTGGTCAAGTGTGGTTTACATCCTTCATTAAGAGTGGTTACCATGCTTTTTATAGAGTGCCATTATCATTAAGTACGATAGTAGGGATTGGTAAGAAATTGTATGGTTTCCTGATTTTTCGCACTTCAGGAAACAACCTTCCAATAGGCTTTACCCGAAAAAACCGACTGGAATGCATTGGTAAGGCTGTAATGATGCTGTACCTTGGTTAAACAAATCGACAAGTCGAATATTTCGACCTACAGCCAACTTTGAAAATTTCGAAATTCACCTGTATTTCGTCTGCCAGCCAGCCAGCTAAGACCCGGTTGCGCTAGGTGTAGGGCTCCAGAAATTTCACACAATAAAGGTAATGGCGGCGGATTTACGAAAATGTTGTTCCGAAGACAATTTACCCACTGCGCCATGGCAATTCCTTTTATCCTTCATTCCCTTCCTTGTTCTTCTATATTCCTTTAGCAAGGTGTGAATCTCACCTTTGAAGGTGACGATAGCCTGTTACGGCTTCTGCTTATTACGTCACGCAAAAACCTGGCTTGCTCGTGATATAATTAGTTACAGTGGCACCATGGCACAATGTTTTCGCGTGTACTTTATTACATCGTGAACTTCGAGATTATAGCCTTGGACAAATAGATTTTGCTGTTTTTCGAGCGTTATTTGCTATTACACAGCTGCTTTGCCATGTAAGCGCGTTGTTAACAAGCGCCTGTAAACAAGCATAATTATTACGTAAGCGCCTGTAACATTTGTGTGCCTGCTGAAAGATTATTATGAATGCTTAGCATGTATAAAAAGCAAACAAACTAGAATGATAAAAAAATTAAAAATTTCAATGGTAAGTAAGGATTAAATTCAATAGTGCTACTTTTTGTGCTACAAAAAGTAAGGAAACAAGGAATAAGATTTTGGGATGAGAGAACATTCTGGCATGAGATAATTTATAAAAGTTTAATCCCTACTTTTGGCTGCTTCTAGTATATTATTAATTTGTGGTTTTTGTAAGAATTACATTCATACATGTAAAATAGCCACATAAATGTTTTAATTGTATCTATTTTTAGTGACGTCCAACTTTAGGAATGCTGCTGCATCAGGGTACTTTCATTCACTTTCATTCATCAAAGTTGTGAAGTTCTTCCTAAATAAATAAGATGTACAGATCACAACAGTCTAGACATTCAGAAATGTTGGATGTGCATTATTAGTAAAGCACTTAAAGTAACTATCATCATAAATTATATAATCTATGCTATCATATAAATATGAATGCAGCTACAAGGATGTATACTCACATGTTACTAACTCATCATCCATCACCATGTAGAGCTCTTCAGATGTATACAATATATACTATATCTGTATTTATAGTATTTTGCGTGGGAGGATCAAAGGGCAAAAGTGTACTTTATTTTCCATAAAGCACTGTTAAGGTGTGAAGAGTGCTTTATTTAACCACCAACAGTGCTTTATGAAACTTCAAAGCTTAATAAAGTACAGTTATGCATGGAACTCTTAACGCCTTAGTAAACAACTCATTGGAATGTGTTACATACCAGTAGGCTGTAAACAACGCGATGCGGCTAGCTTTTTGTTTCTAATTCATTTCAAGGCGTCTTGTACAAACCAACTATCTTGTTAATACAACACAAATATAAACGAGAGAGAACACGATCTAGCTGCAAGATTTGTTAAAAACACCAACGCGTAAGTGATGTGATAATAGAATAAACTTACTCGGGTTACCACCACTGACGGTTAAGCAAGCTTAAATCAACCAGCGAGCGCGTTTGTATCGAAGCATTAGTCTTGAAAATTCTATAAAACAGTTAAAGCATTGCCTTGCTTGTGCTATATGCGAAATAAAGCACTAGGCGTGTGGCCTCGTTGCTAATAAAGCACTCGGCTGCGCCTCGTGCTTTATTAGCACCTCAGTCGCACGCCTCGTGCTTTATTTCACGTATAGCACTCGCGGCAATGCTTTAACTAATACATATATCATGCAATGTGAGTCAAGCATAATACTTACTTATATGTATCATTTTATTGAAAATTTTCCTCGCTAGCTCAGTGCTGTTAGCATAAGTCTAGAACTATAAATGAGTGACAAAGTCTTACCATAGGTTTATTGCCGGTGTGAGAAATTTTTGCACTTGGTGATGACTATAGTATAATGCATAAATCTGTGTAGATTAGTGACAAAGTCGTATACGTAAGCTTACCATAGGTATAATATCAATCTCCTTTACTGTTTGAGAAATATTTGCACTTGGTGTCACCTTTGAACTATTGTAGATATACCATATAGATATCTGAAACAGCAATTGGCTACCTGCTTACCAAAGAATTGCACATATTTTTCACATTTCAAAACCTGCAAGAGAGCAATTGTACAACAGGTAGTAAAAACACAACACGCTTACTCTATTATAAAAAATCAACCATTCACAATTCTTGCCAGGTAGATTCCTGTGGTTTCAATTCAAGTAATGCAAAAGAATTCAGATTTGCTCACTTTTTCTTAGATTATGGGATCAGACTTGGCTAGAGCTAGCCGCTATATCAGTTATGAAGTTGATGATGGATAGTAGTGACCAGTGCCAGATCGCAGGCCACCAGCGCTAGGTGGTATCTCCATTTTGACAATAACCTGCATGGTCTCCGCATTCCTCAGATCATCCATAATTATAGGGTTCACAAGAAACACTTTCTCTCGCACAATCTAAAGACCATCTTATTATCATTGAAGCGATCAATGATCTCGCCGGACAAAAGATTTTGAATTATAGCACTAATTTTATATGTAGCACGTCCCATTTGTCATGAGATCGATTCATTAAAGTGCTCTTTTGCTGTACTGAGTCTTTTACTGAGCAGTTGGGTACAAAAATCATGTATAGTTTGCAGCCTAATGGTCGCTTGAAACTCCTTGTGATGTACGTATGTTAAAATATTATATTTTCCATACATTGTATGTACACTGTCTGTTACAAGGTGCCATCATTTTAAATATGCAAATATAAGAGTACTAGTGTAAGTTGGCTACTTTTTGTCAACCACTGGCATATTAAAATCATTTTGATTACTTTCCAGAAAATTATTGCCTTTTAGATGGTATGTAAGAAATAATATAACACAACACTAATCAGATACTAATACTATAAGTATACATGATAAAGATGAGATCTGGGGTTGGTAGTAGGAAATGTATTAGCAGGCAAACCACAGTCAATTAATATAAAGTGACAATGAGAGAAGATAATATCTTCACTGCTTCTTAGGTGCATGCAGGTTTTGTGTTTTGGTTTTTATAAAATAGAAATGCTTTTAGAAAGCACCAAGTATCATAGTCACCACAGCAAATGTATGTATGACAATTAATAGGTCGCCTTACAAGTCTGGTGTCTTTCAATATACATGGATTTAATAAATTATATTGGTTAGTGATGTACTGATGATTGGTTCAACTATCGGAAATCAGTTTATTGGCCTTAAAATCAAAATATCAGTATCGGATTTCCCATAGCAGATGTTTCGGACAATACAAAAGGAGATGATGTCATTATTTCAGTTTATAGCATAATGATGTCTATTCTTAGGATCAGCTATCGGTATCAGCCAATATCAGTAAAGATCGGAACATCAGCAATGCATCACTAATATTCGTCATTCTATTTGTATACTTTGCAAATGTGTTTCTTTTTGCAGAATAGAAAACCTGAACTGGAAACTGATGGTATTGACCAATGGACACTGGCCAACCATATCCATGACATCTATATTATATTTACCATTAAAAGATTTGTGAAATATAGGTCCCATAAATATCACACGGAAGTGAAAAGTGAAATCTCAGTGTAAGTCATATTAAATTATTAATTATTTAAAACAATTACAAATCTGACCTAGCTATTGTGTAGTATGTAACTTAAGTGCATCTAACCTAGTTAAAAACCCTCCAATGGTAAGTGGTACATTTTTAACTTTTATATTAAATATTCCTATTTCAATAAAAGTATAAAACTTATTGCATCCCTTTGGGTAGCACATGTTGAAAATGTAATAAGGCATCAGGAGAGATACTGGTATATCTTTTGTAGGAACTTCAAACAGAACTTTCTTTTCACAAACCAGAAAGGCCTGAATTGGATCCCTATAGTCTCCAATGATGATGACCATAGGCTGTGGTGGACAGTGATTAACCATACTAGTAATATCTGATCCCTGTAGGCAAATACAGGCTTTATATAAGTTTTTCAATTGATAACTTACATAAGACAGTTGCAAGATCTTCTCCGATTCTGGCTTGGACCTGGCATCAGGAATCAGGTATGGTAAGAGAACTGTTGCTATTACAGGATTATTCCCTATAAAATATGTGCACAAACATAGTAAGTACTATTGTTTAAATGTGTGATCTTACAGTCTTCATCAGTAATCCCAATTTCCTGAATTTTTTTCTCAATGTGCACTCCCTTCTCTATCTTGGCTTGTTTTATTATCTGTGGAACATAATATTCCCTTGTCATTTTTGCTTCTTTAATTACATCCTGATCTAAAATCCTATTCATCTCATCCATCATCTACAACATACACAGGCATACATATAAAAACTTGGGTTTAACTCATGTCTATTTCTTACATGTTCCAGTGTTTGCAAGAACGGATACTTATCTAGCAAATTGATAGTATGCCTCATTTTCCAATATGTCATTTCTGTGCATTGCATAGGTTATTTTCATCAATTCCTTTGCAACAGTCTCATTTCTCTTCATCTTTGAGGATTCTATTGCTAGAAGTCTGTTATGTCTGTCAAAGGAAGTTTGATCCTCCCCTGCTGGAACTTCAATTGGGTTTTGGCTTGTTTTGGGATTTTCTTTTTTAGCTGTAGCTGTCTCGAAATGAGCTTTTCTTGGTACATGCAGTTTTCTTCGCTCTTTCATGCGATTTGATAATCCTGTTATTATCCAACTCTACATGCATATACGTATATAATATTAAACTGTATACGTATGTATGTGTGCTTGCTTACATAAGGTTTACCCTTTGAGGCCTTCATGAATTCAATTATGCAGGTAGCCAAGTCAATGTAGTCCTCCTTGGTTGGAAATTTTTTGTACTTAAACATCTGGCCTGTTTCAAGGGCAGCTGTTACATCAGATCTGTAATTTCTCGGCAATGGGAAAGGATTAGGTAATAGGACATCCTGATCTTTACTTTTTGATATTGTTTTTGGAAGTGATTTCAGCACATACTTGCCTGAGGTTGAAGGAGTCTTGTTATCCGAAGTTTTTTGTTTTTTAGGTAGTGGAACATCTTCACTAAATGCAAAGATATTGTAAGAGGTTTAAATAGGGCTTTATTATTAATAATTATTACTTTTGATGTTCTTGATCTAGTTCCTCCAGATTTTCTTCAATATCGTGACTGTCATGTGTTGGTGTATGGACAGCCTGTGAAGTGCAGTCGCTAATCACATCGTCGTCATCTGTACTAGACAGCTGCTGTGTATGGATGATAAAGGTATATAGCCCTTATAGTTTGATAATGTATGTAAGTATTTACTGTGAATTCTGTATCATCCAGTTGAGTTTTTTCGTCACCTAATTTTTCTTTAGATTCCATTATAGTGGTAACCTGGAGTCTATCACGATCATGGAATATATCTTCTTCATCTAAATCTAAGTAATTGTCCCAATCCTTGTCATACCGTTGAAGTATGATTTTTGTACCACTGGAAATCCCAGAGACTTTCTGGATAAGATCTCTCATTTGGCCTGCTTTATCATTTTCCTGTAGACCGAATACTTGATTTCTTCCTAAATAAGATACTAGTACCTTCATTTTGTATTTACTTTTGTACTGAATACAGGCATGTTGAGTGTCCCTATTTATATGAAATTGAGACCTACTGTAGAAGTTACATCACAGGAAGGAACATACTTTATATCATGAACCACGATAGTGGGTTCATAATAGGGATCGCGAGAAAAATTTGCAATAATCCTAATAGAACGTTCACTAAATCAATTTTAAAAATCACCTTAACAGTTCTCATTTTTGACGGAAAACCTTTGAGGGTGTCCTTTAGTATTGCTTAGATGAGGGAACAATTAGTAAGGCTTAACTCAATCGTTTTCATGATTTTCACTGACTACCGAAAACACCTCAAATCTCCATATTCTTATTATTATTATTATTATTATTATTATTATTATTATTATTATTATTATTATTTCTTGTTTGGAGAGGCTACAGCAAAATCAAGAGAGAATATATCCGAATTAACTTTTAAACCATGTTTAGAATATGCGTGGCCAGCTCTGTGGCTATTTAAAAATTTCGTTATCTAATGCGAATACAAGATATGGTACAAAACAGTTTCTTCCCGGACGCGATCGATCGTGAAGCCATTAAAGCGAGGGCCAACGCCCAGCCTCAGAACAACCTCCCTGACTAGGATATTGCGCTAAAAGCTATTCAGACCTACTTAACAACGTCCTATAAATCATAGTGAACTATTTTAAGCCCGTTTCTTAGAGTTGAAATTTCCAGTGTCAGAAATTTTCTAAGTTTTTTGTCTGCTTCTTCCACTTACCTGGTATCGCCCGCCCCGTTAATCTAATTGGTTTGCAACCGCGTGGCATTTTGAATCGTTCAGTAGCAGCATTTTTTGAGGTAAAATAGAATACTAGACTACAGCTATATGGTAAATAGCAAGATTATAAGACTATAACATTATTGATACTATCATATAACTCTGCTTTCCGTCGCTTCTAATGTTTTAGCACATATACATTGTATTTATATATAAATTTATATAGCTCATATATGTACCCTACTTACTTACATGCCTTATGTATTGCCCTGTTTTGAACTATTATACTACTCACAATATTCTCCAGACTACGTAGCTATTTGTATCAAAAACCATGCATGCTTGGCATGCACCTCCCATATTTCACTGCAGGAGTTGTTGACAACAATCTAGCTGAATAGCAGTGGTATTTCCTGTTAATTTATGATTGGTCTAAGGGTTGGAGCTAAATGCATGGCTCAATGAGAGGTTAAAGCTTATAAGATTACCTTTGAGTAATAATATACTATGCCACACAAACCTGTACATGCATATGAGAGCAAAATCCCACTGCTGAGACTAGAGGAACATACATAGCTACACCCATATGACAGTAAAATCACCAGTTCAACTGTGAATAGATCCACTTCAATAAGTGAGCACACTAGCAAAACAATACCTATGTACACCACACCATTTTAATTAGTCAATTGACACTATTAATCTCTGTTTGATTTATATTGTTTCTATAAGCCTCTCATGATGTTACCAATATATGTGACTGGATTTGTGAAAAGGGGTCTTATGTACGCATCCGATTTTGCAACTTTGAAGAGACATAGCTTCATTTGTGAGTGAGCTATTAAGCTGAAATTTTCTCTCGTATAACCACATTGAGGAGTGTGAAGATCTTATCGGTGAATCTTTCAGATCAGAAACTGCTGATGGACCTCCACAGTTTTCTCCTGAGGGTCTGGTTATAATCAGACAGTAAATAACAATGCAAATGAAAGCTGTGTTGGTTATCTTATCAAAATGTGTGATATGCCAAACAAAAACAGCAGGGCTGTAAAAAAAGGGCGCCGCCAAGCAAAGTAGGATCAATAGTACAACTGGTAACAACAAGGACTGATATCAAGTTGCGGCCAAGTAGCTAGATGAGAATATTACCACAATCAATCTGTTAAAACAACTGGTAAGGGTTGCAAATGATCAATAAATCTGATGTGAACCCATAGCTATCTGATAGTTTAATTGCTGATAACATGAGATAAGACTGGAGAGTGAAGAGGAAGATACAAGAGAGACAACTACTGAAGGGGACAGAAGGACCAGGAGAATGATGGACAGGAAAAGTATGACTAACAGTCCAAGAGAAGGATAAGGAGGAAACAGGAGGAGAAACTTATAGTTGTAATACACTTAAAACTAGAAACATTCATAGTTTCATAGTTTGGGTTATCGGCATTACTGCTATATACCTGTAGAAATGAAAATGATTATACAGTTTATGTAACAGTTAAACACACTAGCTCTATAATGTGTATAAAGCCCACAATGTGGGCACAAAAAACTGTACAAACTAGATGATAGTAAAAATTTTCAATTTAAAAAGGGGGAATAGGGATCGAAAAAGTAACTAAACATCAGGTAGCTCATTGCTGAAAAAAGAACACGAACAAGTAAAGATCAAAGGTATGGACACAAAGACATTGATTATTAGTCAATACAGGGATTTGTTATCCCATGCACACTACAGAGATCCCTATTTTGACTTCATGGTGCACCAACTCTAGATCTACAATAAAAATTATACACTTACAGGAGCGGCTCAGGCAGCTTTCCATTGGGGGGCCAGGGGAAAACTTTAGCATTCCCTTACATAAAAATAACTCAGGCATTTAAAATATACTGGTTGGACAATTTTGGGGGGGATTGCTCCCCATGTTCAGCCTCCCCTGACTTAGTAACAAACAAACAGTTGGTCAACAAAATGCATGAAGTCAAAATAGGGATCTCTGTAGTGTGCATGGGATAACAAATCCCTGTATTGACTAATAATCAATGTCTTTGTGTCCATACCTTTGATCTTTACTTGTTCGTGTTCTTTTTTCAGCAATGAGCTACCTGATGTTTAGTTACTTTTTCGATCCCTATTCCCCCTTTTTAAATTGAAAATTTTTACTATCATCTTAGATATGACAGATAAGCTCATTGTTTTTATTCAGGATGATATAGTTCATTTGTATGTACTTAAATGACCATGTCAGTATCTAGTTGGGCACGTAGATGGGCGCACATTAACAATATATACATATATAGCTCTATGTCATATAACCTTTATATTATGTTACTTCATCCTTCCTACCATGTAGTGTGTGAAACCTCTTAACAAGTTAACAAAGGTCATGTACATACACACATGGAATCACAGCTGTGAGTAATATTATTGATAATACCCTAACTCTATATATACTACTGTATACAGCAAAACATTCAAGGGGGTGGTTTTCGTGTTTCTTTTCTCAACTGTGAATGTTTTATGTTGGATTGTTTACTAGATTTGACATTTCATTATTAAAAGAAGCTGCTACTGAAAAAGTTTTCCCGTTAATGTTCATTTTTGTTCTAACCGTGAAAGTTTTCCCCCTTGAAAGATTTGCCGTGTATGGTATATGTTTTAGTGCTGAAAGGAATAATTGAATATTCGGACTATTCATTTGAAATTATGATATTGAATAGTTTGAAACCAACAGATAATTTGTTTAAAGCCTTACATTTATAACAATTTTCTTTTATTGGATAATGGATTAACACAGCATTACCTTAGTCTTTTCTGGCAGTAGCTTACAACACGTTTGTTACTATAAGGCCACACCCATTGATAGATTGATAGTAAAGCAGTAGGACTGGTTTGATTGGTTATTCATGTACAAGAAGTGGTATATACCATGGGCACTCGTGGTTTACCTGATATACATATACACCCTCAGCCCTTGGGCTTGGGTATATGTAATATATATAAACCATGGCTACTAGGTGTATTCAACAAATATACGATATACGATCTGAGTCTGAGGTCAGAGAAATGCCTGAAATATCAGTCGTAAATGTTTGAGGCTGAGGGAGATACACCGTAGGAGCCATGGTTCATATGATATACCTTTTCACACAAAAGTAACGTTTCCAGCAACAAAACGTAGTCACAAACCTGAGCGACAAAGCTGGCTCACATTTAAAAATGATTGAGTGAATCCATGATCGATTGTGTAAGTTGTACTTTACATTATTTATACTGCTATTCATATAATAAGATTTGCTCTGTGAGGAGTGTACACTTTGCATGGGCAACATCAACTGATATCACAGTTGTCACGTGTTTGCCATGGTATATCAGTTATATACCACAGTACCTTTTATACAACCTTTTTATTTGATCTACAGTCCGATGACATATTTGAAATGGATGTGGATCACAAGAAACATAATAACAAGAAACATATTTAAGTATCATTAAGTACGGTAGTACTTAATAGTAGGGATCGCTATGAAAAACTATGGCTTCCGGAATTTTTTGCACTTTTAACAACAACCTTACAACAGGCTTTAGCCGAAAAAACCAACCTGGATGTATTAGTACTTCTGTAATTAGGCTGTATCTTTGTTAAACGCAGCAAAAACTCTAATATTTCGATCCACAGCGAATTTAAAAAATTTTGAAAATTACCTGTATTTCGTCTGCCGGCCAGCCAGCCTGCCAGCCTGCTTGCCGTAAGACCCGGTTCCACTAGGTGTATGGCTCCAGATTTTTCACACAACAAAATGTAATCACGTTGGATTTACGAAAATGTTGTTCCGATTAAGGTTTGTCCACTGCGCCATACCTTGTCCTTTGTTCTGTCTTCTTCATCAATTGATCTTCCTCACGAACCAAAGGATGACAAAATTTTACAAAGGTGTCAACATTCCACTACAAGGTGTTAAAATGTAACTAGAATGTAACAATAAATATCTTGGATAGGCGCACGCTCACTGATACAATCCGTAGAAAGGTGAAAATTTGCGTCACGCGATCTCTTAAAAATTGAATATCGCTATATACCCGAAAATCACTAGGCGTTGCTTACCAACTGGAATGCATCACGTGACTCGACTCGCAACATTACGGAAAGACAATTCCAGTGTTTCCTTCAGGAGTTTTATAGGTTCGTATCATAATCTTTTATATTATAACAGAAATTTTTGTACAATACTGGCGTACCAATCAGTGGAAATATATTATGTCGATTTTTACAAACGTATCCACATGTGTTGGGGTGTTTAGAAATGTATCATTTACAATGTATCATGTAGGCCTTTAATCCTCAATCATAATATTACAAAGTCATATAAACGTCAGGTATATCGGGGATTGGAGGAGGGTCGTCTGGCTGGAATCCATGTGGACCAATAATGGCATCATAGTGACATCTCCAGGCGTATAGCAATTCAAAATGAAAAACTCCTGGGGGGCATGGTAGCTCTAGACACTGAATGGGAATTGTTAACTGTGATAGTGGCATGGGATTAAAGCATATCCATGAGTAAGATGACATGGTAGAATCTGGCACACAAACGTATATCTTTACTTGCCATAGAGCAGCTGCAGCATGAATTTCAAGATCGGTACCCCATACCCTATCTTTTTCCATACCATTGATATGTTCTTCGATTGCAACTGGGTGACAAAATGCTTTTAAGTGTTCTTTGTTGCAACTAATAGCCGCCTGATGTGCTGGTGGCTATTTTCATTGTTACAAATGATGGTGGACAAGGCACGAAACAAAAAATTGCCATCCCCTTGTATAGCCCTGACACCTCGTTGAATTTTGTGCAAAAAGTTGGCTGCATCTGTCCATACTTGATGAGGTGCTACATGAAGTATAGTGTGTATATAGTCCAGGAATTATGTCCTTTTAAATAAGTTCTTACATGGTTGAATCCTTAGTGTTTCTTGTGTCTATAGTACTTATCACATTTCAGTTTTACATGTAAAGTTGCTTTTTACCTGAGATAGTACTCCTTTGTCTTCCTCAATTGTACTTTCTACAGTGTCATCATCATCTAATGAATATGTAATATTAACAATAGTTGTTACAGTCGATGGTACTTTACCAAAGTGTGTGTGTGCATATACATACATCCTCTGTTTCTCTCCTCTACTCCTATTCTATTAGGACCAATGACATTGCCAAGTTCTATTTTATAATTAAATTAATATCAATATTATGTTTCAATCTTCACCTGGTTTAGGCTTTCCCAGTCTTAGGCACTTTCTCTTGATACATGATTGCTTCAGTTTTCCTGGCCCACCAAACCGAGGCTTATCCTTACAAAACTTGCACTTCCCACAATCTGTTTGCAGGCAGTTTTCACACAACCCACATCGATGACTGGTAACTCTACATTTTGTTCCTACATATGTGTACACATGAGCTTTATGCTAAGTTAATTGGGGCGAGCCTGAGCGAGCCCCATAATGGCGGTAGTCGGTTCAACCGTCGTACGGTGGTCGCGTTTCCGAAAGTTTCCGCACGAACACGGAAAGCCCCACACTGTTAGTAGTCTATTCAACCAACCATATATGGTACGGTCGTCGCATTCCCGAAAGTTTACGTAACGAACACGGAAAGCCCCACACTGTTAGTAGTCTATTCAACCATATATGGTACGGTCGTCGCATTCCCGAAAGTTTACGTTACGAACACGGAAAGCACCACACTGTTAGTAGTCTATTCAATCAACCATATATGGTACGGTCGTCGCATTCCCGAAAGTTTACATAATGAACACGGAAAGCCCCACACTGTTAGTAGTCTATTCAACCAACCATATATGGTACGGTCGTCGCATTCCCGAAAGTTTACATAACGAACACGGAAAGCCCCACACTGTTAGTAGTCTATTCAACCAACCATATATGGTACGGTCGTCGAATTCCCGAAAGTTTACGTAACGAACACGGAAAGCCCCACACTGTTAGTAGTCTATTCTTCCGTGGTACGGTCGTCGCATTCCCGAAAGTTTACGTTAGTAGCACGGAAGGATTGGCTCCTCCACGTAGCATGCAGTATGGCTAGCAGAGTTGAAAGTGCGCAAGAGAGAGAAGAAAGGTTGAGAAGAAGAAGGGAGCGCTATAGAATCAGAAGGGAAAGAGAAACAAATGAAGAAAGGGAAGCAAGGTTTGTAAAACGCAAATAGTCTACTACAGCAGTACTGCCATTGAAAATATTGCAGGTTGGCACTGTACAGCCACGTGCTCACACTTTAGGACAAGCACACGTGACATATAGCAATTCTTATTATTGCGCATGTTATGTTTATTCGTGCTACGTCAATCAGGCTCGCCCCCACGATGCTTTTAACATCTATCTAGTATCATGTGCATGTGTATGTTGGTAAGATGCAACAGTGTATATGTGAGTGTGTGTATTGTGTCCATCACTGTGTGTGTACATACGTATACGTATGTGAGTGTGTGTGTCTATGCATGTGTGTAGCTTGATGTATTATATATATACCTGTAAGGTTTATAATAGAAGGCTTTGAATCATTGGCAACTTTTGGCTCTTTTTCGGTGTGTTTTTGTTCATTCTTTGAATCATTGGTATCTGTCAGCGTATTTGACTGTAAGAAAGTCATGAATGCCTATAAATTACAACAGCAAACCTTTTCTAAAGCTGTGCATTGTGTGCTATTAACTTCCATGGTTTCTTCTCTCTATGTGATTTTGAATTTACTATTTAAAAATGTCACTGTACCTTTGATTCTAAGTTTGCAAGTATTGATGATTTCTCCTCTCTGGTAGCATCCCTGTGAGTTCACCGCTGTAGCATATATGCATGGGAGGTAGTACATTTCTTACTGCAATTTATTTTAAGATTTCTTCCTGCCTGGTGAACCAGTAACCTTCTTGAATTTCCACTGGTGGTCAGGTTTCTTTGCTGGTGGTATGTTTTCCTTGTTAAAAAAGGGTTGTGGCATGGAGGTTGACTTCTCAGCATGTTCGATTGCTGTCTTGCACTTCAAGATGGCATTAGTCAATAATGAGTTAACATTCTCCAAGCAAGGCTTCACTTCATCATTTGTTAGTAGCATGCATAGTTGGTTCATAAGTGTATGAGTAGTTTGTAGATGTAAATTATTGTCTTAAATGTATTGATACATAGTTGATCAATGTCATTATATATCAGATGCTTACCATGACTAGTTGTGGTATCTTCTGTAGGTTCTTCAGTAGGAGGATAATACACTGGGACTGGCTGGAAATCATAATCCTGATCCTGGGCTTCATCAGACAGATCCTTGCTGTTGATGGTATTGTAAAGAGTGTACACGGTGGATATGTTTGCATATATGCCCATTTCCATAGTCATAGCACCGGTCATCACAAGTATACATGTGACGACACAGAATTCTACACTCGGGATATTTGCACCGATCTTGACTAGCGATACACTCAGAGCAGGTAACAGATTTTCTGCTAACAGTATAGCCATCAGTGACAAGTCCAGAGGTACTCTTAACAATCAAATGATTGTCATCAATATTCTGAAACATATTGTATGATTATACTAATGCATGAGGAGTGCTGTATTTATCCCTTTTAATGCCAGGTCTTAAGTGAAGTCCAGGGGGTACTACCGGTCTTGTATAAGATCTTATAACATTACAATGGCTTATAGAGTAAGGCCTACTATAACTTGTGGCTAACCAACCGAGTAGAAATAAATTCCCAGGCTTCTATAGGGATAAATACGGTAGGTCATTACACACTGTCACATCTTCAGGTTTAATTTGCAACCCTCTCTGATGCCGGTGCGATTCCTTAATCTCCTGTTGATTGACAATTCCCATTCTTTGTTTCTGTGCTACCTTAAAAAAGCAATCTTCCTCGATTCTCAGCAGTGCATCAATTAAAAAATCTACTCTTCTATTAACTTTACCATTCAGGTAATTTGTCTTTAGCTTAGCATGAAAGCTGTGAAGCATGTATATAGTCTATACAATGATATGAGCTTAATCTAAATGTAGGTATACCTTTCTAAGTACATGTTGGTATCAGTGTCTGCATGAGAAAAGTGGCGATGGCATCTTGCCCATTTTTCTAATCAACACAAGATTAAAATCAACCCAGTAAGTCACTTAAATACGTACTTACCAGCTCTTTCTTTGTAATAAGTGTTAAAGTATTTGATAAAATCAGGCTCTTTGCTGCTCCAATAGTTGGTAAACTGTGTCATACGTGTAGTGAACAGAGACCTATCTACTTCATGAAGTAGTATACACAATGTCTGGTAGATACTCAATTGATTCTCCTTTGCCACACTCCTTAGGTGGTTTTTCCATGATCTGTTGATGCCATGACACAATGGGGGAATGCAACATACTATGGACCTGATGTAAGTAGTATTTTTGTGCTGCTATTGTCACATTGCTCCTGTTTACCTAACTGAATTAATGGTGTATTGGGAAAGCTTACTTTGTGTGTGTGCACACTGATAGTGTTGTAGCTACCATGTTACATGGAGTTAACAGATAAAATGTTATTTATGGCAAATTTTCTAACTCCCCATACAGTTATGCTAAGCATACGTTATACTAGATACAACACTCCATCCTTTGTGCAAGTGAACATTAGCATAGATTTTGTGCGAAGTTCTCTGATACTGTGTTGTGTACGTAGGTACCTGTCAACATGCCAGTGGCATAGGAGATGGCGTATCTTACTTCCAAACACTGCTTTTCCTCCGTTATACCAAATGTCATCTTTAAAGCAATTATCATAGTCATGTACAGATCACTACTATACTGCATGCTTACCATCATCTGTCATCAAAGTATGAATTTCAACATCAGGAGAGCGTTCCTTAATATAGCCTTAAAAAGCAGTTGTACAACTTCAGTTGTTTCTTGGGTGCTAATGCACCATGCTACTGGGTATCCTACACATTTAAATTTGCAACGTTTATAACAATGCCATAGTGTTTACCTTGTCCATAGTCATCAGGAATCATGACAGTAATCAACTTAAATCGGTATGCATTGGTACCATGTGTGGCATCAATGCATACCACCTTGTGTGCATACTGTTCATACAACTCTCGCTGAAAATCCGTCTGTATGGCCAAAAGAAATGTATCCTCTGCTAATGAGGGGCACTGCTTGTCAGTTTCATGTTGCCGGTTGTACAACAAAATCGGATTATAAGGTTCCGTGCATAATTCTTGAACAAACATGTCAACAGGCACAGCATCCTCCTTGTTGTGGATTACTGCCATATCCTTTACCAATAGTCGTTTGTTGGTTATATCCTTTTTTGTGACCATATGCTTGCGTCTGACAGCTGCACCAAATTCCAAGCGGTTTGCTCGGTGTCCAACCTTTCCCTTATATCTACAGTATATGCGATATGTGAGATTCCATAGTGTGAGGGTGCACAATTGTAAACAAGATACCATACAATGTATTTATGATTTTAAAATTTATTGTTGGTTGTCCAGGGCTATTGCTACACATTGAATTACTGTACACTGGAATTATAGTAGCTAGGTTAAAGATCATCAATTACTATACTGGATACCTTGAGCGGCATAAAAATTTGGTTTACCTTTCAAATTTTGACAATACGTATGTATTTACATACTGTACTATGTATATATGTGTGTGTGTCGTGTGTGTGTGTCGTGTGTGTGTGTCATGTGTGTGTGTGTCGTGTGTGCGTGTCGTGTGTGTGTGTCATGTGTGTGTGTGTGTGTCGTGTGTGTGTGTGTGTCGTGTGTGTGTGTGTGTCGTGTGTGTGTGTCGTGTGTGTGTGTCGTGTGTGTGTGTCGTGTGTGTGTGTCGTGTGTGTGTGTCGTGTGTGTGTCGTGTGTGTGTCGTGTGTGTGTGTGTGTGTGTGTGTGTGTGTGTGTGTGTGTGTGTGTGTGTGTGTGTGTGTGTGTGTGACTATGTATGTACGCATACAAGTATGTACATACAGTATGTATGCACACTAGAGCATGTGAAACTGGACAGAAGATCATAACCGGTTACTGAACAAATAATTGCTGGTTATCCAGTTAACTGAAATGAATGAGATATTCTGTAATTTTTATGCTGCACCTAGCATGTAAATAAAATTTTGTAGTACATAGATTGTCCTTATAGTGGCCAAAGTAACAGGTACCAAGTGATTATATACAAAGGGTGAACAGGTGTGATATCATCACTGTTATAGAATAAGAAGAGTACCCAAAACATACATTTTGAGTGAAAATATTAGAGGTTAGTCAACCAGTTATACTGATAACTGAATTTATAAAAATAATTGGTCAGTTAACTGGTCAAGTTTCACAGTTCTAATGCATAGTTGCATAAAGGTACATACATGCATACATGTACATGCACAATTATAATTATTTTAACAGCCCAGTTAGCCTGACTTTAACAGCCCAGTTAGCCTGACAAATGTCAGATGACAGACTGTTATACCGTATAGCACAAAATTCTGGCAGGGGAAAACTTTGGCGAATTTGGTGAACTGCACATAACCAAATTTATCTTTATTTTTTGTGAAATCCTCGACTACCACATAAACTTTAAGGTCATTAACTAGGAGGTGTGATCCCTACATGTATGTATAGTATAGCATACATACATATGAACAGTATAATGTATGTGTATGTGCACACAAGCTGGCATGTACCTTCCATTATCCTCTCTGCAGAAATTCCATTGCTAAGTTTAATTGCTATCTCATCTTTTATACTCTTAGGGAGGGGTAGATACATATCCTCATGATGCCCTGGTTGGTGATTTGTATGTGCTGTAATGTGTGTTACTGTCACATGACCATCATTGTAGTAGTCGACATAAATTCTAGAGATGCAAGTGTCATTGAGCTTCCTTGTATCTTTCTGATGGGGACGTTTTTTCCAGTCTGTCGTTGTTTTGTGCATGGTCGGTAGTTACCATCTCGGCAACACACATAGTATAGACGCTTGGTCACATCACCTGTAAAGACATTGTCATGAGGGTATTTGTGATGCATGCGTTATACCCTCAAAAAGTTTGTACTCCTTCTGTTTTGTGTAGTACACATGGTCTTTTTCTTCCATACTGTCTTTCCACCTTGTGAACTCTGCTAATGTTTCAAAATGGTGCACTTTAGTACCTGTAATTTCATGTTATGATATTATACATATGTACCTAGATCATTTTGATGTTCCTCTTCACAATGCCTTTTCATTTCTAGGAACATAAAGAAAGATGTCTCAATGCACATGGGACACTTGAATCGCCTGCTTCGTTTAACAGTGATGGTGACATGATGCTCTTCTTCAAGATGTTTTTGAAGGCGACAGTTGCGAGAATAGCCCTTGCCGCACTCTGAGCACACAAAGGGTTTCAGTGTCACTGACTGCATATCATTAAATGTTTTGCATAATAAACAATGTGTGTGAAATACTATATGTATAATTATGTTGTTCATTATAATTATTACTGAATAACCACTGATTAATAAAAATGGTACACCTGTATAATTATAATTACGAAAGTACTTACTTAGGACTATAATATAGTTGCTAGTTGCTATATATTATATAAAGCTTACTTGTGAGGTAGCAGGGTCCAGAGAGGCTCCCGAGTTTGACTGCTCTTTGCGAGGCTCTGCTTCCTCGTCGAGAACGATAGAAGGATCTGTTGAACTCGTTGAATATGGGTAATCAGCTGGTAATGGTGGGATACCAACGCAACCTGTTGAGACAAATCAGAGGCTAAATCACATGCCATGTGGAACCACGCTTTTGAACTTTTCGCGGACAAATAACCGAGATCATGTGATCGTTGCTAAGCAATGCCAAGTGGTTTTCGGGTATATAGCGACATTCTTTAAAATTGAAATGTGATTTCATGTGACTTTGATTAGAAGTGTTGAAGTGTGAACGTGTAAAGAAGTAGTCAAGAACTCGTTGTCGTCGTTACAGAGTGTAAGAATTTTGTAATTGTCAACGAGTATCTAGCGTTTGGCAACGCTGTATTATTATATTGTGTGCGTTTGTATATTAACCTTTTAAATCTTAGTTCCTTTTATTTACATTTTATTTCTTTCCGAGGTCAACTCAGCATGCCTATGAAAGGAGCAAAGAAAAGAAGCTATAACAAAAAGTATTACGCCGGACAATAAAGAAAACATTTCGGAGAAAAAGAAAGTGGCTTATCAAGAAGATTTGGAGAAGAGTCGTGAACACAGTGCTTCACGCTCCAAGGCCAGTTATGACAAAGATCTGGAAAAGAGTCGCGAAGATAGTGCAGCACGTAGCAAGGCCAGTTATGCCAAAGATCCAGAAAGTGGCATAAAGTCAACACGTCGATCAAAGGCTTGCTATGATATAGATGTTGACAAAAGCCGTGCAGACAGTGCTGCATGCTCCAAGGCCAGTTATGACAAAGATCTGGAAAAGAGTCGTGAAGATAGTGCAGCACGTAGCAAGGCCAGTTATGCCAAAGATCCAGAAAGTGGCATAAAGTCAACACGTCGATCAAAGGCTTGCTATGATAAAGATGTTGACAAAAGCCGTGCAGACAGTGCTGCACGCTCCAAGGCCAGTTATGACAAAGATCTGGAAAAGAGTCGCGAAGATAGTGCAGCACGTAGCAAGGCCAGTTATGCCAAAGATCCAGAAGGTGGCATAAAATCAACAGCACGTAGCAAGGCCAGTTACGATAAAGATCCAGAAAGTGGCATAAAGTCAACAGTACGTAGCGAGGCCAGTTACGACAAAGATCCAGAAAGTGGCATAAAGTCAACAGCACGTAGCAAGGTCAGTTACGACAAAGATCCAGAAAGTGGCATAAAGTCAACAGCACGTAGCAAGGTCAGTTACGACAAAGATCCAGAAAGTGGCATAAAGTCAACAGCACGTAGCAAGGCCAGTTACGACAAAGATCCAGAAAGTGGCATAAAGTCAACAGCACGTAGCAAGGCCAGTTACGACAAAGATCCAGAAAGTGGAAAAAAGTCAGCAGGTCGGATGTCTGACGACCAAAGTACGATCGTTTATCAACAACAATGAGTACTCACTGGATGGAATTGCAATTGCAGTGGACAATGATGGAAAGTGTCATTTAAACCTGCATGATGATGATGAAAACTCATCTAAAACATGGAAATGTGGTCTGACTTGCAGGACATTTGAGAGTGAAGACAGGCAAAGTATCATTGATTTGAAAAACGATTTCTCCTTTGAATCTGTAGAAAAGGTCAGAGATGTCTTGGAAAAATTAGATAATGGTTGTGAGCATGGACACTACAGTAAGGCTTATGATGCTGACATTGAAGAAAGCTCTGATGAATCATCCTGTGGCATTCAATTTGAGGAATTGAAGGCTCACCCACTTCCGTGTTCTTCTGGTTGTTGCAGTAGCCGGCTACGTATGCTTCAAGCTGGTGCAGTGGACTATCCAGTTCTGAGAACACTGCTAAATAACGTTTATCGTGCAAGAAGGAATGACAATGATATTACACAAATAGAAACTGGTCTCTCTGAAGGTTCTATACATTATCTCAAAAACAACCTTAAGCTACAGGACCTTTCAGTGTTGTTAGATGATGAAGACTCATCTACAGCTGAAGTTAAATCTTTGTCCACCTCTGAGTCACATATAGAGGTGGAATTTGCAGACATTATTGAAGAATTTTATGAAAAGCTGAAACAAGACCCAGAATTTACTTGTTGCAGTTGTGAAAGGTTGCTAGTGAGGAAAGCACTTACTCACTTCAATTTTACAACAGAAAAGTTTAAAAGCTCTACCTGGGTACAGTTGAAGAACTATTTGCTGGAAAAAGACCCGGATGTAGATAAAGACATTGTACGTTTGTACCCATTGTCGGCCTATTTTGAACAAAAATAACATTCCCGACCGATGCATCTTGAATGGATTGTACACTGAGCTGGTGCCAGAAGAATTGTCTACTTTGAATGCTTTAGAAAATCAATTCATACAACGTGCTAAATGTTTCCAAACGGTCGTACGGTTGGGAACTTTTACAGGGAAAGTGCCTATTTACAACCGTGTGAAGGCTGTCAAAGGAGCAATGTTTTTCTTACCTTTGCCACTGCAAAATACGCTTGATAAGCTGGATGAAGCTGGGTTTAGAGCAGTGTTTTCATCTGACGATTTCATGTCTACTTTACCAGACCCAGAGCTCTACATTATAGTAGATGGTCGCCCTACTAAAGATAAAGTTGTCTGGCAGGGTCTGGTGGATGTGGATAATGTGAGACGTGCAGTGGAAAAGTTGAAGGACACAAACTGGCTGTACAGAAATGTGGACGAAGGTAGCATCGATGAAGCTGCAAAGAAAGCAGTTGAAGTTGTAAGTAGTGCCAATGATCCCATTTTAGAGAGAGCTTCAGAAGATGATGTTCGTGGTTTACAGGCTTACACCATACGCAAGATGGACCAACCGGTAGAGATATTGACCATTACAAATTACTGAGTGTCTCTGAACAGCCTTTGGATAATCGTCAAAATACCTTGACGTGTTATGTTTTCTGTCGTTGTTCCCCACTGGGCGGTATGGAGAGTTTCACCCTCGTACAGTAAAACTCAGTTTCTGTGAATACCTCAAATCCAGACTAATGAACAGTGATTCTAGGTACCGCGAGAGTCCTGAGTTTGTATTTTACTACTTGTGGCAAAAGGAATTGAGGGAGCTATCTGGTGGAATCTACAATGTTTTGAATTCTACTAGCAGAAGGCATCAAACAGTAAAGCAGTTTGTTGATGGGATAAACAAATCTGATGCAGGTGTAGAGGCAAATCTTTGTACTGTACTTCAATCCATCAGAGGGACAAAACAATTTTGGCTCTGCCGAAAAGGTGATGTCTTGGCAATGATAAGAGAATTCGGATGTCCAACTTTATTTTTGACATTTTCATGTGCTGAGTATGACTCAGTTGACATAACAAGGTATCTTAGAACGGTCAACAAAGTACCAGATTCCTATCCCATAGAGAGGTTATGCACAGAGGATCCAATTTCTGTGTCACGAAAATTTACTCAGAAGTTTCGGGATTTTTTCACAACTATCCTGCTACAAGGAGAGGTACTTGGGGAAGTTACACATTATTTCTGGAAGAAAGAATACCAATCCAGGGGTGCTCCACATTATCATGTTATCCTCTGGATCAAAGATGCACCAGTTATTGGAGTGGATCCTGAAGACAAAGTCACTGCGTGGATTGATAAACGAATTACTTGCCACATCCCAGATGAAACAGTCAGCCCTGAGTTACACTGTCTAGTAACAAAGTACCAACTACATAAGTGTAGCAGTTACTGTAAACGTAAAAAGAAGTATGGAAGTGCCTATGTTACCCAGTGCAAGTTTGGATTTCCACGAGAAGTGGGAGATGAGACTATCCTAACCAATGTGGAAGATAGCCTCAAATCAAGAAGTAAAGTTTACCACTTGCAGCGAGCTGTAGGGGAAGAGAGGGTTAATGACTACAATCCTCTCCTCTTGTATTTGTGGAAAGCAAACCTTGATATTCAGTATGTTGCTGATTCAACCTTGGCACTTGCGCATTATGTTACTGGGTACATAACAAAGGCTGAAAAGAGCCACATGCAAGAGCTGTGGGAAGATATCAGTGAACAGGAATCACTGTACAAGAGATTATGGAGCTTTGGAGTAAGGTCATTAAATGTGGTCTTTACGAAGCTTCTGACATTTTGTTGGGAGACTACTTGTATAAAAAAAAATTTAACACTGTGCAATGGATCACTGTTGATAAGCCCGAAAATAGAAAGGTGAGGATAAGGAAGTATCGAGAATTACAACAGCTGGCTGAATCAGATCCAGATTCAAATGATTTGTACGAAGCAAACCTGCTCGATAACTTCTACCCAATGCGGCCAACTGCTCTTGCTGATGTTTGTCTCTTCAATTTCATCAAATGGTATCGTAGGGGTGACGATGATTCGGATGGTCGAAGACAATATGTGCGATTCGGAAAACCAAAAATTCCCAATCACAGAATATATGATCCAAATAAACCAGATGAACGAGAAGCATACTTTTACTCTTTGTTACTACTTTTTGTACCGTTCACTGATGAGTCACAATTGGTCGGTGAAGGTCAAACAGCAGAAGAAGCCTTCAATGAACATTTCAAAGATTACAGTTCCATGGAAGACCATCATGAGAGTCTACAAAGAATGCTTCAAGCACAGTCAAAAGTAAGAAGAATTAATGAAGCTAGGAAAGAAGAAGAGGTGCCTGCAGATAAAGATCCTGCAGTAGCAGAGGAAGGCATCAAGCTTGTTGGCGAGGCTGAAGCAGCTATGCATGATGTCCATGATATGGACTACGACACTATTGGTCTTTCAGAGCGCATCGACATGCTCAATGAAGATCAGAGGAGGATATTTGAGCAAGTTGCTGATCACATGAAGCACCAACATAGACACGAATATGGTGATTGCAAATGCAAAGACCTCAAACCACTGCACATATTTGTTAGTGGAGTAGGTGGAACCGGAAAATCATTTCTGATTGAAACTATTAGAAGTCTAGTCAAGGAGATTTGGAAAGACCACATTGGTGATGACACTACTTGCGCTGTTGCTGCTCCCACAGGACTTGCTGCATACAATGTAGGTGGAGTAACAGTACATCGTCTTTTCCAGTTGCCAATAGAACATGAAGGAAAGACAGCTGGTTATTGGCCACTAGCACAAAAGGTTATGCGTACTAACCTCCGCTCTTTTAAAGCTTGTAATAATTGACGAAGTGTCAATGTTATCCAACTTGAACCTTGCTTACATACACTTGCGGCTGGAAGAACTCTTTGGTGGTTCAGGTGATGAATATTTTGGATCAATGAACATGTTGTTTGTTGGTGACACTTTGCAGCTTCCCCCAGTTACTGGATCACCAGTGTTCTCTAAACTGTGCAACAAGTTGATTGCCAGTAGGATGGGAAGCATTGCTTCAGTCAACATATGGAAAGAAAGTATTGTGTATGACGAGTTGACTGTAAATGAACGACAAAAGAAAGACGGGTTGTTTGTTGACATTTTAGACCAAGTGCATCGTGGTTCTCCTACTTGGAATGCTTGAAAAAGCGGGTGATTGATGTTACCATAGTAGACAAGTACATCGAGTTAAAGGTGGCTCCTCACCAGTATGTTTGTTTCCCACCAGAAAAGCTTGTAGAGAATTTAATGATCAAATGCTTTCTGTTTTGGACAAAGAATTACACAAGATTGTGTGTGTTGATGAAATTGATGAAACTTCTTCTTCACACAAGTGGTCCAAAAAAGCTCAGAAACAATTAGAAAAGCTTAACAATGACAGCAACTTGACAGCTGGCCTGGAAGCTGAACTAACACTAGCTGTTGGAGCACGTGTAATGTTGCAAAGAAATATTGATACCAAGCAGGGTCTAGTCAATGGTGCCATTGGAACAGTAACTTTTATATCTAGTCAAAAACTAATTGTAAAATTTGATCACATGGATGACCCTTGCCCTATTGAAATGGTCAGAAGCAAGTTTTTATTACTCAAAAGCTTTTTTGTCTACCGCAAGCAATTTCCTGTCACCGTGGCATATGCTGTGACCATTCACAAGTGTCAGGGGCTGTCCCTTGACTGTGCAATTGTTGATTTGTCCAGCAATGTGTTCTGTGCTGGAATGGCATATGTTGTCATATCTAGGGTGCACACTTTGGAAGGACTTCACCTCACAGCCTTTGATCCAAAATCAATAATTGTAAACAACAGCTGTCTTGAAGAAGTTAACAGGTTACGTACTTCTTTTAGAAAAGATCTTCCAATATATGAACTACCACCTGAAAGGAAACAACCAGTAAAATGTACTCTGCTGGATAGTTGTGATGATGAGGCTCCAGCCAAGAAAAAACCCAAGGTCAAATTAGAATCAAATGCTAAGAAACAATCTAACTATGCTCCAAAGTCAACCCCCTCAGTCAAAAAGTCTAAACTTGCAGCCAGTGATAAAGACTGTGAAGTTGTGGGTGTTGATAGACCTGCTGTACCACGATATGAATGGGCTGACTACAGATATCACCCAGTGGATGAAGACTGGCAAAGACGGGCGTGTGAATTGCTGGGAATCCGGTTTGTACCCCCATTTCAACGGCAAGATGGTGGACCACATGTGGTTTTAACTAGGCCAGACATGCGTTCGCTGAGATCAATCGGAGGTGACGGTAATTGCCTCTTCAGGGCACTGTGCTACATAATTTCTGGTTCAGAAGACCAACACAGAGAATTACGAAGTGCAATTATAGTACATTTGATGACCATACCCGACTTAGTGAGTGGAATTGGGCCTGATGGTAACAGAAATTACTTAGTCACTTATGATGATGGCTACAGCACTGTTTATGATTATCTTGCAAGAAGTGACATGGCTGATAATGGAGTGTGGGGTGGAGATTTTGAGATGTGTATTCTTGCACATATGCTAGACACTCCAATCTATTCCTTTCAGGCAGAAACCAACTATTGGTTGTGTTGTTTTCCTCACGCCATTGACAGAAGGATACCAGAAAATGTCAACGTACAATCATTGTATATTTTCTTGAGGAGGTATCATTTTCAGGTAGTCACTGCTGTCAGAAGAAGGCTTACATCCTGAATGACTGAAGGAGACAGCAGTGCGAAAGGATTATGCTGGAATTTATACATGTTGTATTGGGTGCATGGATGGAGGAGGGTTTGTTTGTACCCAATGTATTTTAAATATTGTATTCTCAGTAGTGCACGGGTGGAGGTGGGCTAATTATGTTCTGTGTTATGCTGAGTGCACGGGTGGAGGTGGGCAATTTATATTCTGTGTTATGTTGAGTGCACGGGTGGAGGTGGGCAATTTATGTTCTGTGTTACAGGTGGAGGTGGGTAACTTATGTTCTGTGTTATGTTGAGTGCACGGGTGGAGGTGGGCAAATTATGTTCTGTGTTACAGGTGGAGGTGGGCAATTTATGTTCTGTGTTACAGGTGGAGGTGGGTAATTTATGTTCTGTGTTATGTTGAGTGCACAGGTGGAGGTGGGCAATTTATGTTCTGTGTTATGTTGAGTGCACGGGTGGAGGTGGGCAATTTATGGTGGACAATTTACGTTACGTATGTTGAGTGCACAGGTGGAGGTGGGCTATTTATGTTCTGTGTTATGTTGAGTGCACAGGTGGAGATGGGAAATTTATGTTCTGTGTTATGTTAGTGCACAGGTGGAGGTGGGAAATTTATGTTCTGTGTTATGTTAGTGCACGGGTGGAGGTGGGCAATTTATGTTCTGTGTTATGTTAGTGCACGGGTGGAGGTGGGCTATTTATGTTATCGGGGCAAGCCTTAGCGAGCCCCACATATACATGATGTATGTATGTAGGTGAATTTTGTCTGTCTCTCTGTCGGTTGGTCCGTACATTAATAGCACGATAATTTACAAATATATAGTGCTAATTTACAGAGTACCTTTTGCAGTTTTGAAGATCTGTTATGTGCACTGTTTTGTATCTCAAATGTTCAACAAACACTTTGTGACATTGAAGATGCATGCATGTATTTTATGAAGATTGTGTTTTGTCCGCTTTTTGCAAGTTGATCGAAAAAGCAAGTTGCTTGATTGTTACACGCTATCATAATTACCTACAATGTTTAATCGCTAGCTGTACATCTACGCACTGGAAGAAAAGAGAAGCTGCTAGTTAGGCATCTTATAAAGAAAAAGAAAAGCAATGAAATCTCCTGATCAGAGAGCTGCCGGCTGGGTTACAATTAAGTCATATGGCCTAAATTAGGATGTAAATAGTGTGTATGTGTAGCATTAGCAACTTTAAAGACAAATACCTAGCAAATTTCACAACAGAATTACTGCTCATCTTGACCCAACACAACAGACAAACAGACCACTCACATCATACTATGTATTACTGTAGGGCCAGCTTAGGCTTGCCCCCACAATACATTGTATTTAGACTAGTATGATGTTATGTTTTGTGTTGTATTGTTATGTGAGTGTTGTTCTGTGCATGTGCTTATATTGTGTGTTGTATTGTTAGTGGTTCTGTGCTTATAATGTGTATTGTATTAATTATTATGTGATGAGTTCTGTTGTTCATATTGTGTATTGTATTGTTGTAATTATTGTTCTGTGCATGTGCTTATATTGAGTGTTGTATTGTTCGTGGTTATGTGCTTATTTGTGTGATGTGATGTTCTGTGCTTATATTGTATATTCTATTGTTATGTGAGCATTGCTATGTGCTTATTTTGTGTATTATATTGTTAGTGCTTCTGTGCTTATATTGTATGATGTATTGTTCTGTGCTTATATTGTGTGATGTATTGTTCTGTGCTTATATTGTGTGATGTGTTGTTCTGTGCTTATATTGTGTGATGTATTGTTCTGTGCTTATATTGTGTGATGTGTTGTTCTGTGCTTATATTGTGTGATGTGTTGTTCTGTGCCTATATTGTGTGATGTGTTGTTCTGTGCTTATATTGTGTGATGTGTTGTTCTGTGCTTATATTGTGTGATGTGTTGTTCTGTGCCTATATTGTGTGATGTGTTGTTCTGTGCCTATATTGTGTGATGTGTTGTTCTGTGCTTATATTGTGTGATGTGTTGTTCTGTGCTTATATTGTGTGATGTGTTGTTCTGTGCTTATATTGTGTGATGTGTTGTTCTGTGCTTATATGGTGTGATGTGTTGTTCTGTGCTTATATCGTGTGATGTGTTGTTCTGTGCTTATATTGTGTGATGTGTTGTTCTGCGCTTATATTGTGTGATGTGTTGTTCTGTGCTTATATTGTGTGATGTGTTGTTCTGTGCTTATATTGTATTTATTTTGATTGATATGTTGTTCAGTGTAAATCAGTTAGTTACTGTTACCACCTTTTGGAATCTCACACCTACAATAACAACTATATCTGTACTTCGTTTTCCATACAGCACGCATATAGCTATAGGTCACTGTATTTTATTTTACATATAGAGCACCCTTGTTACTTATGGAAAGTAAAGCACACTTAGTCCCTTTGATCTGCCCACTCAATAGGTATACGATATATGTTGCTACATTTATCACAGAAAAGTCAGAGGTGTAGCTAGTGCTTTGGCTGTTTGCTCAAGCCAGTTTTACACTATTTAGCTAACTATAGTGCCTTGCATGCCACAAATATCTTTCCAAGGTAATGATATAAACCCCTGTGTTGATTTGGTCTATCTGTGTTTCCATAGTCATGCAAGGAATGTTCTGCTTTGTGTGCAGTTCATGTAAACATATCTGAGAATACAACTGGACTGTATGTCTACATTTCTTGATTATAGTTACACATCTTTGTAGACTTTTATTGAATGACCATTTTGTAGCTAGCTATATTTCACTATCTTTATTACATCTTTACAGGTACGAATGTCCATTACATACTAACATAGGGAAACTAGCATTTTACATTATTAAAAGGCACTACCATCACATGGTAAGTACTGTTGTTTGCTAGGTAGATGCAAGTATTGGCTACGTATTTGCGTATTAGCTATTTAATGTATTTACACAAGTGTGTGACTATTCTAGGCTGTACTAGTTAGATGTGTACGCAGTTGCCTTCCTGACCCCTATGACATGGATGGGACTACATGATTTTTGGCAAGATCAATGATGATAGCTATTAGTATTATCTTTAGGTGGATCTGTAAACACCATCTGGTGACACTACCGTATTGCATAATTTTTGATGGCGGAAATTATTCACTGATGTTGTGTTAAGCTAGAAATCCATCAAACTTTTCCCTTTGTAGTATAGCTAATACAGGTGGCCAAGATGTTGTCCATCAATGTTTTCCCGATCAAAACTTTCTTGATAAAGTGCATCTATTTTTAAATTTTGATATCTTCTTTCTGAAATGTTTAAATGGAAAGCAAAAATTCACTCCCATACGTTTCAATATTCCACAATATTAAAAATCCTTCCACTCACATAATAATTATAAGGATGATGTGGAAAAAGCTTATTGGCTACTTTTTGGCTTCTGGACTCATGTCACCAGACGGTGTTTGCACTATTGATACTGACATTTGAGCATACATTTTCATACAGCTTCTTGGTAGAGTGAATGCTCTAGGTTTATCAGATCAGTTAATGAATGAAATATAAGAATGGGTTTCTGGGGATATCGGGTTCTAAATTATGTGCACTAAGCTAGCCCTCACTCTATCATTGTTGTAATAGTTACTTGTGGTTAATGTTATTGTAAATAGAATTTCAGTCTATAATGTTAAAGAAGTTACATAATATGATGTGGGTGCATGCATGTCTGATTATAGTTAGCTAGCATATGGTTCTCAATATGGTTCTCAATATGGTCGCTGCCTCCAATTCCCGTGGCCTCCCCATCCTCGCCCCCCATTCCATCCGCGACCTCGCCCCCGCCAATTGCCTCTTCCTATTATAGGATTATGCATATGCTATGTTACTGGCACGTGATAGCTAGCTCACCTGACCAATTGTTATCGCCGCCTTGTTGGTCTGTACCTGTATACGTAATTATAGTTTTAGTTACACCCTGCACCTATATGCATGCATGCATGGTTATTATACCTGTGGCCATCTGGAGCACTGCTGTCTGCAGGGCTATGACGGCACTCGTCAAATCCACTATACCAAAAGGAATATCTAGCTAATAACATAATGCAAGTCATTACACTTAGCTATATACATACCATTACTAGTACTCTGCAGCTGGGGGCGATTCGGCAGTGCAACAGCCGCATACTGATTATAAGGCAATGACTGCCAATATTGATATGCAGCTGGTGTTTGTAGCTGCTGCTGCTGCTGTTGTTGTTGTTGCTGCTGCTGCTGTTGTTGTTGTTGCTGCTGCTGCTGCTGTTGTTGTTGTTGCTGCTGCTGCTGCTGCCCTTGATGTTGCTGTTGCCTCTGCAGCTGTTGTTGTTGTTGTTGTTGCTGCTGCTGCCCTTGCTGTTGCCTCTGCAGCTGTTGTTGTTGTTGCTGCTGCTGCTGCTGCTCTCTATAAACCCTGAATTGGGGCGGCTGCTGCAATTATATTACCTCGATATTATGACGGAGTATTTATATAATATATAGCTATATACTTGGTAAGGCAGCTGGAGAGGAAATACTGGTGGTCCTAGACTAGGACCATATGTATTGAAATCATGCAGCTGTAGCTGAGCGAGCTGGTACTCCAGCCCCAAATCTTGCAATTGGTTGCCTGCATGGGTGATGCATGACACAATAACCTTTATACTATGCTATATAGCTAGTTAGCTATATACACTTACCAGAAGAAAACATATTGTTCTACAATTCTTGCTTGTGAATTTTCCCATGAACATTCAAACTTTATAGTAAGAACTCATGTGATTATTTTACTTCATTAGATAGTATATTCTCCGTACCCGGAGAATATACTATCTATGATTATATGAATGCATGTATACGTATACTGGATGTTATTAGCATGCAGTGTCTTATAATTATACTAAATTTATTAGCTAGCTACGTAAATTCTTTGGTAGCTATGGTAGGGTCCACAACGTCAAAAATCAACTTTCGAAATTTAATCCTTTAACTACAGTGGTTTGTTACTTGGGTTAAACCATTGCTCGATCCACCATGAAACCGGAATCTTCTCTTGCTGGAGAAACCGGATTTTGTAATTCACGTGATCGATTGTTTATTTTGTGAAATTCGTGCGCTCCAGAGAAGGCCTTCTGAAACTAGCTAATGGTATGGATAACTTCTAGTATTATTATAGTTTAAATGTCTATATTACAGTAGGCCAAGCTTGAACTACAGTCTTCTCGCAGGGCTGCTTTATATAATTGAATAGAAAAAATGACGAGAATTTTCGTGTTTGATTCAGTGTACCAGCCAAGATAAGAAGAGCCAACCCTTCTTCACAGTATGTTGATGAAGGTTGATGAGTAGCCAGTTTATGATAGAAGTTTCAAGAAGATCCGAACTTTCTCACCACCTGGCTGACAATCGTCAAAAAAATTGCTCACGCGACAGCCAATTATATGCACATGCTTTCATTATCTGCTACCACTACTAGCTCCTATAGATGGTTTTTTCTTTTTATACGAAAATATGGAGGTAAGGTCACTAAGGTGGCATTAAAAGTGATGCGTAGCCATTCTGGTAAGATTTTGTTAATAATGCATGACTATAATTATGGTGTGACAAATTTCATAAAATCATGCAAGTTATCGCCTTAAACTGTTTAACTGCACTATGCAGTAATAATTTAACACAAGTCAATATTTAATTACTGAATTTAATTTCAATGGTGTGAATTGTTAACTAACAAATTAGCTAGTTGGTATGTATCCACAGTTGAAAATGTTAGCTAAGTATTGTGATATGTTACTTGTGCTAAATTATTACTGGACCCTGCAAAGTGTACTGTTAACGAAGTCAGGTTGATAACTCACATGATTGATCCAGGTCTCTAGGTCTATTCATGAAATTTGTGCATCTATCATCAATGACACAGCATTTACATGTATTTGAAGATGTACATATTATGTAGCTAAATATACGTATAGGCTGAACTTTGAGCTAAGTCTTTCTTACATGACAGTAAACAGCTACGTACATAGTTACGTAGCTACTAGCATCATATGTACAATTATTGAATGTATAGCTAATTAGCTATTTAAATTTATAAGACATAGCTAGCTATATACCCCGCCACTTAGCTGTAGTAAATTTTGTGCTGAAATTTACAATTATAATTATGTAAGTATAATTAGTATAATTAGCTACAACGCAGTTATAAAGTTTTTGTAAACATTGATCATTAGCTATATGATTATTAAATCTCCCATAATGAAATCTTGCATTAAATCAAAATAACAACTTTCTTGTTCATCATCGTAACATATTTCATGTAACTTAGTGGAATCAATATAATATTATGCAATTACTGATCCATAAAACCAGGCCTCTTTACCACTTTCTGGAATTTCAAATTTATGTTTGATTTGACATCCAACCAATAAGCTAGGGTTTTGTACATACTTTGTTATTGGGCAATCATCTTCAGCAATTAAGACAGAAAGATCTTTGGCAATTTCATGTAAAGGACGCTGTTTGCGACAATGAGAAAAAGCAATACGAATCTTCTGATTTAGAATTTTTCCTTATTTTAATTTGTGTTTTCAAGAGCATTAACTTTTTCTGACTTCTTTGACTTGCTAATACTTTCTCTGTCAATGGCTACCAAAGCTTCAGTCAGTTCATTTGGTGATGTGATCAGGTGTATTTTTGACAATGTATCCTTTTCTTTTTTCAATCTTTCATGCAATGCATCACATTTTTGTTTTGCTTGTAACATTTGTTCTCTTCTTTTTCTGCATTGCTCTTTCTCCTCTTGTTCAAATTCCTTCAATACTGTAGCCCTTCTCTTGCAAGCCATCTCTATAATTTCATCTTGTCTATTTTCTGACTGCTGTTGGAGCCAAGGTATTGTCTGGTTTTTCTTTATTTCTACTAGATTAGTTCTTGTCATTTGACTCAAGTTTGGTATTGCTGTACATAAGTAGTCATTCAGACCCAAAATTGATTCACATACATCATTGCTAGGTTTTAGCTTTTCTAGTATGGCTTTGATGTTTCCTGTTGGGTTCCAATATTTTCCATTAGGGAGTTGGTTGTTTGCATAACTACATAATTTAGCTTTCATTTTACTTGCTCCATCATGAAGTATCTGAAACAGTTCATTATCCGACTCATCTCTCTCAAATAGGCATTTATGGTAAGGCTAGGATTTTAAATGAAGACGGTGATTGATATATTTTTCGTTACCATACAGCCTTTCTTCACTTCTAAAGACATTGTAATCTTTATTCATAGCCACTTCAGGATCCTCTTCTACTTCTTGTAAAAAAATCTTGAGCTCCAGGTAATCCTGGTTCATGCTAAATACATTCTTGTTAAGTAAATTGGACTTGGCCAACATTACTAGGTCAGCATAGACATGATAAAACATCAAAGCGTCTGCCTTAAGCTGTAATATAGCATTTTGATCCTGTAACTTACAGTAAACTTCTTTTTCTAGTTTGGTACCTTGATTTTTGCCAGTAAATTCTAAAAACTCTAAAGCTGCTTGTGTTAGGAATAAGATTTTTGTAGCATTTGCAGCAGAAACAAAGTATCTACTACCCACTTGTCTCTCTAGAATAGTGCTGGCACAGGAGCTGTAATACGTTTGTGAATTACTATTCAAACTTGAATCTTCTAGTTCAATGCTAAAAAATCTGGAAATGTAAGCATTCCACATCCGTATTCTGGTACACCATGCTTTCCAAATAATTTACAAAACTCATCCACAGTATGATAATCTCTCTGTCCATTTTTGCTGGGTTGGTTATGTGCACCTCTAATGCCATCTAAATATGCCTTGCGCAAATTTGTTCCTAGATGCATTGCACAAAAATGTTCTACAAATGTGTAGCAGACCCAAATTCTTTGTGATCTGCTTCTTTTTGTTGCTCAATAAGTTTTTAATTTCTTTTGTGCTCTGATGTAGAGGAAGCCAATAATGTCCAGTTTATTTGGTTTGCATGTGGCAGATTCAAAGCCTGTGCAGTCTCTCTTAGTTTTTGTAGTTCTTTTGAAATGTCTCCAATAATACTATCTGCCGTTCCATCTGGTATTTTGTTTACTGCTAGCACAGCTCCATTAATAGCAGTGGCACCTAATTTCTTTTGGAATTTAGTTGTGCCATCTGTGTTCATGTGAAACATACCCTCTTCAACTAAGTTATCCATTATGCTCGCTTTATGCGCCATGCTTACGGTCTTTAGTTCTTCCCTTCGCATATATCCTGCACATTTTTCTTTAGGTAAGATTAGTTTTGCGGTATCTAAATTTGGCAAAAAGCACTTTAACACTGCTTTAATGATGTTTGCTATTTTTGCAGGGGGTGTTTGATTTGCTAATAATGTATAGTAAAGCTTCCGAACTGCAGGTGTATACTTCGTAGCACCTGTTGTAGTCTGAAAAGTAAACATCATCGTTTTTTCATCAATTTTTAATGTTTCGGCATCAAATAAAGTAGCGAGTTCTCTTTCAGCTGAAGAGAATGCCGAAAACAGTTCAGCATTTTGATTTGCATATTGTTCAAGCTCATTTTCCATCAATATGCCATCAGATTTGATGGATTCATATGACCTTTTCCATTTTAAAACTTGCTGTGTGGAATGATGTTGTTCTTTGGAGACAGCCAATTCATTGGTTTTATCGTTTAATGCACGTCTAGTGGAATTTAGTTCCTTTTTAGTTTTTTCTAATTCTTGTTTCATAGAACTTAAATCTAAAGTTAGTTTATGCATGTGGTAAGCTTGTTCGTCAACCTTCACATGCAAGCTTTTGAGCTCACTGTTTTGAATGTCACCAGTGTCATAACTCACCAGTGCATTTGATAATGAGCAAGTTGATCCTGAAGTGGTCATTCTTTCTATGAACCTATATGCATTATCTGGCCTGCAATATTTTTGTAGGTTCAGGTCTATTGCCATGTATAGTTTACCAATCACTGTCCTTGATATGGACTTAGTCAAGGGCCATTTTTTCAAAAAGGGATGCAAAAGGTGATAGAACTCAATGTTTGGGATCCCTTGTAGATTCCAACTAATGATTTCTCTCTTGTGTAGTACTTGACTGTACAGTACACTTCCAACAACAATTTTTCATTCAAACCATACTTGCACAGCTCTTCTGAAAACTTGATGGGTTGATCAACTATACAAGCAATAATTTTCTTGTACCATGCATCTTTAGTCCATGGTTATATATATGTATGTAGCTATAGCTAGCTAGCTATGTAGCTTAGCTATATGATTAGTTACTAGTATATCTGCATTGTAGCTATATGGTGTAGCTAATTGATTGTAGCTAATTGATTGTAGCAACTTATACGTAATTGATTGTATAACTATATGTGTAACATTTCTATGTACATATAGTTATAATGATATACATGCATGCAGCTATAATTAATGTGCATGCATGATAACTTGTAAACTAGTAGCTATATATGTAGATATATATACACCCATGTACCTTGATCTTTTTCTCTTGTATTTTTAGGAACCCATGTTCTCCTTCTGTATGTTACTAATGGAGATCCTAGCAATTTGGCTGTTCCGTTCAAAGAAGGCTTAGTTGGTGCTGCAATTCTACATACTGTATCATAGAAACGTTCCGGCCGACTAATGGAAACATGCTTGTAGCTTTGCTTAAATTTTTCCAGAAGTAATGTGCTTGTATGGGTGTTTCTACTTTTGACTGCTTCACTTTCTGCTGCACTGAGCATATCTATTAATTCTCCATAAGAAGGCTTTGCCACTGCTGTGAATGAGTATAATGTAACAGCCTTATAGTAATATAAATAGCTATGACCACTTACATGCTCTTGTTCTGTGAGTCATAACTCCTGTAACCAACTAGTTATCACGAAAAGTAACTGGCTACCTGCATGCATAAATGGACGCAAATGTTTTTTAAACAGCAAATCAACCTTATCAATGCATTCAATATCAAAACTTACCACACAAGTACGTAGCTGCATAGCTAGATTCAATTTCGGGAACGTAGCAGTGAAGAGAAAGTGCGTTTATAACTTGCAGAATAGCTGAAACCGCCTAAACTGTTTTGAATAATTGTCACGTGATCAAACAACCAATTGTTATAACTCTGTAGGCGCACGATCTAGCTAGCATGTATAGCTAGAGAGTGTATGCCATTTAAAATGTATATGAGTATATACATTCTTGTGAAAAATATAATACATGCATATATAGATGTACGTAGCTACATATACACCGCGCGCGAATGGCATGGACCATGATACGTAGCTATACGCCTGTGTAGGCTATACGTACGTAGTTTTTTACTATACCGTCGAGCATAGCTGTGTGCGTGATAATATACAAAACATGTAACATGCTGCATTGCATGCAATGGATGGGTTACTGAAATCTGGCCTAAGTATATCCCTATTATGCAACACCTGAACCTTGATGTAGCTATGTAGTCTTGGTACCCGCCGGCGTACAAGAATTAGGTGTAATTTCACTTCAACAACAATTTAAAGCAAATGGAAGATAATTAATGATAAGTATAAAGCACAGAAATTATTTTCTCTGGATATAATATGCAGAAAACACGGTTAAATTTTTGACGATTGTCAGCCAGGTGGTGAGAAAGTTCGGATCTTCTTGAAACTTCTATCATAAACTGGCTACTCATCAACCTTCATCAACATACTGTGAGGAAGGCTTGGCTCTTCTTATCTTGGCTGGTACACTGAATCAAACACGAAAATTCTTGTCGTTTTTTCTAGTCAATTATATAAAGCAGCCCTGTGAGAAGACTGTAGTTCAAGCTTGGCCTACTGTAATATAGACATTTAAACTATAATAATACTAGAAGTTATCCATACTATTAGCTAGTTTCAGAAGGCCTTCTCTGGAGCGCACGAATTTCACAAAATAAACAATCGATCACGTGAATTACAAAATCCAGTTTCTCCAGCAAGAGAAGAATTGCATTTCCGGTTTCATGGTGGATCGAGCAATGGTTTAACCCAAGTAACAAGCCACTGTAGTTAAAGGATTAAATTTCGAAAGTTGATTTTTGACGTTGCGGACCCTAGCTATGGACAACTCACATATTAAAGAAATAAAGCAAACTTTAATGAATTAAAAAGTAATTTATTGGAATTTAATGAGCACTTTACTAACTGCAATTCTGCCGAGTTGCCGGTGGAACATCTTTGGGGTATCCTTCGAAACAAATTAATTCACTTATTAGATCAATTTGTTCCCTTTAAATTAGTTGGTACAAATCATAAACAACCTTGGTTAAATAGAACTATAAAACAACTTAGTAGAAGGAAGCAAAGATGTTATAACCGTGCTAAGAGTACTAAATCTCCCTTACATTGGCAATACTATAAGACTGTCAAAAAGGACATGCAGAGAGAATGTAGAAAAGCTTATAACTATTACATGAATAAAACAATTTTTAATCCTTTTGAGAATGGCAGAAAGAAAAAATTTGTTTCGCTATGTCAAGTCATTACGTAGAGATAACACTGGAATCCCCACATTATATAATAATGGAACAGCATACTCAACAAATGAAGCTAAAGCTAATGCACTAAACCAATATTTTGGCACTGTTTTTGTTCAAGACGACAATACCACCCTGCCAGACAAAGGTCAAAGTCCGTATCCTGATTTACCTTTATTTACAACAAATATTGATGACGTAACAACACTTCTGAAACAAGTCGATCCTTACAAAGCTACCGGTCCTGATGGGATTCCACCAAGACTATTGAAAGAGATTGCCAACGAATTGTCACCAAGTCTAACTTTAGTATTTAACGCTTCATTACAGCAGGGCAAGCTGCCTGATGATTGGAAGAAAGCTGTAGTAACTCCACTATTCAAAAAAGGAAACCGTAATGACCCAGCCAACTATCGACCCATTTCACTTACATCAGTTTGTTGCAAACTTTTAGAACGTATTATTCACTCAAATATTATGTCTCATTTAAACAATTGTAACATTCTCTCAGATGTCCAATTTGGCTTCCGTCGTAGACGCTCAGCGGAATTGCAGTTGTTGCGCACTGTGAATGACTTTGTATTAAATTTAAATAATAATAAGCAAACTGATATTATCCTTCTTGACCTGAGCAAAGCCTTTGACAAAGTATCTCACCGCTGTTTAAAACTCAAGCTAGAATACTATGGTATCAGACATAAAGCTTTACAATGGATTTCCTCCTTCCTTGACCAGAGAACACAATGTGTAGTATGTAGTGGACACACCTCTCTTCCCATAGACGTCACTAGTGGTGTCCCACAGGGCACTGTATTGGGCCCATTATTATTCCTGATTTACATAAATGACCTACCTGACTTAATCACATCCTCTTGCAGTTTATTTGCAGACGATTGTTTGCTATACAGAGAAATTGACACACCAAGCGACTGCGAGACCTCACAAAGTGACCTATACAAATTGGAGACATGGACTAATGAATGGTTAATGTCCTTTAATATTAATAAATGCGAAGTTATCCAAATTACATTAAAAATCCCATTCAATCAGCTTATTACTTATATGGCCATCAACTCAAACAAGTAACCGAGGCTAAATATCTTGGTGTCACCCTGGATTCTAAACTCAATTTCAATAAGCATACTGATGTAATCTGCAAGAAAGCAAATACTATGTTGTCTTTTATAAGGCGAAATCTACATATTCAATTAATTCATGTCAAGTCACACGCCTACAGAATGTACGTCAGACCGATTTTAGAATATTCATCAGCTGTTTGGGCCCCTCATACCAAATGTAGCATTGACAAGCTTGAGGCAGTTCAAAGGCGGGCAGCCAGATATGTTATGGACGATTATAGATATAACAGTAGCGTATCATCAATGATCCAATCACTCAAATGGAACAGTTTATCTACTAGAAGGAACATATCAAGACTCATCATCCTTTACAAAATCCTACACCAAACAGTTGACGTCACTTTACCGGACTATATCTTACCATACATGTCAAAAGTTACGATACATTTGCAATACTTGAAATTATACTGTTTTATAGATAGTTTCAAATTGTACAAAATTCCACAAAAGTCTATACAAAAAATACGGTCAGTTATGTAATCATATACCTTCAACTAACATCTTGAGAGAGTTTCTTGAACATTTGCACAAGCACACGCTCTGCTTTTCAACAGTAAACACAACAGTGCACAACAATTTCGCCATTACAAAATGTATTGTGGGACTCGCTTGGACAAAGAAAATAATTTCATGCAAGTAACTGGATAATGTAAGTTAGAAAATACGGTTTCCTTTACCACAAATAATCATATTTCTCTAAAGTAATCCAAAAGTGGAACGAATTCATTTCTCCTGCTGCTTGCTTTTGGGTAGTTTCCCGCCAGTGAGAGTTCAAGGTCCATAATATGGAGAAGAAGTACCGCATAATACGTTCAGTTGATGTTAATAAGTGAGTATTAGCAAATGTAACACTGCCACATTGCTATCTGTACTTTCTTAATTGTTTGTGTGTGTTTGAGCGCCCCATACCAATTCATAGAGTTACAACAGTATGTTTAAGGTATAGTAGTTTATCAATTTACCCTATATATTATATTTGCTCTCAAGGGACTGGTGGGTTTAATCGTTTTAATAACATTTTAACACAGTTTACTGTCTGTGCATCTAGTTATTGGCTGTATTCAATAAGCCTTCCAGACAAGTGTGGAATGCCACAGATGGATTTATCGGATGACAGTGAGGCCACCATGAGCACAGAAAATTCATTACTAGCACCGAAGGAAAGGGCTATTGATATGGTAATCACAAAATTGTTCACAAAATTTTGCTGTAATATTAAAATATCAAGCCGGTTGCGTTCCTTATTTATTTCAAAGTTATACAGAATGGGAAAAGCACTACATTCACTGAGTGGTAGTCAAGGTAAAACAAAAACACTAAACAAGTGGAGAGAAACTAATTGGGTAGTTAATCTTGAAGGGGATGAAATCATTCCGTATCCTAACAAAAAGGGAGAGAAGGATTCAATAGTAATTGTTTCATCAAAAGCCAAATGTGATAAATTAAAGCAAAATTTAAAAGAGCTCAATGAAAAGTTGAAAGATGTTACAAATAAATGTGAACAACTTGAAGAGTCAAATAAGAAATTGCTTAAGAAGGGGGATGCACATAATAAAAGAAAGCGAAAAAAATCTTGGTCAGAGTATTCCATACAATACAAGCAAAAAAGACTTAAGCGCCTGGGTACAAATATCGATGAGACATTAAAATGTGCAGATGATGATTTTGTGTATCAGCGTGTTGAGATGACAAATACTGAGACGGGAGAACTAATCACTGTTGAAAATAAAGATGGAAATCCTGTGATAAAGTCCAAAGAAGTGAGTAAGGAGAGTGAGGATAGCTTGTTAAAGAAAAACTTGTATATCAAGGAAAAATACAACATATGTAATGAAGCATACCATGAGTTGGCAATGACTAATCCTAAATTACCAAGTTCTTACAGGTTACTAAAAGCAGCAAAAGAAATTAATTCAGAATCCATAATTAGATCAACACCAGGAAAAGCAATAGGTGTACAGCAGTCTTTGAAGGAAAGGCTGACTAGAAGGCTGCATCATTTACTTAAGGTTAATCCAAATTTTCGACAGTCAGTCATACAGGTTAAAATAACCGGTGACAGAACATATGTGTCACGAGGCATGCATATCCTAGTAATTGCGTTTACATTGGTAAATGTATTAGTAGAGGAGCGTCCAAATTCCCCCAGAGGTAACCATGTGTTGGCTCTCATAAATACAACAGAAGATTACAATAATATAGAAGAAGCTGTACAGGACATAGCAGATGAAATAAAGTTTACCGATTGTATTACAATTGATGATTTTACATTTAAAATTGAATATTTCCTAGGTGGTGACTGGAAATTTCTTGCAATTTGTTTAGGCTTAAAAGCGGCAAACGCTAGTTATTCATGCATATGGTGTAAATGCCCCAGTGATGAGGCATGATTTACATAAGAAGTGGTCCTTAACTAATGCCCAAAAGGGTGCAAGGAGTGTCGAAGAAATCAAAGAATTATCTAAGTCTGCTAGGAAAAGAGGTGTAGATACATATGGATGTGTGAGAGAACCACTCTTTCCTTCTATCAGGATTGACCATGTCATTCCTGATATTTTACATTTGTTTTTACGTGTATGTGATGTGTTAATCAATCTGTTAATTTTGGAGTTACGAAGACTGGATTCCATACATAAAAAAAGGTGTCCAAAGTCAGTGGGACTTGTAACAGTTTATGAAAGGTTTTTGAAGGAATCGTGCAAAATCAATTTTCATATGATTCAAGACAAACACACTAAAGAGATGATTTGACTGGACCGGAGAAGTTGCGACTTTTTGCATTCCGGAAATTTTTCCAGCAGTTCCTCAAGCTGTTAATGTACAGAAGTTATGGAGCGATTTTTTAAGTATGTATAAAACACTACAGTCAACTGATGAAATTCCTGTTGGCAAGTTTGAGAGTGAAGCCACTAACTGGTTACGACTCTTTACAACTGTGTATCAATGTAGGCATGTGACCCCTTACATGCATTTACTATCAAGTATTTCTTGAAATCTATAAAACAATAGCATTATTTTCCCAACAGGGATTAGAAAATTGAACGATGATGTTACAAAATTTTATTTTCAAAGCACCAACCACCACGATGAAGCATCCCTTAAACAAATCCTTCTAAAACTTAACCGTTTAGAAGAACTGGAAGACAATGGTTACGGTCGCTTAAAGCTACTTCATATCTGTAAAATATGCAAGTAATCTGGCCATAATGCAAGAGCATGTGCACTGAGGTCTTCAGAGCAAGATAGTCATGCTTAAGCATACAATTATTATGATAAGTATAATGTATATTATTTATATACAGTATGTTTATTATATCATGTATTTTTATCATAATGTTGTGTATCACGACATGTATATTATTTGGGTATAAAATTTTTAATCTGTTCCCCATGTGTTATAATTAATTTACTTGCATTGTTCAAGAACAGTGTTCCACTGAGGTAGAGTGCCATCTTCACGTACAAAACTGAACACTAGACAGCACCCAGCTCCAAATAGATTCTTGCTCAAGGTTCCATCACTTAAAAGTTGATACTCAGTTTTACCACTTAAACGCTTTAAATAGAACTCCACAGTGTTTGGTTTAACGTAGCAGAAATCACCAGATGGGTTTAACCCCCTGATGTACCACCTGTTCCCTAGTATATCATTAAACTTGGATAACCTGGTAACTGTGTACACTTGTTGTTTTAGGTGCTTTGTTCTAGGAATAACTGAACCTCTTTGTATAAGCCCCTCAAAATAAATGGAATCAAAGTTCATACTAATCCGGCTGTATGGATTACGTTTCCTGTACGATACTAGTTGTGCTTTTATGTTGGTAGCAAGCTGCTCATAAAGATTAAGTGGTGACATCTGCAGGGATTGCCGCATTGCACAACAGTCCATGGAATGGTCGTCTTGGTCGCCTGCATCTTCATCATCCAACTCGATAATATCTTCACGCCTTCTCCACTCATCCCATTCGCTACCATAGCCTATATAACTGATCTTAACTAACCCTCTTGACTCGTCTTCCTCCAATATATTAAGACGATAAACTGTACTGTCACTTCTTTGCACATTAACTTGGTGTTTACATTCTCTTGGAAGCCGAACATCACAAAGTTCACCATAATTTGGCCTTGAAATAGACCATTTTGGTCTTCCAGTTGCCTCGCCAGTTGCCATCCACCTGAAGTTTTCGTAAACGTAATTTTACAGATACGCGTATAATATACGGAAATTATTTAAGTTTCAAAAATACATTACGTATTTTTGATATGTTCATACTCAACTATCACTAGAGGACATAACTTAAGACTAAAGGTACCATTACCTAGAATAAATGCCTATAAATACAGCTTTTTTACTAACGTTGTGGAACAGTGGAACAGCCTGCCAGAGCACATCGTAAGAGCACCCAGCGTCACCACCTTCAGCAGACTACTGAATACATATATGGACATATCTAATTAGTTTTATTGCTATATATATATACTCATGTATTTGAGTTTTGCAATTATGATGATAAATAAAAATATTGCAACACATGCTTTCGCGGAACTCAGTCTGTGGAAAGATAGCTATAGCTACACGCTCATGCACGCTCCGGCCATGATAATCGCTATAATTATATAGCTAGTTAATACAGTCTTGTGACCTAGACCATGCATGCACTTTCCTCTATAGGTGGTGCTTACATCAATTGGAGATTATCAGCACCGGCCCTCTCCAATCTAGCTATATACCGTATATTGCAAATTGTTCGAGGTGGAAAAGTTTTGCGGTTTTCGCGGATTAATTGGTGACCACGAAACTTCTCCAGCTAAACATTTTCGTTCTTGGAATGTCACGGTAGAACACTATAGGAATAAAATGGGACTGTCAATGCGATATACAGCTGGTTATTTCAAACTCCTCTGCCATTAATAAGACCGATTACACGTATCCAGGCGGTTGGCACGCCGCCGGGCACGCCGCACATTGGCATTGCCGAAACTGTAGCTCAGGCTACATTGTAATCTTACAGCCACACTGCCTAGCTATACCTGCCAAGCTCAGAAAGCGACGAGTTCATTATAAGCGGTACATATAATTATGCGATTAATGAAACCGCGTACTCACGTGAGCATATTTTTTTGACCTGGGGTGAGCGAACCGCAAAAGTTTTCCAGCAAATTTGAAGTACCTTGTCCATCCGTGAAACTTTTCCACCTGGAACAATTTGCAATATACGGTATAGCTACGTGGCTATATATAGCTAGCTATAATTATGCAGATGCATAATTTTATAATAGCTCCATGTGCATATAGCTAGTTGCCAATTGCAAGTAACAAGGAAGATTACTGCAACTATAGCTAAGCTGTATATAACTCTGCATGCATGTAGCTATATAATTATATAGATACTGGGGAAAGTGTAACTATAGCAAATAGTGAAATGTGCAAGGTTAAAATTCCTTTGACAATGACTACAAAGTGAGTACAGGTCTGATGGATCCTTTAATATTGTTATATCCAACTGGGACCCATGCACAGTCATTACGTAGCTATATCACAAATATACCCATGCATGCATAATCAGCTGTAGCTATCTCTCATTACCCTGCATGTGTCCATGCATCTCTCTAGCTATATCATGCGTATTGTACATGCATAGTTATTACTTTCAGGTGATGTAAGCTATACATGTCTTTTACTTACATAGCTATAGCTATAATTTATATATATATATATTTTATAGCTATGCACATACTAACTATACCTTAGGCTTTAGTTAGCTATTTATACATATAGCTATATAAGATACATGGATGATATAAAATGTCTGATAACTGAGGCTCTCCCACCTCCTTGCTCTATTTCTATATCCCGGCATCCACTTCATGTTCATGCCAATTCTTTATTGTCATTCTTCCTTCATCATTTATAATACTGTTGATGCACCTGTGTATATACGTAACTTATAACTTATTTACAAAGTAGCTACTATAGCTATTTATAGCTAATATAGTAGCTATAGTTACAGCTACCATAAAAAGTAAACGAACTAGATTTTTTTAAAAAAGTTGAATTTAAAAAAGGGAGTAGGGATCGCAATAAAAAGTAAGGAAACAAGTAGTTAGCAAATAAGTTATCACTCACCACCCAGGATTGTATACTATATGTGTTTACTCAAGTATACAATAGCAGCTAGGGGGCTACGTACATACGTACATGCATAAATGAAACACATTCTCTAGCACCTCTACAAGATTTAATCCCTACTTTGGCAGCCAGCATTCAAAACAATACATCATGTAGCCAAAGTAGGGATTAGGTGCTAGAGAATGTGTTTCATTTATGCATGTACGTATGTACGTAGCCCCCCAGCTGCTATTGTATACTTGAGTAAACACATATAGTATACAATGCTGGGTGGTGAGTGATAACTTATTTGTTAACTACTTGTTTCCTTACTTTTTATTGCGATCCCTACTCCCTTTTTTAAATTCAAATTTTTTTTAAAAATCTAGTATAATTATATGTATTCGTATAATTGACATTGTAAATACGTTAAACTACAGCTCTTGTAACATTGCATATAATATTAGAGTCAAGTTGCCTATTGTCATAATAAGGTCACCTATCAAGTGACCCATTTCAATTCATGTTGGTCATTTAGATAAATAATGACATGGATGTTGTAGTTTTAGTGAGAAGGGCCATATATGGTCATTGAACTAAGTATGGATATAATGAGACCTGTGAGATCAGAAAGTATGGTATCATATGGATGCCATCAGCCTGTCTTAGCAGCAGAAAGGCCACCTCATATCAGTTAACTTTAATGCAGTGCTTATGATAAGGGTTGAAATTTGTCTAGACAATCATTTTTCCATTGTAAATTTATTGACTTCCCCATTGATAATGTATAGTAAATTTATCTGGTCAAATTTGGTTTGGTTGGTCAAAGTTCACCGGAAAATGTCTAATGACTGGTCATTACATAATGCAGACACATCCCCATAGTAAGGTCAAAAAATTTGTCCTGAAAGTGACCACTTTAGATAAGTTTCACTATATAGAAATGTTTTTCTGGATTACTATACATATATACATACATACATAAACACACACATATACGTACGTACGTACGTACGTACGTACGTACGTACGTACATACATACATACATACATACATACATACATACATACATACATACATACATACATACGTACATACATACATACACACACACACATACATACAAACATACACATGCACATAATATGAACACACATGTTACATGCATGTCACATTATATTCTGGAACATGGCATTTCACCTATTAATATTATTGCACTTTATTTGTGATACAATAGGAGCAAATTAAATTGGTTGAAGATTTGTTGGCCATGGTCATATATAGTGATCAGCACTGGATATGTGTTATATCACTGACCTTCATGATCAATGACCATGGCATCATCGTTATAGTATGCTTATATATATAGTGCTATGATATATGTTACAACCTATTATGGTTATGAGTATGATAGGCTTCTGCAAACTATAAAAGCAGCACCAGTTTCTACACACATGCATGGTTATGGTTCTTTGGACACCTACACACTATAGATTCAAGATTCAGCTGTTCAATTTGTAATTCTTTTGCGTCTCTAGACTATGCATCGGTAATTCGGCATATAGGCTCTGTTCATTCATGGGAGCCAGGGTTTAGGATCACTTGTGGCATAGAAGGTTGCATACAAACATATACATCTTACAGATGTTACAGAGAGCACATCATTAATAAACACAGTGAGTTGTTAAGACATGATAGTATGGATACAGAACACACACAAGACCCTGAGCACATACACGGTGATGAAGGAATGTCATTACACCCTTTGGATGATTCAACTATTGATCATGATGTACTAACTGATTGTGAAAGACCCAAATTGTACAACAAGGCTTTATTCCTACTAAAACTTAAGGAAGAACAAAGATTATCTCAAGTGGCAATTAATAGCTTAATTGGTGACTACTGGAAGAACAAACATCATAAAAAAGGATGTCATCCAGTGTATGCAGGAGGGGCATGCATCAGCTGAATTAATTCATAAAGTAAATGAACAATTCTCCAAAAAAAATGGCAGCACCCCTTGAAGGTCTTCATACTTCTTACCTCCAGAAATTATGCTGATCATTTTCATTTAGTGGTATGTAAATGTGAACTGTACATACATGCCCTAATACTGACATCACTCATTGTTTATCATAGGAACCAGTTGAACCAGTTGAATGCAAATTAGGGCAAACTATTAGCTGTGTATGCAAAAATTCAAATTCATATGTCAAGATTATACATGATGTTGTGTATGATGTTCCACTTTTAAAATCTCTCCATCAGCAGCTATCTGATCGGCATATTCTTCAACAGGTATATATGCACATAAACATGGCAATTTGTTCAATCATATATTAACCATCTCAATGAAATTTTATCCTAAATACAGATTTTAATAAGGAAGCTTTAAACAAATATTCGATACAGAGGTCAAAATTTAAATTTTACGAACCTGTGCCCATTTGGTCAATTTTTGGCTAGTCTCATACATACATACATTGAAATTTATTTTCATTTGCATGAATAAATTAGTATCATAATTAGATTTTAATTGTACAAAATATAATCACAAATAATCATTGCAAAGAAATGTTAAACAAATTTAGATACTTGAGGGCCACAGTAAAGAAGGAGACATTTTGGGTGACTACTGTGATGGTATCATTTTCAAACAGCACCCCTTATTTAGCTTTGAACCCCATGCACTCCAAATCATCCTTTATTTTGATGACTTGGAGTTGTGCAATCCTTTAGGAACATCTGCAAAAATTCACAAAATTGGTAAGGATAATGAGAAAGTGTGCACTGAACATGCCTTACTATACATGAACTACTGCAGGAGTATTCTATTATCAGTTGGGAAACCTGAGTCCTAAATATAGGGGCTTGCTCAGTAGCATCCATTTGATTTCTATTGCCAAGTCATCTGTAATTCAGAAATATGGACCAGATAAAATACTTGAACCATTCATGGTGGATATAAAAGAATTGGAAAAGGTCACATATAACATTTTACAAAACAGGGCTCCATATAACATACGTAATTATAAAATAGACCTCCGGATTCATATATACATATGTACGCAGTAATACTGCTTTAAATTTTACTGTTAACTACAGGAAGAAGGCATAACATTTCAGTGGGGTATATTTGATGGAAAAGAATGGACCGGAACGGAAGTAGTATAGAATGCAGAACTGAAGTAGAAACGGAAGTACAAAACACGGAACGGAAGTATTTTATAGCTATTGTACAACACGTGCCTAGAGACTGGTGAGCTCATAGCTATAGCTATAGCAACCTATAAATAGCTTAGCTATAAACAGCTGTCACGACCCGTGACCTTGACCAGTTTTACAGTCGATTGCATTTGCATTTGAACATTGCATATGCGTGAAGGACGCGCGTGCGTGGATCACGTGATATTTCAAATGTGATAAAATGGCTTTGCCATCTGTATGTTCACCCTCATGTTCAGCTGCGAATTCTACATGTAGTAATGTTGTCACTGTTTCTACAATCAACGTGACTTGTCAACAAAAGGTTTGTAATCTTATATTTACATTGAAGCGAGCATTGAAGTGATATATTTGGCGGGCTTTCAAGCTTTGAGCATTAAAATATTATTCAGTTGTATATCTGTCTATCGTTTACTTGTACATTTGTTCACATTTAAGCTGTAGCAGATAGCTGGTGTACCCCTTGAGATATATCATATTCAACATTCGTTATGTAGGAGAATAATGTACAGTCTTCGACGACATTGATACCGTATTCACTGAAGATGATCAATCCATCTCGTATGAGTGAGTACAAGAATGTGGAAATTCAAAACAGAGGATATTTTAAGTCCCTAAACGAGTTAAAGGAATTTGTATCAACCAATCTCCCCAGTGATGTTGAAGTGCCTGATTTATATGAAGTTTAAATGGGATTTATTGAGCCTGGTCATGGTGGTAAAGGTAGAAAAGTTTGGTTATTTGATGATAATGATGTACAGAGGATGTATGAAGCACACATTCACAAGAAACAAATTCTTTTGTGGTGTTACACTAGCCACAAGAAGTCACCAGCTGATTTACAGAAGAAATCAGATAATGCCACAAAATCCACTAACTATGGAACACAGGTAAAGAAACAGGAAGAAATAAATGCAAATTTTCCCAGTTAAAGGAAAAGCATGCAGGAAAATTCAAAACACAACAATTACACACATGGGCTCATATGCTTTACTTGAAAACCCATGATTCATTAGACAATCCACCAGATAAACCATTTTTTACTAGAAAGCGTTCTTCAGTAGTTTCTCCTGAGAACACCCAGTCATTAGTGTCTAAAAAACCAATGTTACCCTCTGGTGGTGGCATATCCCCAGGGCGACAAGTTAACATTAGATCAGAATTCATTGATCAGCTTAAGAAATGCCAAGATCTTATTGATTCAAGAGCAATCACTAAAGAAATGTTTGATGAACTCAAACATACCATTTTAACTGATATTAAAAAGCTGTAATAAGCTAGCTTAATAAAAGCTAGGTCAAACTTATGTTGATTAGTTATATACTTATATATTGCATGATTTTATCAATGGTAAATACTAGCTATATAGCTGTGATTTAATGATGTAGTTAGCCACCAGTAGCTATTGATTTTTGTATAATATCCATACCAGCTACATATAACCTGAATGCCTAATCCAACCTAAACAATTTCAGCTGTTACACTGTCAAATGCATCTTGAATTAAGGGTACAGGATCTTCCATACATTGTAGTATTTCATCATGATCTTTAAGGTAATATTTAAAGTAACTAAACAATTCTTCAGCAGGATTCAAATCTGGATGGTAAGGTGGCAAGTAGTACACAAGAATACCAGCTTGCTTCAAGGATGTTTCAACTTCCAAGACATGATGAATTGAACAGTTATCAAGGATCACAATTGACTTGGAGTTTTCACCATCAAAAGGCATCATTTCAGTTATTATTTTTCCGTGGACAAACTCAGTGAATTTGTTGCCATCAACAGTTCCCTTTGTTATTTCAGTTGAGACAACTCCTTCAGTTGTTAGTGCAGCTATAATAGATATTCTTTGTCCTCGATGGAACAATCGATGATATACTGGACGTTCTCCTTGTAATGCATAACCTAGTTTTCGTACCTGATCTCTTTTATCACATCCAGTTTCATCTATCCATACAAATTTGTCAGCACATAAACATTACAACTGCAGCCATGAATGCAGCTCGATATTCACTAGATCTTTGGTATGCAACCTGCTGTATCTTTTTTCGAGTGAAGCCATGCCGGTGGATAAGTCGACAAATTGTAGATGGTGAAACTTTAATATAAAAAACTCGATAAACTTTTTGACATATCTCTAGCTGGGATTGCAATCCCATAATCCATAATTCTTGTTGATCATTAAGAACTTTTTTGTCTTCATGATTTGACGTACGAATACTAACAGATCCTGTATCTTCAAATAGCTTGCAAATGTTGTAGGAAGTACCAGGAGAAATATTCAAATTCTCTTGAAGACAGCTCCATGCCAAACCTTTGCCAAATTATTCTCCATCGAATGTCGTTAGAATAAGGCGCTTTACGACCTGGTTCAGCTGAAGTTGCCATACAGCTATTTGATTACCGACGTGAATAACATACGCGCATTTAAAATTGAAATCGCGCTAATGATAACAAGCATGATGTCAGTGTTTTGCTATGGTTTTGCGTATGCCGTGTACATACGGAATGTTCAAACGCAAATGCAATCGACTGTAACCCTCTCTTAGCTTGTTCTTCGTTGGGAACACCATTCCCACGTGCCTCCTAGCTGCCTATACTATATAGCAAATTATTATAGACTGGTGGTACAAATTTAAACCCACAATCAAATATTTTGTGTGTCCATGACAACATTGGTACATCTTTTTGTTGCAGAGTGGAGTGTACTTGAAGGTAAGAAAATGCTGTTTCTTGTTAACTACGTAGCTATATAGCCAGAGTTAGGGGTAACTAGTTACTTTGTAACTAAGTTACGTAATATATTAGTTTCAAAGTAACTAAGTAATATAACGAGTTACTTTTCTCAAAAGTAATATGTAACTAGTAATAATATTACTTTGTAAAAATTTATATTACTTTCCATATTTTTCTGTATAAAAGTCCATCCACTAATAGTCATTTCCTTTATAAATTGTGCTAGCAATCATGAGTACTGTTACACAGACATATCTCATGTAAAATAAACTACTTATCATCAGAGAATCGGTGCTAAACGTAATTTTTACCACCAAATAAGTGACTTTTATACCGTACAGCGGGTTATGTCTACGAGGTCCAAATTTTTGCAAAATTTGGGAATGGCTGATTGATTCGCAAATATTTCTGCTGAAGTGGTCAGGTTCTTATAATTTGGTGTGACATGTCACTTTTGAATTTTACATGGAAACATAAAGATGCGGCGTTACCGTTACCAGACCCAGTGGGACCACTATCGAAAGATGTTCCAACTAGCTCCATTATTGAAGCCAACAATGAAGGATAAAAAAATTTACAATGTAATCACTAATAAGCCATTAAACAAACCTTGTAAACATGGTAACCGTGTATCATCGCATTAATCGCAAATGTACGCTCGGCCATTTTTACAATTCACGTGATCCCACACCGGACTGGCTCGCAAATTTTGCAATAGCAAAAATTTCTGCCGGATCTATTTTTACTGACTCGCAAAATTTTGGACCTCGCAACAATAACCCGCTGTACGGTAGTAGTTTAGTGAAAAAAGTAACTAGTAATATATTACTAGTTACTTTTGTGGGACAATAATATGTAACTGTAATGACTTACTTTTCCTGAAAGTAACGAGTAATATGTAACCAGTTATGTTTTAAAAGTATCTGTATATAGCTACTGTAGCTAGCAGAGCTTTGTGTTATAAACTAGAGTACACCTGGGTGCGTGCAAACTTATAGTATAGCTAGCTATAGCTGGCTAACTGGCTAGCTATCTATGCTTTTTGATGCCATCCAGTCTTTTGAGAAAAATAGTTATATTTTATATCCCACACTGTTAAAACAAGGGAGTTCAGTATACACCCCATGTAGATGCTTTCAGTTACTCCTCAGAGTTATATCTACTCCCAGGGAGTTCAGATGACACTCTATGGGATGTTTTATTCACTTCCATTACAGTCTAGCCAATTCTTACTCCCCATGGGAGTTTCAGAGCACCATATAGCTAGATGACAATTTTTTACCCATTCCATTTATGCAAACATGCAACTAACTAATAGCCATCCAAAATGTTTTCTTTATATTATATTAGATGCTCATATGGATATCTATATATGTATTATACTGATTTGAAATGTCTTATAATCTACACAATTTCTGTATATCATATATGCATATACTAGTTAGGAAGCTTAAATTACTTACACAGGACTATTATTACTCAGTTATACTCACAAGGATCAACTACAGTACATATACTCATTCATGTTAGATAAGAATATTAATAAATGCATTCATGTGCACATAAATGTCTTAAAAACTTCTAAGCGCCTTATAAAACTATTAAGTGCCTATAATAATAATAATAGTCTTCATAAACTGGAAAACAAATTTTACATGCGGGCGGGTGACCAGAAACTAAGGTATAACTTGGAGTGGCCTAACGATGTGCTTTGTTGCTAAGGTTACACAAACCTTTCATTGTAACGTTTTTGTTATGGTTGTAATTCCTACGTTAAATTTTTCCTTGTAATGGAAATTTTTGATCACCATATTTTACCTACTATATATGCTCCCGTTTTCAATAGCCTGAACAACATACACACGCACACACACTACACCGATGGTTTGCACACAGAAAGTTGGTGTATTGCTGGATTTAATATCTACAATGAGAAGCCCCAAATGGCTAGTGGTCAATTCCTCCACCCTCATCCATGGTATTAGTGGGACTTTAGTACATTGATAGCGCAAGGTGCATAAGTATGGAATAACAACAGACCCGGAATAGGTCGTTTACGACGAGGTTTACGAACAGTTATATTTAAATGTAAATGTGTACACACCTCATGAATGCGTGAAGTTCGGTCCAACGAATCGTTTTGGGACCCTATTCCCATACAAAGTGATTGTCACACTGCCACACATGTCTGGTCCAGGATGATCTGTCGGATCCACAACCCATGCCAGTGCCACTCGCATAGCCCGCCAAAATACAAATATCCCTCCTATGAAATGTGCCCACGAGATTACGGACATGCATCAACACATTTCCGCCTTACAGACGATTAGCACGTTGTCACTCGGGTTGTCACTAGGCAAGTACCTGAGGATGCTGGATGTATTGCGCCACTAAATACAGAATCTGCGCCACTAAAATACTCCTCTAAAGGGATAAAGTTTATCGAGAGATTTATGAATCAAGAGACAGTGGGTTTTCATGCAATGCAGTAGAGTAGCTAGTTTAACTGTTGTAAAGTGTACTTTTGTGTTGGGAAAGCAATCTCTATAACACACACACACACACACACACACACACACACACACACACACACACACACACACACACACACACACACACACACACACACACACACATACACACACACACACACGCACACACACACACACACACACACACACACTTTGGGAAAGCAATCTCTATAAACCAGGCACGCTGCAATCCGGCACAAGCCAGTGTGTGCCTGGTTTAAATCAATCCACTGGACCTCCTATGGCCTGACAATGGGAGGTGGCACATATTGATATAACTTTCATTTGACGTACTATAAGTGTTTTGTAAAAGCTATTTTTGATTCAAATGTCAAGGTATAATACTATGTACCTTAGCAGAAGCCGTCTGCAGGTCAGCCAGTATAGCACTGTGTGTGTAGCTTTTGTGAACAAGAAGCTCGAAAAAATAACCTTTCTTTGTACCAGTGATCAGCTCCTGAAATTTAAAAAAATTCGATTGTATTGAAATGAAGGAACAGAATGGTTGCCCCATACAATGAAATTTGGTATTATGATGAAGAAAATAACCTGTTAAGTCATTTACTTAAACAATAGGGGTTAATCTGCAACATTATTCAAGCATCACTATTATAGTAAATGGCAAAGGTGGTTTGTAAAGATGAGATGTAGTAGATCATTAAGGCACTTCATATTAAATTTTCATGTTTCTCATGTTTGCTATTCTAGTGTTTACATAATGGCTATTGTTTAGCATGCATTGCAAGGTCATTGTTGATGAAAGGATGGTCCATAAAATTTTAGCACATCTTTGGTGTGCCAATCTTCTTTGCCCAAAATTGAAATAGTTGGGTTGTGATAAAAACACCATGGCCTCCTTACGTATCTTCAATTTTGAGATGTTGCATTTAGTTGACTCTATAGCGCAGCTTCACTGAGATTTATTCATGTAATTTCCTTAATTACTTTCCTTACACAAGATCGTCCTGAACATTTTTTTAGATCGTCTCTCACGTTTTGACGACACGGTTTCTAATGTTACTGTACGTACATATCGGTGAAGGATGTAAGTTGCCTTCGATATAGCGATGCGTTGTGGAGATGTTAGCTTGCATGAACGATTAATTCTCTATAAACACTCAAGTTTTGTATTCAAATAGTTTAGTGCGCTTTCGCTATATCGAAGCAACCTTAGCTAGTAGATGCAAACTAAGCGTACGTGTAGTTGTGCCAAGTGTAACTATTGTTTGTTGAAAAACGTCAAAGCGATTGCAACTTGCACTGCAGAGTTTTGACGCTTAGCCAATTTTTTGCATCAGGGGCATTGTCCCCCGGGGGACATTTTTACGTAACATTTGTTGCTTAACAAATGAATGGCGTGTGTGGTCGAGCCTTCAGGACAACGATTCTCTATACAATGAAGATACTATTTGTTTAGTAAACGAGTGAATGGATGCCAAGGGGATGGTTTTTCGATGACAATGCTCAGACATTTTATATAGGATGCCACTGACTGTATTCGAACTTTTGTTTTTGTTTTGGTTGCACTATTGTTAGTAAAAATGTTTGATGGAGGTTTTAATGGCCTTACCATTCTAAATTTGCTTCCTACAGGCTTGTTTGTACTACATATATCTGGAACTGCACAAATGCACTGTGACTAGTGTTAGTGAATTAGCACACTCGTGGGGAGTATTTCAGTACACTGTGTGTTCTCTTGTTTAGTGATAGTTACATTAAAGATGGTGTTGCCTTACTGAATTTTGAATTATCCCTTGACTATAATAATCAGCCAGCCAATAAATAACCAGCTGATGGGTTTGGTTTTTCACTTCACAATAATGAATATCATTGCCCCAATGATATACTGCAATGATGTTCCTAAATGACTGATTAGGTTACAGTGTGGCATTGTTTAGGTCAGGAAGCTCTTATCATATGGATGCCATTATTGGAGTGCAAGGGCCATGTAATTGGTTTGCCACCCAAATACCATCAACACCTGTGACCATTGTTAGGCATGTCGTTCAGGTTTATTAACAGTTGATGAGATGGTCAAATAAATTTCTAACACATTATTAGTGTACTGTATATGGACATAAGGTGTATGTTGGTAACATAGCGACAGCCAATCATAAGCACATCATGCTGTGGTGTGTTACCACAAATGATGGACGCCAATCAACTGACTTTCCAACTGTTTGTGTATATGTCTGCCTTTCTGTATGGGAGTGTATAAACAGTGGACTGAACTACTGGAATGGTGGAATAGTTAGTATGTCCTGTGAGTTTAGCAATGAGGATTGCACTTAGCTGGTTTTCATTATTTTTGTAGGCTGTGAAAATTGGTGACTTAGTGAATTAGTGAACAAGGAGGCTGGTAGTGTATTATTAAACATGAAGGGGGAGTACCATAACCTCTTAAGAGGTGATTTTCCATTCATGAAGAATATTACACAACCACTGCCACCTACAGTATAAGCAATGCTTTACATAAGAACTTTTTGTGTTAGGTATGTATGTATGTACGTACATTAATATCGTACATTATTATCAGCCTTATGAGTAGGGTAAATCTATGCAGCAAGTAAGCAATTTTAAATTTCTTATCCACCAGTAATATTTGCTATTATACATATGTAAACTTTGCCATGTGTTGCATTGCAGTAATTGTGTGTGTTGCATGAATCGTACAGTAGAGCTTCTAAGCCTTAAAAACAGGCAGTTTTGTGCACTTTTTGATAAAAGCATGAAACTTGTATATATAAAGGTCATTTTCATATAGGGAGCCACCTCGGATTTGACCTTTTGTGACCTCTAGAGGTCAATTAAGTGTTAAAAACCCCTCTTGACCATTTCTACAATGAATAAATATGAAATGTTTGATATCAAATGAAAGCTGACTCCTCAAGGAGTAAAATGAGACTAGAATCATGTCTGTACCACATTCTATTCTAAAAGTATTGTAATTTTATGTACTATTTACCCTATAGCTATATGCATTTGCTTGGCAAGTGCATACAATGGTTGATCCAAAGCAACAACAGGGACTTGACCAGGGTTGAGGTGTTGAACAGCAGCTCTAACAATTTCCATTGAATGTCTAAGCATAAATGTGCACTAACCATAAATGTGCAAATATATAATAATAATAATATACACGCCTAAACGTTATAGCTAGATTGTAAGAACTGGGGTAAAGCTTATTAGCTTTGTCTCCAGCAAACAACTCTCTTTACTCATATAAAGGGCTCTGATTATTAAAAATAATGTACAGTTATACGTATATACAAGGTTAATTACATGATTTTAGAATGTTCTGGATATTACATCATTAATCTACTAAAATCAATCACTCACTCACTCTGTGTTGTAGATCAGACATTTGTATAGTAATAATGTACGTAAATAAACTTTTTATAGGGAAAGCTGCCATAGCTTTAATTTAACAAATGACAGTTAACTGAGGCTAATATAGAGGTGGAATGCTGGGTTCATTGGTGTCACATGAGACTAGCACTGATATTCAACGAATCAACATTCCTATCATCTAACCAGGTGTTTGTTTCTGAATAATTTTGCACATGATCATACATGATGCACATGATCGTTCATGCATGGTCATATACCACATTGTAATTATTATTAGGGATAGGATGATACAAGTGATAGTGCAAAGGTATCACAATGCATAAATCACTGCCCAAAGGTATTGCATGATGTAACCTTGGGAAATGACAGGTATAAATTCAAATACTGTATAAACTATTTATTGTTAAAGGTGAACTGCAGAGGAAAAATTACCCCATGGTTTTATTTGATAGATAGCTTTAGCTAGTCATGCAGAATGCATAACAACAATTTTTATAATCTAATTATATGTTGTCTTCGAGTTATCGTTGGTCAAACATTGCAAAACGTCACTTCCGCAAAAATAACCGCAAGTGTTATACCTTTGCGTGACGTCACGGAAGGCCCTAGTATGCGTATTATCAATGGCAGAAAGTGAAGAATGAAGTTGTTACGCAGATCTGATAACGATTCGTTCCTCTCTGGATCTACAAATATCAGTGACGATGACAATGTTTCTGATACATCGGTTTAGGCTGAGTTTGAAGTAGCACCAGTATCGCTTTGCGCCTAAACTAGTGGCAGAAAGTGCCATGAAGACGCCTCAACGGGAAGGTAGATCCTGACTAATCAGATGGTTTAAGCCCAGAACGGCTTGGGTATATACTAATTGGCCTCACAAATCTGTACCAGGCTTAAAAATTCGGTTGGGTCGGCATTCCCACTTCGTCACTTCCGAAAGTGAACGCCCGCCTTCGAATACAAAGCAGTCCTCCGTGAAGTGATTGGAACACAATAAAGAATGGATAAATGGATCATCCAAATTACTTCTCTGCTCCTTAACGGGTTTTATCCACTACTTTCTTATCATGGCGTCCTTTGAAAAGTTGTGAAGGCTTCAACCTTCCCCTACAATGCTGTCACGACCAGCCGCAATACAACGCCTTGGCATAGCTACTACACTTATATTTAATGCTAATGAATCGTTATAGGTTTAAATATGCTGCTAACATTGCTATACCATAGGTATAATAGGCTCCCCATGGCTATACAAAACTATGTATTTACCTTACGCGTGCTACACGGAAGTCCTTCCGTGACGCTTCAGTGGTCACTTCCTGAGATAAAACCGCAAAGGAGAAGTACTATTTTCAAGTGTCAATTACTACTTAATCCAAGCAAATAATGAAAAAATAATTGATACCATGCATCACTATGATCAATAAGCTTCCATATGAGCACAAATTATTTTTCCATTGCAGTTGACCTTTAAAAATGTTAGTTCAGCTTGCTCAATACAACCAATCTTGTCATCGTAAGACATACACCCATGCTAGACCCCCTATTGAGCCCAATAACACTATATGCATGGTTACATTAATGAAGAACAGTAGCTACTATGAGTAGAACAATATGTCGAGTACATACAATTTCATAAATACGTTGACAAATATCTTTTGACCTGTTCGTCTTTACAAAATGATGATTCTGATATGACGCCCCAATTCAAAGATTGTTTTAGTTTATGATTTTTAAGTTTCGAAATTTCATTTTTCATGTACATGTGTACGTTCGGATGCTTTAATATCCTTCCTCCAAACATTCAACTGTTTGTCGTAAAATTGGCTCCGGTGTAAATAATACGTAGACTTGGCAAGCCAACTGTCACAATGCTCACAGTACTTGCGTCCACGCTTCCGACTCTCCCGAAGTATCTCCATACTTTATGTACAGATCTCACAAACACAAGTTGACGTTCTACCATCGAAAAACCAGGCGCTATATATATATGTCAGCTAAACTACTGTAAGTAATAATTGACTGTCAGTGTTAAAATACTGTTAGTGTAAAATAAGGTTAACATGGCTACTATCACAACAAAAAACAGGGACGAAAAAGAAAATGGATCTCGAATGAAGTATATGTGTATACCTGTTTTCTCAAGTACTTTCTCCTGATCGAACACTAAGTATAGGTAGTATGCAACAAATAGAGTAATATTAATATATACTGTATAGCGTAAACTTGTGTAGTCAAAACACAAAATAAACTCAAAGCTACATCAATGTGCAACTATAATATTTACATTAAATGAAAATGTCTGATAAACCAGCTTACATAGTATACAATACTCAAATTGAATACAGGCAACTCAAATTGGATACAAGCAAATATTGTGATATTCCAACAAATTTATACATTCTGTAACAAGTCAACAATTGAAATAAAACCAAGTTTGGCATTAGTTTCATCTCCCACAAACAACATCCTTTGATCCTGCTGAAAATCAACATAATATTTCATCAAAATTCCTGAGTTTGTACCGTGAACCGCCAACAACCAAAAAATTTGAATGGAGTCAATAATATTTCCACGGACAAGTGCATTGTAAGTTAATTAACATCCCAACCTTACCATATCAGTGAACATCTGCGGATAAAACTTTTTAACATCTGAACCAATTTTAAATTCAACCACACCACTAACTGTGCAAATTTCTTTGTCACCTAATTCTTCGAATTCGTTGGAGCAAATTTTCTTCAATAAGCCAGCCTTCACAATATTGCCACTGTGATCTTTATAAAAATAAAGGTCTGGAAGAGATTTTCCAAACATGCAGAAATCATTTTGATCAATTGATGTTTTTACCAGAAACCCAAGATTGCTGAGGTCATTTTTGATTATTTGATATTGCAATTGGTTCAATTCTACTTCCTTTTCAGGTTTAGTGGTATGTGTTAGCACCAATGCCAATTTCTCTGAAACTGTTCTAATACTTGGAAATGCTAACATTTCCATCATTAAATCAACAGCCGTCACATCTCCACTACAACTTTCTTTTTCATCTGTGCTAATATGGCATCTTGCTCATTTGCAATCCAGCTTGAGTGTTGTTGTACATCATGTACAAGTTGAGCTGGAACAAAGGACTCAGTGGATAAGAAATTATTAAACAAACTTTTGTATAAAGGATCTGATGGTACAGCAGTCTTTAGTGATACAATATCAGCATTCCCCACCAACTTCCACCCATTATCTCCTTCCGGAGTCGAAAATCTATTCAATGGAGCTTTGGAAGCTGCCTCGGTTTTCGCATGATATAACATATAAATGCAATAAGGAGACTTCTTATCACATTTGTGGATCATCCTATATTCGAAACTAGCAGTACCGGGTTTAAGCTGTCTTAAGGATGAACACAACATGGCATCCATATCTCCAACTGCCATTTTTACAGATGTGGATCTTTCGTCTGATGCATACATTCGTCGAAAAGCCTGGTAGGCTCCAAAGGTATAATAATAATGCTGATGGAATTTTGGAGTATTACAAGGAATCTGTGGCAGATGTACTAGCTGAGTCGCCATAGAGATGAGTCTGAATGCCAATTGCAACCTTGAGTTTAAAGAATAAAAACTCAATGTCACAAGCGTGGAATAAAAATACACTATACTCACCAGCACGTAACACACGACAACTGTGACAGTAACAGCGACTCTGAGCAACAACACGATGACTCTAGAGCAATACAAACAGTGTCGCAAGCGTGGAATAAAAATACACTATACTCACCAGCACGTAACACACGACAACTGTAACTGTGACAGTAACAGCGACTCTGAGCAACAACACGATGACTCTAGAGCAATACAAACAGTGTCACAAGCGTGGAATAAAAATACACTATACTCACCAGCACGTAACACACGACAACTGTAACTCCGAGCAACAACACGATGACTGTAACGCTCTTCCAGTTTTGTTTATTAATACCGACGCACGCCACCACGTAAACTTCTGACATCACAGATCATCAGCATGAATTATAGATATTCTATCACCTAATCCTCTGGTACTAGTTTTAGTGATTAGATATAGAATATCACTGTTAATAAAATGCAATCATATTTGATATGAAAATCCTAAATACTATTGCATCAAAATGTACACTCCCCAAAGTTCAAGTCACTGCCACTGATTTCTTCTGAATTCAACAGTTTAGTTTAGCTTGATTCTCATGTGTTTCTCTGCTCCTTTGTGAAACAACATTTTTTCTTGGTATATATATACACACAGCTATTATGAGCTATATATACATGCAAGATTACAACATCAAATGCACCACTTTAACCATAAATAGACAATTTCAGCACACTTAACGGAATGACTCAATGACTAATTCTGCTATTGCTTGTTGGATTCATGTACCCGAATGAATTTTGTTCTCTATTGTTCTTGTGTACAAAACACACACACATAAAAGGTGGTTTCATGTGATGTCTAATTTTCGGTGACCTATTGAAACACAATCCATGACACGAGTTGTCTGCATGTGCCATATAAACTCCTTCCTTCCATCTAAAATATTTTAGGCAACCATTTTTTTCCCACACTTTTTTGTGGGCTTGCGGGAGCTTGCATGAACCCAGGAAGTATTTTTACAAACTCTCTTTTTGTGCATTCACTTGTCAAATAACTCACTCATTTCTTAACGGATTTCAGCCAAACTTGTGTCAACATTTCTCCCATGTATGCTCTACCTGTCATACTATCTTCGATTTAAAGAAAGCATTTGAATGTATTTGTGAAAGATTATTACACAGCAGGCACTTACCACAGCAGGCTTTGGTAAGTTACCTTAACAAGATGGCCTTGTAAGTTATTTTTATTGGCATATATAAACCACATGTACAGAAAGGCGACATACATGCTTACACAAACTGGGATGTCAGTTGATTGGTGTCCTTCATTTGTGGTAACATATTGTACTTATGATTGGCTGTCACTATGTTACTTATGTCCATATACAGTAATGATTGGCACACTAAAGATGTGCTAGAAATCAAGTGTTAATGAATAATTCAATAACCTGAACCTACATGCCTAACAATGGTCATTGTTGATTATACTGTGGTGGCTCTGAAGGTCGCTCTGAAGGTCGCCTTTGGGTGTGTACGTATAATGCTGGAATGGTAAATGAACAAAACATGAAAACATGATGAACCATTTACATAAGAATGCCTAACAGACAAGAGGATAGAGAATAGAGAATAGAGATGTAAACTAGTGATGTGCATCAACAATTATTTTTATATCACAATTGTAACTTGTCATTTTTGCAATATGAATATTTATCACAATATATACAAAACTGCAAAGTACATTGAATTATACTTATATTGCCTTGAGCCTCTCCAGAAACCCTTAGAAACCCCCCTCCCTATGCCCCTACATCACATAGTAGCACAAATAACAAAGTGAATTGGATGAAATTGAATAGTTTGGTTTCAGCTTGTCACTGTATTGTAACAGTGGAGGCGGCCAAATACTAGTCTGGCACAGCCGACCATTTTATTAATCCCTAAGGACACAGAGCCAATTATCAAAAATGACAGGAGAGACAAACAAGGTGAACATGACGATTGCCCAGTCACCTTAAAGATGGTGACTGCATCAAAATGTCTAATCTTCTCCTTCCACCATTGCTTTTGGCCTGGCGTCTACCTTTTGAAACCTCTTGACAGTGTGTGGATCATATACACGTCACTGACACGCCTTCCAGCAATATCCCTATAAATAGTAACATCAAACAATAGCCAATGTTTCTTACGATGATTCTGATACTGGAAAGAGATGCACCACAACAGACCAACATCATTAATTTTGAGCATCAAATTTTGTGTACAACCAAGTGAGCTCACAAAGTATTTAATTTTATTCATGAACAGCTGTTCACCTCATGAATAAACTAGAGGTTATGAAAATTCTTTTAGCCCACTTAGTGAAAATTTGCTGCTCAAAATAATAATTATGGTCTGTTGCAGTGTATCTCCTGTAATGTGCTAAAAAGTAATTTGAATATCACAATCACAATCTGAGAAACAATGGCTATTTTTTAATGTAAATACTACTTTTAAATTTGTTTCTATTTAAATTTGTTTCTATCATACCGGCAGGTCTACATTTGGTCAGTTTGCGTGTGGCGAAATTGTGGAGCTAAAGACCTTGCTAGGTTATGGTGATGATGTGATGCTGTATATTGACAGTGCTAGAGATTTTGTACTGCCAAGAACAATAGTTTATACTGAATCAATGCGTCATGTAGGACAGCAGATCACTGATGGCCATACTGACATATGTCTGACTGGGCCTAAAGGATGTGGAAAATCAATCACCACCGCTGTTTTATTCCTCATGTTGAACAACTCTGAACGTTGTGTAACAATTGTACTTTTGTTGATTTTCCTTAACCTGTGAATCCACTGGTATGCTGTCCCACTAGTACATGTAGCTTATTTCTATTTCTATTCTCACTGTAACACCTCACTGTAGGATCCATAAATGAAACTCTATATGGGTATTAGTGTTGGGCGATATCATCTACGATAATTGTGATCTGAAATATCACGAATATTGTAAATATCACGATATCAAGTATTTGCTATAATAACAGTATTCAAATACTGAAATTGTGTGGTTGACATTATTAATGATGTTGGTTGTACCCTTATGTGAGAAGTCACAAGAGAGCATTGGAAAAACTTGAAGGGAAAGACTACCAGCAGGCCTATCGGTAAGCATTACATGTTTTGGGTGTGCATTATTTAGAATAGTTGTTTTGCACAGAAAATAGTGTGGAATTTACATGAAAGTACAAGTAATAAATTTGAGCCTTCAGAAGTGTAAGTTAAAACTATCAGTATTTTGTGGTTTAATTAAACTAGGCGTGGACCTGGTTCTTAAAATCACTTCTGTGCGGATATGTGTATGCGTGTTTGTATGTGTGTCTGCCCCCAAGGTGCTAAATGTAAGCAAGGCATGTAGCAATCAGTGCCCTAAATGTTAAGATTTTACTGTAATCCTAAGGTTGCCAAGGTCAGTTGTCTTTGTCCAATCGGGTTTTTATGTAAGGATTTTATGACTCAATTTGCACCATTGAAATCTGTGTATGTGTGTGTGTGTGTGTGTGTGTGTGTGTGTGTACGTGTGTGTGTGTGTGTGTGCGTGCGTGCGTGCGTGTGTGTGTGTGCATGTCTGTGTGTGTGCATATGATTTTAATTAGACTTGTCTGTCCATAGGGTAGATACGTAGGCCACGCCACCTATTACCCTATCGATGGTAAGTGCAATATAACAAAACTGAAAAGCAGGAAAACTGGTTATTCAGACTTCATTTCAAGTGAATGGCTTTTAATAGCCTGGTTAGTTTATTATATTGTTTATTTAGCACCTGATAGCATTTTATTTAAAATTGGTCATTTAAATTTGTGGTCTACTTATGTAGAACTACTGTAAACAGAAAGTTTCACTGGGCTAAGCTTTCTTGCTATGCACCTGACCTTCTGTTGTTGCTTATCCATGCATCCATCTAGTGTCATTGTGACTTATCTTAATATTACCACACAACCTGTTGAATGCATGTTGCCATGGTAATTACCTACACGTACATGTAGCTAATACATTAGAGACACTGTAAATGTATACACTTGTCTTTGTTACCACATGGGTGTCCGGGTTACCAAAATGCTCTGTTCCATGCATCAGCTCTGCTGTTGTCCAACTGTTGGTGGAGATCCCATCTTCTGCATTTGGCAATCTTAAATCAATGTATTTGGGTAGGATGGCTCAAAAAATTCTTCAATCCTATGCAATCCTTACATGAGCAAGTCAATTTCACAGGATTGGCCCAATAGAGGAGCAGTTCTGTAAGATGGACCAAACTAAGATGTGCTAAATTTTTGGAACCCATGTTAGCCAGCCTCCACGTGGCGGGTTCTGGAAACATGTTTGCTAAATGATAGGTTAGCAGTACATGGCTAATGGCTAACATCCCTAAATTAAACTGGTGGATTCTGACAAGTTGTTAGGCCCCGTGTTTGATATCACCCTGCCAAACATACCGTGTAGCGCAAAACTTTGGTGATGGAAAAGTTTGACGAATGGCGAGCGAAGGCTACAATCAATTCGTTGAAGTTTTGCTTGTCAAACTTTCTAACATGCTTGATTCGTCAAATTTCGTCAGACTTTTCCACCATCAAAGTTTTGTGCTATATGTTACTTGTGAGGGCCTGTACATACACGCAAACCAGATGTACGTACTAGTCCTGTACACTGACACAGATACACACGGACCTGCACATTACCATTTCTACTTGCACATGCCACATGATATACCAGGTGATGATAAACTCAAGTTAATGTGTGGTGAAACCATCCATGTACATAATAGCCACACAAAACTTTGACTGACATTGTGGATTTTAAGGAGAAACATTACAAGAAAGGGGTTAGTACATGGGTAAAACTTTACTATCAATTCATCAAAATTGCCATCAAAGTTTTGTGCTAGACGGTATATATATGCTATACGCTTTCCCACTATATGATGATGAAATCACAGGAGTTCTGGTGATGATTACATTGGTTTAGTTAATACTTCCTTTTACACAGGTTGTGATACTATTGGTATATATCTCTTTCTAAATTTTTCACAACCATTACCATTACTATTCCATATAAGGCAGTTTTATAAAAGCAGTTTGCACTACAAACCACATCTACATAATTATATATTCATTACCAGAACTTCCATGGCCTCATTGCAATCCAATGATACCATTATTATACTGTGTAACTGTTCTTATACATTCACTTGATGGAACTGCATACAGCTACATGGCCAATCCACACACACACTGTATACCCATTAATGCAAATGTGGTAACAAACACAGTAAAGTATGTATCATACATAACCATGATAGTGTGAAATACTGGACTTGTACAATAACCCAAAATGCTTACATATCATGTAGCTTAACCTTTTGGCAGTGAAAAGTTTTGACATACCTGAATTGTTGTTATTACACACATCTTACTCCTAAAAGCATTTGTCAATTTCAAACACCAATTTGTCAAAATGTTCCCTCACCAAAAATTATACTATGCGATTTTAGCAAGAGATAATTATTATTAACTCTCAGTGTTCGTAAGTTACTATTTATGTAGAATGCTGGGGCTCATACATATGTTTGCACTTAGCATTGAAATCCAGGAATTTTTTGTGCACATATAAGCCTGGTATTCTCATGCACATATACATGTGTATAGTACACAAACATAACACATGGAAACTTTGTTGACAGTCCACAGACATATACTAACAGTGGAACCTCTTTTAAAGGACATTCCAAATAATGCTAAAAATAAAATTAGCTGGTTCCAAAGTGTCCATAAATTATTAACAAGTTTCACTGTATATACATACAAAGTCAATACAGATATGCATGCGTGGACCTCAGTCACCTCACACATACACAGCCTTACAAACATATCAATATACAAGTCAACCAGTAAGTCAATAACACATACTTTAAAAAATTCTTAAGCACAAGTACAAATACTTGAGCTCTTTCTGAGGTGAGGATTACATTCTAAGGTAGTAAAGTGCCTTCAAAAGTACTTAAGTACAAGCACAAGTATTTACAACATATACCATCACTATTTCAGGTGTAAGCACATTGAGCTATTCATCCAAACACCCATGGTTGGGCATGGGCACACATAGGCAGGCAGGCAGGCAGGCGAACACACACACACACACACACACACACACACACACACACACACACACACACACACACAAACACGTACGCACGCACGCAATCTACATACTACTATGAGGATGTACTATCACACATAAGAGCCTCACTTACAAAATTTTTGTTTATCTGTCTGACATTAGAACACCAGGCTTAAACACTACAGTTTCAAGTACATACAAGCAAGATAAACTATGTATGATTCTTAGTGGTACACAGAAATGGTTTGGTAACACACAATTCATGCATGTAAGCCAACACATGCACAGTATGCATGCGTATGCATATTTTATGACCAAGAAACCAGGTGCACTAGTTTAAAACTTTTCGTAACTATGGGTTTATTTACATGTGTTTTATTGGTGTCATTAGGGTTTGCTAGGACAGTACAAAAATACACATTGAAATTAATAGATAACCATAAGGGGTCAGCAACAAGCCATAAATCTTGTAATCGTAGCTGGAAATCTTTTAAAAATCTCTGTAAATCTCTAAATCTTAAATTCTACAAATTCCATATATTTATCGTAATTTCTCGTTTTTGTTGTGACACGTGATATGAAGTGCTAAACCAAATCTAAAAATCTTTAAAATCTAAAAGTGATAAAAATCTTTAAAATCTTGAAAAATCTCTGAAATCTTGAAAAATCTCTAAATCTTAAAAATCTTGAAATCTCAATCTTTTTGAAACAAAGTATCATATAAATCTCTATATATATCCCAAAAAATCTTCATAAATCTTTAAAAATCTTTCAAATCTCAAAAAATCTCTATAAATCTTGAAAATCTTAAAAAATCCCAAAATCCTTGAAAATCTTAAGATTTATAAATCTTGTAGGCAATTTTGCTTGGTTGCCGACCCCTCGGATAACCAGTGGTCCGACAAGTTTGTAAATCTAAAACGCATACACACCAGAACTTATTGTTACTCCTAACCTTGTAACATTAATTTTAAAGGGTTATAAGTGCCAAGTTGGAAGCCACTTGTACGCTCTGGATGTAAATCATGCTAGACTGATAAATCCTATTAGATTCCATATTTGAAATATTAATCGTAATGCATAAATGTGAAATAGATCATACAGATTAATAAATCTCGTATCCATTCCACATTGTGTCAGACTCCTGACATACACATAAAATATTTGTCCAAGTGATATATCTGTGCTACTTCAATGAGTTATTACTATACATTGTGGGTTTTAATAGTTTTATACATTCTGTCCTTTAGAGATCTTACTAATTAGGTGTGGATGCTTTTTCACATTCAGCTCGAACTGTTTTATGGGTCACTCCCGCAAGGATTAGCGTTGAGAGTTGGTAGGGCCAGCCGCCATGGGGAGATAAATTGTCAAAGGTGCAGGCTATAAGTGAAATGCCTACCCCAAAGGATATGGTAGCAGTGCAACGGCTGTTAGGTCTTGCCCAATACCTAAGTACATTCTTGCCTCACCTGTCAGACATAACCAAACCACTAAGACTCCTTACTCAGAAAGATGTGGAATGGGTATGGGACAGCACTCACCAAATAGCATTTGAAGCACTAAAGAAAGCTGTCAGCAGTGCACCAGTGCTCAGATACTACAATCTGAAGGAAGAGGTGTTTTTACAGTGTGATACATCTCAGTCAGGTTTTATGCAGGATGGGCAACCGGTAGCCTATGCGTCTAGAGCACCTTAGCCCAGCGGAGACACATCATGCCCAAATTGAGAAGGAACTTTTAGCAATAGTATTTGGGTGTGACCATTTTGAGGCTTATGTGTATGGGCGAGACATTGTACATATAGAAACCAACCACAAACCACTGGAGTTGATCGTGCTCAAACCTTTGAACTCAGCACCAAAACGTTTGCAAAGGATGCTTCTGCATTTACAAAAGTATAACTTGGACGAAGAGGGGTGACAAACTATTCTTAGCAGACACACTCAGCAGGGCTCATCGAGCAGAAATACATGTTTGTGACCTATCACGTAATTTAGCAGAAGTAGACCACACTCTATCACTTGCGCTAAAAGAAGCTGATATACAACAAATCAGACAAGCCTCACTCAATGATCCTACTTTCATACCCTTACGTGAAGTGATCCAAAAGGGCTGGCCCATCAACAAAACTGACGTTCCTGGAAATATACAGGCATATTTTAACATCCGTGATGAACTCACCTTGCAAAATGAGTTAATATTCAAAGGGCAGAGCCTGGTGATTCTGGTAACAATGCGCAAGGACATGATGGCTACTATACACTCAATGCACATTGGCATTGAAGGCTGTCTAAGGAGGGCAAGAGATAGCATTTACTGGCCACGTATGACCACTGAGCTTAGACTACATTTCGAAATGTGATATATGCTTAGCTCATAGGCAGACTCCTGGTAAGGAGCCTTTGCAACAACACGAGTTCCCTGATCGCCCATGGTCCAAGGTTGGAATAGACCTGTGTGAATTCCAAGGATGTACACTATTAGTCTTAGTTGACTACCACAGCAATTTCATCGAAGTAGAGCGTATCACCAAACAAACGACAAGTGGGGTGAGCAAGGTTTTAATGACTATGTTTTCCAGGTATGGGGTGCCAGATCAAGTGATGTCAGACAACGGGCCCCAGTTCTCATCAGCTTAATTTAGGAGCTTTGCCACACAATGGGGATTTGAACACATCACAGCATCTCCATGCTACCCCCAGTTGAATGAGAAAGTAGAAAACGCTGTGAAAACTGTCAAACTTTTGTTTAGTAAGTGCAAAGACTCTGGCCAATCAGAGTACAAGGTCCTGCATCGTCAACCCAGGAAACATTGAGCTGGACTTGATCCAATGCCTTCTGATGGTGTATTTCTCCAATCAAGTACCAGCAACTAACTCTCTTCTGCAACCACAGTTTCCCACTCAGGAACACACACAGCAGTTGAACAAGCAGAAAAAACGTCAACAACACTATTACAACCAACATGCACACCCTCTGAACCCATTGTGGTTGGAGAGCCGGTACTAATGCGACTACCCGGACAGACTAGGTGGAGTCAGGGCGAGTGTACAGGTGTGGTAGGACCTCAAGTACAGGAGAAACAGGAAACAACTTATACAAGCTGGTTCGTTGCCAAGGGCAGATACCATACCGATACATATGCCACAACCAGAAAGTCAACCAGTGGACCCTGAGCGCTCTCCACAGACTGACAGTATGGAGACCACAGAAGTACCATCCACAACAGCACCTACAACCATTGTCTCTGACGATGTACCAGCTCTTCGACATTCAGGCCAAATTACTAGACCACCATCATGGATGGCTGACTATGTCCCATCAGAGTTAGTCATTTGACTCATTTTTGTATTATTCATTTGTTACATGTATCTTCTCATTTTTTCTCTCTAAGTATAGGTCAGTTTTTTTTGTTTTTTAGGAGGGAAGATGTAACGGGTAGGCTATTATTAGAGTGCATCGTGTGATCACTGCACACTTTCATTAAGAGTTCATTATTAGCACGCACCCTGTCTCTTGTTGTCACAATATGGGAATTATTAATGCAATAGCTGATAAAAATGTGTAGGGTCTTAAAGGAAATTGTCACTTGGTAAAAGTACAGACTCTGTTTTTCTGCTGACAAGGCACTATTGTCTTTACAAGAAAAACTACTGATTAAATATAAACATTACATATATCATGTGGTATTACTATAATATTATACTGTACATGTATTGTAATAACTTCATAGTAGTTATGCAAGCTTGTATATTGTAGGAATCATTTTATTACAAACAGTACTTTTGACAACCAATGAACACAGTTTCTGTTACACAATTTAGAGTAATTTCCATTACAGTATATGTACATCTACAAAGGATACTCTTAATTGGCAGAAAGCAACAGATTGCTGGCAATTTGAATGAACATAAGCAAACAAGAATTGAACAACTTGTCTTCTACTGTTGTTTACGTTACTTATGTTGTAGCCGGCTGTTTTTTCCTGGCATGATTGATCACATTCTAACAAATTTATAAAGCGCTAATAAGAGCTTTTTGAGGATAAAGTTGTCATTTCCAATTCCTCTGTAGCCATAACCTCTTCGTACAAAGAAGGAAGTGGTGATATAACCTTTGAATTTTCATTAGTCAAAGCAATTGATTGAATTAAGTTAAGTGGTTCAGTAGCAAACTGCATAAGATAAAGTGAATTGCCTATATATTCTTGCTGGGTTTCTCGTGAAAATGAATAGGTGTAGGAATATCAGCACTTAGAATTTTTGGTGCTGACAAAACCCCCATATCATTTGCAGCCTTATATTAGTATAATAGACATAGCATGTGGGAGTCCAAGTTTAAGTATGTATCAACCAAATGTAGGCTAAGGTGCATATTAAAAGTGCAACTATTCTCGCTGACAAAATTGCAACAAAAGAGCATCAACTGTAGAAATGTCACTCCAACGTATGCAGTAATTACACAGAATAGCACAACATAAATTTACAGAATACCTACAGAATAGGTGTTAATCCACTGGTTTACTGTTAAGGACTCTTCATATCAAAATATGGTATGTAGATCAAGCAGCACAGAATAACTAACACCTTAGTGTTTATTGTGAAAAGTATATTGTGAGGTGTGTTATGGAGGCGGATGAATGTTGGACACCATTTTCCTACTATTAAGTACTACCGTACTTAATGATTCCATCATATATATCACATACATAATCATCAGGAACTCAGGTCTCCACTTTTCACTTTTCAATAAAATCTTTTTTATTAAGTACATAGCTGTCCTCAATGATTAATTTTTAATTGCTTCTAAATCATATTCTTTTTCGACGTACCTTTTTCAGTAAGTTACCTTTGTGAAGGCCAAGGATGACCAGGGGTGGCTACAAAGTTTTTAGGCAAATTGACTTTATAGCAGGCATCAATCATATATTGAAGTTCTTTGGACATTAAGCGATAAACTGTGGATAAGGTCAAAGGAATACCATATCTACATAGTCTACAAATATAAAATCCAAAAAATGGTACTAACCATATGTTTTAGGAACTGGTATGGGCTTTGGTGTAAACTCCCCCTTTTCTGCTTCAGAAAACAATTCGTATGTGTTTAGTCCCATCCCGTGTCTTGGCTTGTACTCTATCAAACTTTTCATTGAAATGTAGTGCAGCTAGTAGTCAGAAATGTGACATCAGTACGTATTATGTACATTCTGTGTAAGAAAATGCTAGCAGTTTGGGTGCAAAATGGTTTAAAACACTGTGATATGATTGCAAACTGCTGGTTTGGTGATGAGTTGACAACTTCATAATGTCCTTCATTAGCCTGTTGTTCAGTACAACATCACTTAGTTTCTCATAAGCTTTACTATCTATTTTAACATATCTGTAAAATTTTGCATGTTGTATAGCTATGATACGTACCTGGAGTAGTAAGAGGGGTTCATGGTATCAAATATGGTCAATGAGTGATTTCCAATGCTTGATCATGTCACCATCAGTTGCTGAAGCAGCACATCAATTTAATCCACTCTGCTACGATAGCACATTCAGTAGATACACGACTTAGCTTCTGCATGTGTGTACCAATATTAGCTATGCATGCATCTGTAAGATTACTAATAAATACCCTTTGAGACATGCCACAGATGATAACGATGATCAACATAGATGGTTGTGCTCTCTTATGTATTTTTAGCTATCTGTTTGTGCCAATCTGTAATAAGTGTTTCAATCTGCACAGACTTGTTAGCCAGAAATTTAGGTGCTTTCCCCCTGTGCTTCGTGTGTGTACTCGATATCACCTATAATATTCTGTAATCACATTATAAAAGACCTTACTTGTATGAATGACTGTGTCAATAATTCCATAAGACCCCTACTTGGCAGAATGCCCAGGACTATCTGCTCTACCGTCACCGTCAATAGTAAGGGGTCCCTTAGGTACACAAGCAGTCAAACTATTGCAGGCTCAAGGTACTCTTTCTTTGATGGTCATAATAACCCTTCCTTGAATAGCTAGTCATGTTCAGATGTTTCAGCATACATAACCTTAGCAGGGGAACAATATTGATGCTGACAACAAAATATTTCCAGCATTCACTAGAGACTGGTTCTTCCATGTCCGAATGACAGCATTCTTGTTTACAGAAATGAATGTTCCCATGTGTTGTGCAATCTTATGCTGTTGATGGCATGATCTGCAGGCCTAACAGGTGTGACTTAAATACTAAGTATTTGATCCACAGCTTCAGTGTCTTACCTACATAACATCATAATTAGTTATATATATGTATTTTCTAATGTTTATATAGTCAGTGTCTTCCTACATAACATCATAATTAGTTATATATACGTATTATCTAATGTTTATATAGTCTTGTTGACTACAGGTAAATGAAATGTTCATGTCTCCATCCATGTCTCCTCCTGCTCAGTAGTTTGCGTGAACTTGAGAGTGAAGTTGCTGTGCTAAAGGAAACAAATACAGCAAGCTAAGGCCATAATGAAATCTAAGAAATCATACTTAAATACAAAAAGAATGGTCAAAATGTAGCAGTCAACAAAAATATAACAGAAAAAATGAGTGGCAAGTGAAAGATCTGTTATATTTTTGTGACACGAAAGGATTCAAAGTAAGTTCTGTCGAACTTCAAAATAATGACACTGGAAAATGTGAAGTTCTCGACATCAATAAAGGTTCATTTTCAGGAAAAGAAAACATAACAAACCTCCATTCAATACTTTATATGAAAGACAAATTTTTGATTTCTGACCAAGACTAAGCATGGTAACTCACGGTCTCCCTAAATCCTCAGAAGTTAAAAAACTGGCACATTCAATTAATTCTGAATTTGACATATTTCCTACCCCATGGTATACAACAAAGCTTACGGGCGCTTATCACTGTTCGCCTAACTTCTCTTATAGAAAACACTAAGGAAATTACAGATCTTCCAAGTACCATCAGGATAAAATTGACTGGTGATGGTACCAGGATTGTCAGAGGACTTAAAGTAGTGAATTTTGCCTTTACTATCCTTGAAGAGGGTAGTCGAGCACAATCAGTTTTAGGAAATCATACTGTGGCTATTATGAAAGTTTCAGAAACCTATGATGAATTGATTAATGGATTGCAAGATATCTGCCGAGAGGCCGAAGATTTAGAAGTGATCACCATCAAAGGTAGAGTTTACAAAATACAGTTTTATTTAGGTGGAGATTGGAAGTTCTTAGCAACTGTGCGTGTCCTGGAGAGTGCAACTGCAGACTACACATGCATTTGGTCATAGATTGTTGACGCTACTTCGTACCCGGGATTGGAAACTGTGACTTCTCACCTCCACTCCTCACCTACGGGTTTTTAATTGGCAAAAAACCCAAACTCACCATCGAAGCCAGTGGGGTAGTATTTTCTGTCTTGTAGCGTCGTGCTTATTTGTCAGTTGCTGTTCTTTTGAAGAACTAAATGGAAACGCTAAGTGAATCATCTGGTAGTAAAGGTAATTGTTAAGTGTATTTGCACGCTTCGTAATAACCTGTTGTAACCAACGCGTAAGCTTGTGGTACCAATCCACAAGGCATTTCAAAACTTGTAGGTTCGATTTTAAGGATATAAATTGTGTATGGATTAATGTTTGCCACAGTATGTACAAGTTTACGTGATTTTTGGTGTAATGTTGACGGAAATGTTGATTTGTCAAATGTGCACGTTGACATGTACATGTATCACGTGGATATTGCATTCTTTCGTTTTATTCAGACATTAATGCTGTTGCTCATCTTCATCATGCTGTTATGGACATGTCAGCAGATGAAAGCTATCAGTTGCCTACAAAGGGAAATGATATTTGCTTGTGTGCAGCAAAGAATGTTGCAACAAGTTTGCAGACTCCCTCAGGTTTTTTTGTAATTGGCTCATTGAAAATCTTGAGAAAATCATAGGGTCAGCTAAAAAAAGTACAGGCTGCCTAAACAGGGAGAAGTTGTGGACTGAGTATTATCGGTTGCAAATTTCCACTGCATTTACAGAAAAATGGAAAACCTTTCTACAAACAGTAAGTGCACCAATAGAAGCCATCTTTTTCCAACACTGTACAAGAATCCTATTCGATAACCTGCTAAAAGATAAGTTTCCTGTACACAAAGATAATCAACGAAAAGATTCAGACTATTCCTTGACAACTGAAGAAGAAAATGCTATACGTTACGTAGGAGGATATGTAATTGCATCCTTATAAGGAAACAAGAAGGTGATGAGGAACTTCTGGCAGGTTTACATAGTTTCATTGAAAAGGAAACAAATGAGACTGCAGTAATTCGTACTTTAGCTGCCCGGGTGGAAGAAGTTGACAGGGGTGGCTTAACCAAGATCACTGAAGAAGCACACCAGTTTTTTGTAGCATTGGAAGGATCAGTAAGATCATATTTAACATTAAGTAAGGCTCATACAATGGATAATACAACATTAAGTAGAGTAAAGAGTGGCGTGTTTGCTGATAGTGATGTACAGTTCAGCTGGTGCTTGACTGGTATTATTATGAAAGTTGGAGAAGATAGAGTGGAAGAATTACTTGAAATGTGCATTGATAAATGGCTGACTATCAGAGGATATTCCTTTGCTGATTCCATGCAAGAAATGTTTAAACAGCAAGCAAAAAAGGGTACAGCGAAAGCTAAAGCTTTACGCAAAACAATACAGTAACATTTTGTATTTAAATTAATAGATATAATGTGAATGTACAATATTTAATGAATTGTTCCATAACAATACGCTTCACTCTGTCGTTTCCTTAGTGGCAACGCTTTAGTGTCTTTAATAGACTGTTTAATACTGTTGCTTTTGCGACAGTTTCCTTTTGAATCATCGAACCACATGTTTCCGATGAGGCGGAGTGTATCACTATTTTTAGCAAATTCCATGATGGTTGGGTTGTCGTTGATTGGCGTTGCATGCCAAAATATTTTTCCAAAGGATCTTGGCAGATACGGTTGCTTAAGAAACATGTTACACCGGGAATACTGAAAAAAAAGGTGTACAGTTCCAAAAATGAAGAGACTACACATAAGACAATAGAAAAAATTAAAAATCAAAATTACACAACAAACCAATTAAAGTTATCCCATGCCGTGACTCTCTGGATAAAAGCATAAGGTTGCATTCTTCTTTTGAAAACCCAGTCCGAGTCGCCACACTGGTTTCCCACTTGTTAAAATAAGGAAGCAATTCATTGCGTAAAAACTGCAAAAATGATTCAATCTATTTTCATCTATATACAAAGGATTGCTTACTTCAATTCGGAAGTCATTCAGCTTATAATATGGCAGAACAAATGCCTTTCTCTGGTGTCTACCCTTTGACAATGATGACACGTTAAGGCAGTCAAATAGCTTATCAACTATCTCAACAAAATTAGCAGTTTCGACTGCTTCATCTCCACCAGTCAGTCTCAAAGCCTTAGCTACACTTGAACTCATAACCTGTAAGAAATAAAGCAGAATGTAGCACAAGCTTGTGTCTTAATTCAAATCTCACCTGGGCAGACGCATTTTCGAAAAATTTGTCAGCTTTATGTGTTCATACTTGAGCTTATGGGCTATAGACAACCCTGGAGTTTCTGTTCCGTTTGTACAGATCCACAATGTGCTGCCAGTTAATTTCTCTGCCATTGCACTGCAGAAACACATGCATGCATTATATAAGTGCTAGCTATATATGCTGATACTTACCCATAGCTTCCTATTCGGATTCTGAAAACAATTGCATATGGTTTTTAAGAGATGTGGGGGGTCTGTAAAAAACAAAATATCTGTAGGCTCACTGGGGTTGCTCTTGAACATGTTCTTAGCCTTGTGTATTATCTTTTTCTTATCGGTATCTTCTGTTAGGTGCAACTGGAACAGCCTTCTATTGGGGCTACCAGCATCACAAGTCACCCCCAGTACACAGCATCCCATTCGGCTTAATCGTCCAACTGCCTCCCATAATAAAGGGAACATATCAGCACCTTTAAGTGAACACACAGGAAACTGAGCATATGGCATGGCAATATTAGTAAATAACCCCTTAAACATGAATACTAGCATAGTTTTAGCTAGTGGTCTCTGTAATCCAGTGCCGTCACCACTCAAAGATTGCTCAAAATCATAAAGTTGGTTATTCACTTCACCCAAGTCAGTAAAACCTAACAAAGCTCCTGTTGATTTTTCATAAACCAATCCTTGCTTTACATACATCTCATCAAACAGTAGCACGCCCCAAGCCATCCTTTTGGGCTAGAATGTCAACTAACTGCCTGTCAGCTTCCAATGAAAAACCAACTTTGGTTGATGATAGGTGCTTGTAATCTCTCAGGGTTCGGGAAGATGGGAGAGTGATAATTCCGGAATTCCGGATTGTTTCATAAGCTTTACTGGAGACATGATGCAAATACATACACCACTTAATGATAAGAGGATGCCATCGCCTTCCCGATGCGTTGATTGCTGCAGTTGCTTTGAGTTGCTGTGACCAAAATATACCTTGGAAAGATTCCTCTCCATGCTTAGTTAACACACCTTCAGAATGTTTCTTCATTATTGCAACTAGATCATTATGAACTGGATCTTCGACTGTAACACCCTGAGAACTAATATGCATGTCCAGTTTGTCTTTCAAGTGTTGCACCACTTTCTTCTGCAGGCAAACAGTATGATGCAATTTTCTGAGCCTCTCTGTTTTTTTCTGGTGTACTACAAAACCTGTAGTTTGTGTGGCTTTGTGTGCTGGATCGTCCTGGACTGATTGCATGCAGCTTAACCCTTTCCGTTGTTAAAGCACTGTTTAGTACATTCCTCTGGTATTTATTGCAGACACAACACTGATTAATAATCGTGTGGGAAGAGTCACATAACCATAAACAATTGGTATGTCGTATAGTTGAGTATTGGTTATCATAGTATGCCAACAGTTTTTGCCTACAAATAAGCAAAGAAAAATCACAGTCATCAAACAAACATACATGAATATCATTGCACATTTTATACACATTAACTAGCTAGTAGCTACTAACCTGAAGTCAAAAAATTTGCCCTTGTGTTTAGTGACCAAAACGTCAAACCTCTTGTCACTGATCCCTTCACATTGCTTGGCATCATCAATGATATTTGTAACCATCTTCACATCATTTCGTGATGCTAATTTAACAGGCAATTCCTTAAATACAGGATGGCTCCTCCAGTTTAAAGCACCATACGGAATACGCAGAACCCATTCATGATTACATAGGATTTCGACAGTGAATGTTACCACAGGTGATAAGGCAATGTTGAAGTTATAAGTGCAGAGGTATATCTTACTGGGATCCTCTGTTGGTAAAATAAACCATTTTGCAATCGACTCCTCATGTTGTAGGCAATATCTCAACATTGATAATGACTGTTGGTTACAAGACTCAGTACTGGTTTGATCCTGATAAATACATGCCAGTTCAGTGTCATTACCAATACAATCCAAGTCAGGAAGATCATGCTGAAATTTCCAGTTCAATGGTGGCAAGTCTATGGATATATTAGCGGGAAGATGAATATTTATACTGCTATCCTCGTGGCATTCACTATACATTGGGCTTAATATGCCTGCATCATCAATCTCATCAAAATCTGTAAAAATAATTAATATACAAATGCTTTACTGTCATATTAGGTGGGTCACCAGCAATCAAGAACCGTCCTTACCTATTAGATCAACATCAGCTGGTAAACCAACAGCTGGTAAATCAACATCTGCTGGCAAATCAGCATCAGCTGGCAAATCAACATCAGCTGGTTCAACAGCTGGCAAATCAACATCGGCCAATACAACATCAGCTGGTAAATCAACAGCTAGCAAATCAACATCAGCTGGTAATCAACATCAGCTGGTAAATCAACATCAGCTGGTAAATCAACATCAGCTGGTAAATCAACCTCAGCTGATACTGGTATATTAGTTGTTGCAATTATTTGTTGATCAAAGGAAGTTCCAGGTTCACATGAATGCTCACCTGGGGTTCCAGACCTAATTACAATAATCAAATCGAGTCACTTACCTTTGATTCAAGTGGACCACCATATACACATTTGATTTTGTGTACCTCCTTAGCTAATTTCAACAGCTGCAGCTTCCTTTCCTTAATATTTTGCCGCTCATTAGTTCTACGTTTACGCACTGTCAAATGGAATTTACGGCCCATCTGCAAAAGTATAAATAAACAAACAATTATACAGCATTAAAATGATAGAATACAACACAATGAAATACAGACAAGGCTGGTAAGCTGTGACCATGCTCTCAGTTTGACAACATTGAAATACGTATACAATACTGAGGTAAATAACATCAATAAATCAATCTACAAACCAAATTTTGTGCCATTGTAAGCAACAATGACTTAGATACAGGTACCACAAAATCACAAAGGTGTGAAAAATTAACAATGACAAATATAGGACATTATAATCCAATTTTACAACAGAAAATCTTTCTAGACATACCTTCTAACCTTTACATCCAAAAGAAACCCTCTAAAATGGAGAGAAACCTTCCTTGGCCATCATGCGCTTCTTATAGCATCCGATTTTTCTCCGTATATATCCGCTACCGTGGTCAAAGGGTGTTAATTGGCTGTAGGTGAGGAGTGTCTGTGCGCTTCTTTCAACACAAATCCTTCTCAGGTAAAAATCCTAAGCAAAACGGATAGTAGTGTTGTTTTAACTGTGCCCTAGAACAATATTTTGTTAAATAAATCGGCAAACAACAGTTGGTTTCAACACAACTTCGAATTTAGTGATTCATGACGTCACTAGTTTCCAATCCCGGGCGCTACGCGCCCTCTATTATCTATGATTTGGTGTAAGTGTCCCAAAAGTGAACGTTTTGATATGAGTTTGAAATGGTCAATAAATGACCCGGCACATGAAGCTAGAAGTATTGAAGAAATTAAGGAAATGGCCAAGTTGCCTAAAAGAAGTAAATCGTATTTTAATTGTAGCAGGGATCCAATATTTTCCTTTATCCCCATCAGTCGTGTGATAATTGATAGCTTACACCTGTTTCTACATATATCTGATGTCTTAATCAACCTACTGATCTAGCAAGGCCGGCTCTAGAGGGGGGGGCAGGGTGGGCAATGGCCCCCCCAACTTTTCTACCATATAATTTTTATATATAGATAATAAATGACATAATTATTATGCCAGCATATTGAGCATAAGATAGATCGATACTCTCTAATAGGGCAGTCACGATATACTCTAACAAAACAGTTGAATATTTTAGCTAGTTGATACTCTAATAAAGCAGTCAGGTATATTAAAATACTTTAATAGAGCATTCATTTACTTGCATAGGAGAGTTGATGAGCATAATAGGTAACAGTTTTAGAAAGAACTTTGAGCATAATTGGCTCTTGAATGACTCAGGCCTAGACGTGGGCATATTATACCTTCGCTTGCAGATGGTCATGCAAAGTTTGCCCACCCAACACTGTTTCACTAGAGCCGGCCCTGTTAGAGATATTCGAATTCTAGATGGAACTGCAAAAATTATCAATGATTTGCCTGACAAACAGAAAGCCAAAAACATGACAGCATATGTGGAATACCTTAACAGACCATGTAAATTGGTATATTGATAGAGTCCAAAAAGTTAGCATATCGTGACTTGACTGGTCCAGAAAAACATAGGCTTTTTTGTAACATAAATATTCCTACATTATTTCCTACATTGGATTCAAAGGAGCAACTGCAAAAAGTGTGGAGTGATTTTTATGGCCTTATTACCCAACTTGGAAAACAAGAATGTAGTGTTGTAGACAGTTTTGAACTTTCGGCTAAATCTTGGGTTACAAACTTTCTGAAAGTATATCAAACTAAAGATATCACACCATACATTCATGCATTTTCCATGCACGTGCCACAGTTTTTACATTTGTATGGCAATATAGTGTCATTTACTCAATAGGATCTTGAAAAACTTAATGATCTAACCACAAAGTATTTTCAGAGTGCCTTCTAACCATCGTGCTTAAAGCAGATTTTACAAAAGCAGAATCGTCTAGAGGCATTAGAAGATAGTGGAAGCCAACGGACAAAGAAGGTGCAAAAATGTAGTATTTGTAAACTTATAGGTCATAATAAACGTTCCTGTAAAGAAAAAAATGCCTAGGATATATAGATTACTGTATGTGATTTATTGTATATAACTTAGTAAAAACATCATACACTATAAAAGACTGTTTTATCTTTTCCAAAAGTGGCTGGTGTGCCGTATCCAATAATAAATGTAGATGTCAGAATATAACCCGTATCAGTGGAAATATTCAGAGGACCAGTACAGATGATGCCAGAGCAGGAATGAACTCAGAAAGTGGCTTGCTTTTCCGTATATATTTCCAGTATGACGTAACCATAATCATCATTGCTATTCAGTCCTCTGAAATGCCAATTATTGCCTAACAAAGAATTTGGATCACTAAATCTGCTTATTTTATAACGTTGAATTCCACTGACTTCTAGATTGGTAGCAAACCTCCATTATCAAATGACATGACAATTCTAGCTTCTGGTGAAGCTTTCCTGCTACAGAGAGTGCTCTTTTTATTTTGATACTGAGGTCTTTAAACAAACAGTAATGTTCGATTGATGACTGATAAGAGAAAGTAAGCGGTGTTTCCTTATCTAACACTTCTAGTTCATTCTCATCTTTCCATTCATCAAAATCCGATCCATATCCGATGTAGTGGACCTTATTGCGACATTTATCAGGTTCCTTATCCACCATTCCAATGGCCCTTATGCATAAATCACTGAAGCCGTACAAGTCCCGTTATACTACTGTGATCGCACATGTATGCGAAATGTTACTATTGACACCTTGGTGGTGTAGTTTGTATTGCGAGCTGTGGGTGAATTAGCGGAAAATGCACAAGTCGACCTCCTTTGTGGCAAAGCAGTAAGTATGTTGTTGTAATAATGGTATGAAACTATTGTGATGATCATTTATGCCAGTTACTGTTATGATAGTTGGGTTATTTTGTATTGCACTTTATATGGAATAAGCTAGTGTTTATTATTGCCTTTATTTAAGGTTGCGATGATGGCCAGTACATCTAGATCAGTGGAATCTCTGAAAGTTGCTGAGTTAAAACTTCTGCTATCAAAGAACCGCTTACCCGTGAAAGGAAAGAAGGCAGATTTGGCAGACCTCTCAACCTGGAAGCAGACCTGGTCGTGTAATCAATCCCACATGCAGCTGTGAAGCCATGCAGCATTCATGAACGTACATTTTTAAAACAAAATTTGTTGAAAATTGCGTGACTTCCTAACTAACTAGATGCAACACTGCTGTTTACTGCAGCTCATTATTTCTCCTATACTACTGTGTAGCCTACACTATGATAATAAACCTACTAGCTTCGTTTGGCACGTGACGCCTTCTTGAATCACGTGAACTCGAAACTATCACCAACTTGAGTGCCCATCAATTTTGCACCGTTGTTAACTTTATTGCCCTGATCTTAGTAAGTCATGGTGTTGGACAAGTGAAGTTCCTTGATTTTCATTTTCTCTTAATTTAATACAACAAAACAAATCAGTGCATTAACATTTGCACAAATACCAATGGCAACTTTACCGCAATATATCTTTGCTGAAGTGGTTTTAGCATAGATAGTATTAACGCTTCTCGATTCCACTTTCAATTCAAAAGTTTTCATCACGTGCCAGTTTAGAACAATTAATTGTGGTTTACGGAGAATCGTGTTTTAATACATGAACCATGAATAGAACAAAGACGAAGATGTAACAGTTACTGTTGACTACTACTACTACTACTACTACTACTACTACTACTACTACTACTACTACGACTACTACGACTACTACGACTACTATGACTACTACTACGACTGCTACTACGACTACTACGACTACTACTACTACTACTACTACTAGGCTTGTTGATCAGCAAAAAATTCTCTCTTCACTTGCATTTGAGTGAGGTATCGTCATGATACACCGAGCAACTTTGACTAGGAAATCAAATTTCTTGTCATTGGTACTAGGAGTGTTCAAAGTTCCAAGGTACGACCAAAGATCATCAATGCGATGTATATCTTCTTCATTTTGTAGTCCACACTTTTCACGAACTACTCGAACAATATCTTCTGCTGGTAAGAGATAAACTGTTCATTAAGCTTATCCATGTTCATATCCACAAATATATTGGGATACAAACTGATAAAATACTCAACTGAAGAAAATGTTCATTCCAATCTGCTCCCAAAATCAATCCAAGTGGAATGTATGAGAAGCTTATCCTTCAAGGGACACCACTTTAAAAGATACTCTGTTGCTCAAATGTAAAATGCTCTGACAGCTGAGTAGAACACCTTCAGTTGATTTACGGTGATATCTCTGTCATCAAGGAGTTTACGAGCAATTTGCTTTGTCATTATTCCAATAACCAAATCTTCATCATCAACTTGATTTTCCAAGTCCTTAAAATTTACTTCTGACAATTTTTGATCAGCAACAGACTGAGCTACGTAAGAGAGATGGTTTTAAAAATTTCCCTAGAACTCGTTTTAGCAGCTTGATTAGTTGGGGATGTAAAACATGGATCAGTGGTTCGTCCTTCTGTAGAAATTGATTCATGTGGGTGAATGTTGGTAATACGGATTCCAAAAACAGAAGATAAACTTCTGTGAGTGGGTCTTCAAAAAGACTTTTAAATCGGATGAACCTTGCTTGTGACTCATCAGTGGAAAGAAAGTATAATTTCAGACTAGGGAACTACTGCTTCAAGCTTCTCTCAATAGCTAACTCTAAACTAAGCCACCTGGTGACATGTTTTATAACTTTCCTGTATTCCTGATCACAAAATTCACAGAAGCTTTGTGATGTATTGTTACTGCATGGAGCAACTCAATGGTAATAGCTTGATCAGAACTAACTTACAACAGAATACAATAGCATATATATAGTGGGTACAGGGGTGGATCTAGGATATTTTGAGGGAGGGGGCTAAACCTAGAAGTGTATCTCTGAAGCAGGGGGTCTGGGGGGCTGCGCCCCCCAGAAGCTATAGGCTATTTGGTTTTTGAACTACCAAAATCAAGGATTTAGAGCGCATTTGATGGATTTTTAAAAGGGCTAATAAAATGCATGTATAATTGAACCAGGGGTGTGGTGGGTGCAACCCCTCTGAGGGTATAGGTTATTTTATTTTGTAAAGTGTAAAAATGACACTTAATGCAAGAATTAATGTGTTTTAGTGCATTTTTATATCAATACATAGAGTCTATAATGTTCCTTGAGGTTGCAAGGAGGGGGGGCTATAGCCCCCCTAAATCCGCCACTGGGGTATGTATAACAATGAAAGGACTACAATATAATAAAGGAAATACAAAAGTAAAATAGCTAATGGATTAAAGTGCACTTAAATGAATACCTACATAGCTACTTAATTCATTATGAAGTCTCTACATTCCTTCCCCCTTAGGTTCAAGTAGTACTGTCTTGGCCATAACGCTTTGGAGGTACACTTGGTCTGGAGGAATGTTGTAAAATAGGAAGCATGACTTTTTGGCTTGCTGCTGTTGTAGAAGACTCTTGTGTAATATCAGGCAAACTTGTACAGTCTTCACTGGGTTGGGAAATTTCTGGTGAATTGGTTGGGCGAGCAAGTATGTGGTCAATGTGTCGATGGATTACCCTGTCATCTTGCAATTTAACATAATAGGACAGGGGTCCACTTGGTTTGTCAATGATGCCTTGTATCCAGGTGTCTCCTGGAAAATTACATACACTAACAGTGTCACCTGTCTGGAACGTCCTTTCTTTAGTCTTTTGATCATGATGTGACTTTTGTGCTTGCTGCCTCTGTTGCACCTTGCTGCTCAAATCTGGAATTAGTAAGTCCAAATGTGTCCTTGGTCGTCGGCCTAATAGCATTTCAGCAAGTGCGATTCCGGTGGTGGAGTGCGGTGTTGTTCTATACTGTGAAAGAAAACATGACACCCGGGTATCTATTGTACCATTGGTTTCCTTCTTCATGAAAGCTTTAAATGTTTGGACCGCCCTCTCCACCAAGCCATTGGAGGCTGGATGGTATGGTGCTGATCTCACATGGCAGATTCCATTTTGCTTTGTAAAGTCCTCAAATTCAGAGCTGGTGATTATCAGATACCAACATTTATGGTAATCCATGTGTAGCAAAAATGGAACGCAAATGTTCAATGGTTGCAGCTGATGTTGGGTTTGTCACAGATTTGATCTCTATCCACTTTGAGTGGGCATCAACTAATATCAGAAATTGTCGGCCAAACAAGGGTCCAGCATAATCAATATGCACTCTAGCCCATGGTCTCTGGGGCCATTCCCAAGGCTGCAGTGGTGCCATTGGAGGTAGATGGTAGTATGTTTGGCAAATCTCACAGCTTTGTACCACATTCTCCAGATCTCTGTCAAGTTGAGGCCACCACACAAAACTTCGAGCCAGTGTCTTCATTCGGGTGGATCCAGGGTGTCCCTCATGAAGCTCTTTGATTATTTTAGTGTGACCTTGTGGCGGTACTACTACTCGGGATCCCCACAACACATAACCGTCATGGACACTAAGTTCCTCTCTGCGTCTCATGTAGGGTTTGAAATCAGCATCATTGGTGAACTGCCAACCTTGTTGAATCATGGTCCTCACTCGTGATAATGTTGGATCCTGGTTTGTCCACTTTTTGATGTGCTTGTAGGATATCAAGTAAAAATATGGTTTCACCTGGTGTTGGAATCTGAGTGGGGAAATCTGGTAGTGGTAACCTGCTGCGTTATTATGTTGTACTCCTGGTTTAAACTGGATCTTGTAGTTGTAAGCTGCCAGGGTCAAGGACCATCGTTGAATCTGTGCTGAGGCTAGGGCAAGTGTTACTCTGGATTCACTAAATAAATTTTGTAGGGGTTTGTGGTCAGACAGTATTGTGAATTCTCTTCCATACAAGTATTGGTGGAACCTAGAACCACAGCCAGTCCCTCCTTCTCTAACTGGGAGTATTTCTTTTCAGCTGGGGCAAGAGTTCGGGATGAGAAGGCAATTGGCTTGTCTAGGCCATCTTCCATCTGGTGAGACAGGACAGCGCCTATTCCGTATGGTGAGGCATCGCAAGCTAATACTAGAGCTCTAGTTGGATCAAAGTGTGTTAGAATACAGTCAGATGTCAGAGACTTCTTAGAAGTCTGGAATGCTCTTTGTTGTTCAGGTCCCCACTGCCATTTGGTGTTCCTTTAGAGCAGCCTGTAAAGTGGGACCAGGGTGTTAGACAGGTTTGGTAGGAACTTACAATAATAATTGATTAGTCCCAGAAACGATTTCAACTGTGAGATGTTTGTTGGTGCTGGAGCATTATTGATCGCTCTAATCTTCTCGTCTGTTGGCTGTAATCCTTGGGCTGAAATCTTGTGTCCCAGGTACTCGACCGCTGGAAGTAAAAAGGCCCATTGATTACGTTTAAGTCGCATACCTGGAGTTTCCAGTCTTGTTAACACTGTATCTAAATTCTGGATGTGCTCCTCCTCTGTAGTTCCAGTTATCAGTATGTCGTCAAGGTACACGCAGACATGTTTAAGCCCTTGAAGAATGTTCTCTATGATTCGTTGAAAAATCGAGGGCGCTGACGCTACACCAAAGGGTAATCGGTTATAGCAAAACAATCCTCGGTGTGTATTTATGGTGGTGTACTCCTTGGATTCTTCATCCAGCAGGATTTGCAAGTAAGCACTAGCTAGATCTACTTTGGAGAAAAACTTTCCTCCGGACAAGGAAGTAAACAAATCCTTTATTTTCGGTAGTGGATAAGTATCTGGTTTTGCCACCTGGTTAATGGTGACTTTATAATCTCCACATATCCTGATTGAGCCGTCTGGTTTGACTACAGGGACAATCGGGGCAGCCCACTCTGAAAATTTCACAGGCTTTATGACACCAGCAGCTTGGAGTCGATTTAGCTCGGCTTAAACCTTGGACTGTAAGGTGTATGGCACAGGGCGTGCTTTAAAAAATTTAGGCTTTGCATCTGAATCAATATAAAACTTAGCTGTGACTCCTTGTACGGTCCCTAGCTCATCCTTGAAAATTGCTTCATGTTTGTCCAAAATCTGCTGGCAAGCTGATACACCTTGGACATGATTCAATCTGGGCCAGTCCAATTTGATATGGCTCAACCAGTCACGACCCATCAGACTTGGTTCATCCCCAGCCACCACAAGCAGGTTCAAATCAGCAACCTGGCCTTTGTAACTAACAATGACAGTTATTGTTCCCAAAATGTTTAGGACCTCCCCTGTGTAGGTTTTGAGTTCAGCTTTGGAGGCCTTTAACTGTGATGCTGTATCTGGGGAAAACAAAGAATGATAAGTTTTTTCACTTACTAATGAGAGAGTTGCTCCCGTATCCAGTTCCATAGATATATCCTTTCTATTTAACCTTAAATCAACTAAAATAGGAGGGGTGGTACCATGACCCTGTGTGTGGTATAGGGAACACTCGTCAGTTTCTGCTTGGTCAGTTGTACTAGTGAGGAACTGGTGAGTTCTGATCTGAGATTTCTGTTTGCTCTGACATGCCCTGGCAATGTGGCCTTTCTTCTTACATAGGAAACACTCTGTCTCATGAAATTTACACTCTGTCTCATGAAATTTACACTCTGTGGCTCTGTGTTTGCCTCCACATCTAATGCATTCCGGAACTACTGTCTTGAGGATTGGCTACCGGTTGATTAGGAGCTCTCCTCTGTGAATGGCGCCTTCCCTGACGAACAGTATGTACAGGAACTGTGCTACTGCTTTCTTGGAGATCTTTTGCTTCCTTTTCGGCAGTCTCCAAAGCCTTTGCAATAGTCAAGGCTTGATCAAATGTCAGATCTTTCTCCGCTAATAGTTTGCATTGGAGACGTCTGTCCTTGCAGCCACACACCAGGCGGTCCCGCAACATGTCTGCTAATGTGTCTTTAAAGTCACAGAACTCTGACAGTTTTCGGAGTTGAGCAACGTACTCACTAATGGACTCTCCAGCCTTCTGATTACGTGTATAAAAGTTATAATGTTGAACAATAGTGGATGGGCGGGGCTGGTGGTGGTCTTTTACTAATGAAACTATCTCTGTGAAGGACTTGTCAGTAGGCTTCCCAGGAGCTACCAAGTTCCGAATCAGTTGATAAGTATGAGCACCACATGAACTAAGAAGGACAGCTCTTCTTGTATCCCCCTCATCATTAATGCCATTGGCTACAAAATATTGGATGAAACGTTCTGTGTAGGAGATCCAGTCCTCCCTTTCTGAATTGAACTCTCCTATACTACCATGGACTTGTCTTGCCATGATGAGCTACAGTTTATCCTCGTCGCCAATGTGATGTATTGTTATTGCACAGAGCAACTCAATGGTAATAGCTTGATCAGAACTAACTTACAACAGAATACAATAGCATATATATAGTGGGTATGTATAACAATGAAAGGACTACAATACAATAAAGGAAATACAAAAGTAAAATAGCTAATGGACTACAATACAATAAAGGAAATACAAAAGTAAAATAGCTAATGGACTAAAGTGCACTTAAGTGAATACCTACAAAAACTACTATAGCTACTTAATTCATTATGAAGTCTCTACAAGCTTAAAAGCAAATTTTTTCTTTTTGTTGATTTGTCAAACCAATAAAATAGATCAATTGTAAATTCTTCAGCATCAAGCCACAGGATTGTGCAAAAGCTTCAGCTGCCTTTTGTGCAGTGTTATGTATAATGTGGTAGGGACAACCACAGAAGTAAACAGGTTGTTATCCTCGACTTAAGAGAATCCCTTACTCCAATGTTGACTGAAGTGTTGTCAATGCCAACAGAAGTGCACAATCTCCAAGGGTTTTCACATTCTAATAGCTGTGCAAGCTTTCCATCAATGACCTTATACAGATCTGCTGCAGTAGAACTCGAAGATAAGCACATATCCAGAAACTGTGTTACAATACGATCCTTCACATCGTCATGTATTCGTACAGTAACTGGATTCATTTTCTGTAGCTCTCTGTCATTGGAGCCGTCAACACAAATGGAAAATGGCTGTACCTTCATTTTACTGATCAACTTGCTTTTCAACATTGGTGCTACGGCACCATTCAACATGCAGGTAGCTTTTGTTGATGCAAAGTGGTACTTTGAGGCAAGCTTGGAATCTGGAAAATACTTCTGATTGTGGGTGACAGCCTATCATGAAATGCCAATGGAATGTTGGAAGCAGCTGCTACTACGGCCATCTTTAATTCTGCTGCAGTCCGTCATAACATTTCATCTGAACATTGTCCTCCAAAAGTAAGTTTGGTCTGAGAACTTAATGCACGAACCTGTTCTAAGTGGCTATGTGTTCTGGAGTGCTTGACTACATCTTGCTTTCCCATGTGCTCACATTTGATTTTTTATCGCAGATGTTGCACCTAAACCTTGAAACAAAATAGCATAGGTATATAGACCTGTTCATGTAGCTATAGCTGTACCTGTACGTATGTTTGTAAAATTGCTAGCTAGCTGACACACAAGTGCATAACTGATAGCTTACCTACATGGATCACCTGACACTGGAGCAATAAAAGGAAACTCTCTTGTCCAGATCGTGTTGTACTTACACTTATATATAGCTGCTCCTGCATGCATAGGTCTACCCTTACTCTTCTTAGGCCTAGGAGGAGTTAGACAGTCATCATCTTCATCATCAGCAGTTTCATCACAGTCTATAGCTATGCTCCGCACTTCTACCGACTGCGGCTCTTCATACACGTTATCCGAATCACTAGAGGCTATAATTATAGTACAACTACCTTTTTCACATAGCATTTTTACTTGTCAAGCGTGAGAAACCTGCCAACTTTAGCTAGTACTAGCTACTAGTGTGCGAATTTTAACATTCTTGCGATAAATGCCAAGTTACGTGTTATTACGTTTTGTATCACGTGACATGTTAAACGCTTCTATAGTACTTTAGAGCGCGTATTAATAAATTTTATTATAAATCGTGAGAAATCGTGAGATCAAAAAGCAGTCTTGAGGTTAGTACTGAAATCGTGTGTCTCACGATGAAATTGTGAGAGTTGAGAGGTCTGGATTTGGTGGCTAGGTAAGTACATGCAGTGGTAACTGAGCGTTAATCATCAAACTTTATAGGGTAAAAGAACACAATTTATTGGTAAACCGGTCGTCAGCGAGTGACCTGCAGCCTATCACGTCACAGAGTGAATCTATTACACTGCCTGCTCCTGTTACTTGGAGTAAGATTGAAGAAGAGACCAATTTACTTCCAGATTTTACAATAGAGAATGTGATCCAGTATTTTGTGTATCAAAAAGAGGGCGATGGGCTTGAAAAAGAAGATTGGAGAAGCTTAAATTTTGGAGGATATAAGCTATTCAGAGAGGGACATGTTCAAAGATCTATGTTAGCTCCTCTGGTAGTGTTTCTGTGAAAGAGATTTGTTTGCCAGAAATGAAAAAGGATCGAACTTATTCATTAGAACTAACAATTACGAGATTAGTAGGGGTATTTGCACTTATCCAGCAGGAAAAGGACCATGTGGCAGTTGCAAGCATCTTGCAGCTTTATGCTTTGCCATAGAGGACTTTGTGAAGACACGTACTATTGCTCTTGAACAAGGGGAAGAGGCTTGCACATCTTTACTACAAAAATGGAATCAGCCACGAAAGCAAAGGTTGGACTCAAAAAAGGCTGAAGATATTTCGTTTTCTTCATTGTCCTATGGTAACACAAGTCTTATGACCCTCGCCCACCTTCAATGCGTAATACAACTCAGTTGGATTTGCCTGTCAGCAGTGGGTTTGTTCACCTGCTTAAAAAGCCTTCTGCTTTGGACAAATCAATCTCGTCATTGCCCTTAATACCTCGCAGTATACAAGCACGTATACAACACAAAATTATGCAGGGCTCCCTTCTACCAACATTAACAACTATAAAAAGCTATGGGGTGGAGTTTATTAAAGGCATTACCCCTACTGCTGATGAGAAGAAAGTGATAGAAGAGAAAACTCGTTTACAAGCTTCTTCAGCATGGTGGCATGAAGAACGTCACTGTAGACTGACTGCTTCTTCTTTTGATCAAGTTATTTTATGTAAGTCGGGATTTCAGAAGTTGGCAGAATACTAAGGTTTCTGCAAGTGTCCCATCAATCAAGTGGGGTAGAGATAATGAATTAACTGCGTTTTCAGGGTACAAGAGTCAGTTAACTGTTTTCTATCCAGATTATAAGTTGCAGAAGGCAGGTTTTGTGGTTGGTGATCCAGCATATCTTGGGGCAAGTCCTGATGGTGTGTTGCTAGATGACACAGGTTCTATAAAAGGGATCATAGAAATAAAGTGTCCATACTCCGCAGCTAATATATCTGTTCAAGAAGCTTGCACCATGCTAGATGATTTCTACTGTTACATCGATGACGACAACAATATAAGGCTGCATTCAGATCATCGTTACTTTTATCAGGTACAAGGTACTATGGCAATCACAGATGCTTCATTCTGTAATTTCATTGTGTGGACACTGAAGTCATTAGAAAGGGTTGTCATTGAATTTGACCAACAGTTGTGGCAAGCTTTGCATTCAAAACTGACAGACTTTTACAATGTGTACATGTTACCATTGATATTGTATTAGTTTATTGCACACATATATAGTGTATATATTGTATTAGCACATGTAATCTATTAATGTACTAAAGGAGGTAAAAAGTTTGTTAGTATTGTACAAACAAAAAAGGTTTGATTAACACTATTGTGTATGGTGGTCGGAATATTATGAAGTATCTGATAGTTCTTTATTCTCTCTATTGCCCTTTCCACGTGTATTCTAATGGAAGCTATTCTTGTTGTTGAACGTTCGTTTTCTGTTAGTTGCCCAGTTTCATTTAATCTAGGTGGTACATTCAGTGTCACACCAGCAGGTAAAATGTCCTCAATAGTAAACCCTCTATCAGCCATGATGGCATCTCCAGACTCTAAGAGTTTTAAAATTCCACACTCTGTGGTAAGTTTTTTATCAGAGATGTTGCCACCATAGAGATCCGAAACAAAACACACAGCTCCAGAGGGTGTTATACCAATCAAGGACTTCAAGGTGTTGCGATTTTTGTAATTTGAAAACGTTAGCTGCTGAGCTGTTGGGTTTGATGGCATCTGTATATAAATTTCAGTGGCGTCAATGATGCATCTGGTCCTCGGATATAAGCAACAAAAGCAGTCTGGCATGTAGTGATCCACTGACTGTCGACTAGGCCATATCGGAATCTCTTTAAACTTGTAATACATGAAGTTTATCCATGTTATGAATACACGTGATATGGTTGTTTGGGAAATCTTAAATCTGTAGGCCAAATCCTGTTCACACAATCCCAATCTTAGTCGACAAAGGGTTACAAAAATTCATTAAGGGGTGTCAGTGATCAAGAATGGCCCTTAAAGGTGGCTTCTTTTCCACACTCTTTTGCATTATAACAAAGAGTAGCCACTGCTGGTCCCAAAAAGTTGAAACAGATCATTAAATGAAGTTTAAAGAATTAAACTAAGTTAATGTTGGAACGTGCAGCTTGCTTAGGGATGTGCGCATAATTGAAACAAAATAGTGACCGCCAATAAGGATATGTACGCATGCACAGTACCACATGCTGAGGTGTCAAATAGCATAACCAAAAGTGTGAAACGGCATGCTGTCATTGGCTAGTGAATTCATAATGCCTGGTCGAAGAAAAAGATCAAGATCCAACGTTGAGGAGTCCTCCGTGACAAACGAAGTCCCCGCGAAGAGAGGAAGGAGCACCCAAGGCAACCGGCGTGTCACTACAGAAGAGTCTTTCTCAGCTCATGACCGCCGCGAGCGACCATCATACTTGCTAACAAGGGACGATATTCCGTCGATTGTTAAGGCTGTGTTGGACTCACTCCCATCTCGGAATGCTGGTACCCTGGCCAGTACAAACACTGCCGATCCCACACACGCGACGGAGGCAGCAGATGTTGGCCATGACCGAGAACCCGCCCAGTCAACAGGGGAAGGCAGCGAGGAATACAGAGGATTCCACGAGCCACTTCACACAGTGATAGGGACTAACAAAAAAGACCATATCCCGTCTTACAACGACTGGGTAGTAGAGTGGACCGCTCAGTGTGTTACATCCCCAGACATAGTCAAGGTACCAGCAGAGGCAGCAATGGTGTCAACCCTACAGCACCACCCAAACAGGGTATTAGTAAGCCTTTTTATGTCTGGACTAACACAAGGATTTCGCATGGGATTCAGTAGACCATATCACACACTGACATCAGCCAGAAAGAACTTGGGAAGTGCCATACAGCATCCCAAAGTAATAGAGGAGTACCTAGCAAGTGAAGTATCCCAAAATCGCGTGGCCGGCCTATTCGTCAAAGCTACCGTTCCTGATATCCACATTAACAGATTTGGGGTCATTCCTAAGGGCCATCAGCCTAATAAGTGGAGATTAATCGTCGATCTGTCTCATCCAGCAGGACACAGTGTTAATGACGGGATTGCGAAACACTTGTGCAGCCTGAGCTACATCACTGTGGACACAGCCATCAGCCATATCATCACCTTTGGTCCAGGCACTTTATTAGCCAAGATAGACATTAAGCATGCCTTTCGTCTTCTGCCGGTACATCCAGCTGATCGCCATATCCTAGCCATCCGTTGGAATAATAATATCTATATAGATACGTGCCTTCCGTTCGGTCTGCGGTCGGCGCCAAAACTTTTTAACATTTTGGCTGACCTCCTGTCGTGGATAGTGGAAGCAAGGGGAGTTTCTCCGATTCTCCATTATCTGGACGACTTCCTTATATTGGCTCCCCCCTCTTCCGATACATGCCTAAACAATCTTAGTACTGTGAAAGAAGTATGCTCACAGCTCGGCATACCATTAGCCTTAGAAAAGTTGGAAGGTCCATCCCAATCGCTAACCTTCCTGGGCATTGTCCTGGACACCAAGCGCATGGAGGCACGGCTTCCCGAGGACAAATTGCTTCGGATCCGCACTCAGTTAGCAGCATGGTTAGGGAGAAAGAAGGCTACTAAGCGTGAAATTTTATCTCTGGTTGGCTTGCTACAACACGCCACAAAGGTAGTGAAACCAGGAAGGACTTTCATATCGCGAATGTATAGCAAAGCTGCAAAACTCAAGGAGCTACATTATTACACCAATCTCACAAAAGACTTCCGATCAGATCTGCACTGGTGGCACATCTTTGTCAATAGTTGGAATGCCATTAGCTTCTTTGAGAGCATTCACCCACAGACTACTGCTGACTACCACATCACGACAGACGCCTCGGGCTCATGGGGTTGTGGAGGATGCTTTAATGAGCACTGGCTTCAGTATGCTTGGCCCACTGGTTGGTCTTCTGTTAGTATAATGGCCAAAGAGCTGGTCCCCATTGTCTTTAGTTGTGCCGTGTGGAGCCCCCTATTATCAAAGAGGAGCATTGAATTCCACTGTGATAACAGAAGTTTAGTAGATGCCATTAACAAGGGTTCCTCAAGAGACAATATGGTAATGCATCTGCTCAGATGCCTTTGGTTCTTCACAGCCATTTTTAACATTAAAATTACCACTTCCCATATTCCAGGAGTTAGCAACAGTTCAGCAGACATGCTGTCCAGAAACCAGGCAAAGGATTTCCTCATGGCTAACCCCCAGGCATCTCAGAGACCTACACCGCTACCCCCCTCCCTGTTACTCATTGTGTCCCCTTCAAAGTTGGATTGGACTTCATCATCCTTTGTGAAGGAGTTCAAGGAAGCAATAGCCATAATACAGTCATCAGCACCTACATAGTCATCACCTATCAATCCTTCGTATACAGAACACTGACATAAACAACTCTTACACCAGAATATGGCAGGATGCAACGTAACTGTACTTTATAGATTCCTGTATATTGGTAGTGCACTTTAAACAATATGAGAATGACTATATGCATGCTATCCACACATACACAACCATTCATATGTCCTTAATCTAATTACCTCAACAGTATGACCCCATATAGTGCCCATCATCTCTACAGGTCTGGACTTTGGAACCAATCCTACATCTGTCTATCAAGCCCCCCAGACATTATCTACCTCCAGCAAATGGCACAAGTCTACTACCATAATGGTTTAGCTCCCAGCACTAAGAGCACCTACTCAGCTGGCCAGCACAGATTTTTCTCCTTCTGCAAATCAGCCAATTTGCAACCCATGCCAGCATCAGAATCAACCCTTCTGCTGTTTGCAACGTATCTAGCAAACACGAATATTTCTTATGCTACCATCAAGATTTACATTTCAGCCATAAGACATTTGCACGTTACAACAGGGATGCATAGCTTCTTCAACTTACAGCTGACCCCACGACTCCAGCAGGTCCTTAAAGGCATCCAGAAGAGTTAGAGTGTTACTCTACCACCAAAGGTGCGCCTGCCAATTACAATTGAAATGATGGAGAGTATTAAGCGTCTGATATGGCAAACGCCAAAGACTTACACCAACTCGATGATATGGGCAGCCTGCTGCCTGGCATTCTTTGGCTTCTTGAGGGTAAGCGAGTTTACCATACCATCCGATTCGCAGTTTGATGAGGCATCACACCTGTGCCTTAACGACATCTCAATTGACAGCAGGGATAACCCAAAAATGCTTCAAATAAGATGCTTCAAATAAGACTGAAACAATCAAAAACTGACCCCTTTTGCAGAGGAGTCAGTATTTACCTTGGAGCAACTGAGAGCAACCTATGTCCTGTAAAGGGCATTCTTCCTTATCTGGCATTAAGAGGTACCTGTACTGGACCACTATTCATTTACCCAGATGGAAGAGGCCTTACTCGACAATGATTCAAAGCAGCACTGGATAATCTCCTTACGGACCTCCACATGGACAAGAAGCACTATAACACTCACAGTTTTCGCATCGGCGCAGCTACATCAGCAAAGCAGGCTAACATACCTGATACTTACATAAAAATGCTAGGTCGTTGGAGAAGTGATGCTTACCAGCGATATATTAGAACCTCTCCACAGGACTTGGCAAGATTGTCTAAGCACCTCACATGCGGCTACCCATCATCCGCACCCCCCTCGACCAGTTAGACTGACATTTAGACTGTTTATTAGCGATGGATCATAACTACATACGTATATAATTTATGTATAACCTTTTTGCATGTTAATCAGTGCTCCACCCTATCCGGTCTGTGAGTCACCAGTTTACGCACTCACAATGCACGTACATAGTATCTTATAGGCACCATCGACCTTTAACCACACTTTGAACAACTATACAATCTGCTTGGGTGGAAAGGTCATGGGTAATCTACTGTGACCTTTCAATGGCCCTATCAGGAAGGAATCTGGAGAGACAGAGCTGGCCCCTCCAGATCCTATCTTTCACCCAAGCACCTGGATAAATAACCTCTCTTTCCATTATTTGACCACAAAAGATTTCAAACTCGCAGAATAGTTTCCAGACAGCAGTCGGGGCCCCGTACACCTACCAAACCACCTTCTCAATCAGAAGATTGCTGAAGGCCAAAGGCTCAGGATGTATTGTCTACAATGGGTGAGTGACCAACATTAAATGCATATGATGTAAAACCAGTGTAAAAAGTTATTGCCTTCTCATCTTCCTTGATGGCTTCAAGGCAGAATGGGGTAGTATCCACTTCCAAATCATCGGTCATTACACCAACTCCACCTACAAGTTTAGATGTTTCTGTGCCTACATCTTCAGTGGCTACTACTGCTTGAACTGATGCATCATAGAGTTTGGCGATACTAGAAAACTAATACTCGGTTTCGATATTGTAAAAATAACACGATATACCAGTATATCATTCTATGATCAATGAAAGTCATAAAAAACTTGCAAGTTAACTATGTTTGAATAAAACAACATTAAGTAAGTATAAAGGCTAAAATCACACAAGTTTAAAAAGCTAAATATCATAGTTGCACTTAGTTACAACTTACAGCAAGGTACGTAAGTAATACAACTTTTAATGAAGGTTTTGAGCTAAAAATACTAGCATGTTCACTTTGTCAGGCTTTAACAAAGTATGCTTCTTGGAAACTATGTTTCCTGAACAGCTAAAATTATTTCAGAGGGTGAGCTACTTGCACAAATGCAAAGGTATTTCTGTGCAAGCTTTGACAATGTAGGGAGGACTATTTGGTGAACCTTCCACCACTGAAGTGGATCTAGCTCTGAATCCAACAATTGTAGTCTATCATACTCTTCTATTTCTTTCTTAATTTTCTATTCTGGTGTTAAAGGGTCGTTAGATGGTGCTTGAGCTTCAGCTGCTTCCTTCAGCCAGGCAGATAATTTATGTTTCTTTGAGGGGTTAGAGCTAGATGTTGATGAGGTGAGTTCAGAAGCTTCTGTGACTACAGCTGTATTGCCAGTAGCAGGTTGACATGTCTGCTCCTCTATGATTTCAACACCTTTTCGAGCCAAGTGATCTTTTACCAAAGCAGTCTTCAATGTACGTTGATTTAAATCTAGGGTCAAGGTAAGCGCATACATTTAGCAACTCATCAATGTCTACATCATCATATTTGTTCTACAGGTAATACCAAATTTTGCCTTTAATGCTTTTGGTAAGATTAGTGTCACTGTTAGATACCTTCAGAACTTTTGTTTTTAAAATATGCAGAACTGGTTTGATTGCAGACACGGTGACCTTTTTCTCTCCTGACAGCATATCTGTAAAATCTTCAAGTGGCCCAAGAGTCCCTCACATTGATTCAAGGACATCCAAGTCTTGCCAAGTTGGTATGAGGTGGGCGTTTTTACGATCGGTAGCTAACACTTGTCTTATGCAGGCTTCCTGCTCGAGAATTCTACCTGTCATGTTGAGTTGTGATCCCCATTGAGTTACACAGTCTGTAACCAGAGAGTGTTGTGGCAAGCCAAGATCTGCTTGTGATTTAGTCAAATCACATTTTTCTTCCAGCTGTGAGAGAACATAGACACAAGCTTCCTGCACAGCCCAACAGTACGCTGTGAATTCACTACAGCCAGGCGTAAGCGGTGTCCAAAACAAGGTAATCGCTTCCACATAAGTCTAGCTGTGGCAGCACATGTGATGTTACTGCCATTGTCTGTTGTTATGCAGACTTGCCGATCTATCTCCAGCTTCCATTGGGTCAGTGTTTTGGTTGATGGAAAATAAGGAATCAAGTTTGCTTGGCCTAAGTACGAGAAGTTCATATGTATGTCTTTACCTATACACGCATAGTTTTGTTACTGATCGCTTGCCATACTCGTTGCCATACGCCGCCCGGGAAAGAACGCACCAAAATATTGAAATCATGTATCATTTCATTGTTTACCCTTACTATACCCTTACCAAACGTTAACCAGACTCACCTCGGTATATTTTGTCTGCATGCGCTGTAAACGGGAACGTATATAATGTAGAAATAGTAGGAACAAAAGGTTGAAATAAAAGGAAATTTTGGGATCAGTAAATACAGCAACAACCAAAACCTTTGAATAAAAGATTGTTAAGTAGCTGAAATAACAGCTACTCTAAAATCTTTTATTACAAGCATGCAGACTTAGCCAATATAACAGCTACTCTAAAACTTTTTAATACAAGCATGCAGACTTAGCCAATATAACAGCTACTATAAAACCTTTTATTACAAGTATGCAGACTTAGTCAATACAACAGCTACTCTAAAACCTTTTAATACAAGCATGCAGACTTAGCCAATATAGCTGAATTTTATTAAAAATTTGCAGATTTAGCAAGTATAGCTGGTACCACTGAAGTGATACCAAAATGTTTTACTAAATCCTTAATTTGATAGTAAGTTTTACAATGATTACAAAAGCTTTGTGATAAAAGCTCACAGGGGAATCAGTGATAGCAAAGCATTGCGGCATTACTCAAGCATCAGATAGTTAGCTATAAGTAGATATGATGTTTTGCTTAATTCAAAACTGACTCTAAACTACATGTACATGAAACAAATGAATCGTTCATTGTTTATTTTTACTATTGTTTGTTTGTTTGTATTGACAGAAAACAGAAACAGATTCAATTAAGTGGCACTTATAAGAAGATGGCCTTCAACAAAGAAATATTCATTAATGTGATGGTGAATAGAAGACAACTGTCCCTACAGACACTTTATTGTGGAGCTCTTATATGTGGTAGCTTAGCTATGTAGGCAATACAACTAGCTATAAGCCATAATTTGTAAAAAATAATGGGAGCACAATTTCTCTTGTTAGCTATAGGTGAAGCAAGCCATTACAAATTACAAGTAGCAAAATCAAAAAAATTCCTATTACAAATTGTATTTTCTATGGGCAGCCCTTAAACTTAATGGGGGCCATGGCCTCTTTTGCCGGCCCCCTGCTTCCACCATCTATATGACTTGAAGCTTTGGATGAAACACGAGTCGCTACAAATATTTAGTTACGGGTCATCTTTATACGATATTGTTCATACAGTCAAGGTAATTTCATATAGCTATAATCAAGGTAATTCGCTGTAATTATTTTACAAAACAGTCAAGGTAATTTTCTTAAAAATGTAACTAATCAAGATAATTTTATATTACAATCAAGGTGCTGTATAGAGGGTTATTTCTGCGAGTACAAATTGTTGCGAATCCACATTTTTCTGTCTTAGAATAAATATTTGCTATATTTAAATTTGTGAAGTGCTTGAGTAAGATATATCACTTGATTGTGCATTTATTGGAATTGTACGATGGCTTCTTCAAATTGAAGGGCATCTCATCATTTTTGATTGAATCAATGGTTCGAGGGCATCACATTTACAAAGAAAGGTGGAGTCCTTACATTAATAAAGAACTTTACTGCCAGCGCCAGGTGTGATCTTGATGTAAGACGCGCGCTTCTTCCGGCGCCGATATGGCAGTTGGTGCATGGTTTATCTAGTATTTCCAAACCTCTTTATTAGCAGCAGAAATTAAACTTGTAAAGAAGAAGGTATTTCTTCTACTAATGGGCCTTTTGGATCTGGCAAAGCAGAATTTACCGTCGTTTTTTGGAAACTGATAATCTAATTATAGACTTCGATGCAGACATTTTTTACGAAATGCTGATTAGCACAAAAATTTCTGTCAGTAGAATATTTTTGCGAATAAACTAACAATTGCAAAATTCGCAAATTTTTATACCTCGCACAAATAACCCTCTATACGGTAATTGTGCTTTATCCCACAATTTCACAATAGTTAGAAGTCAAATTAACTTTATAGTATTTTAAGTTCAGAATCTCCTTTTTCAACAGCACCTTTCAATGACTTTATCATTTCATTGTGCTCAGGTCCACATCCATCAAAACTAATGACATAACTTTGTCGGCTGTAGGATATTACAGTACCTTTAATCCATGTTGTGGAAGTGTGGCTATCGTCATCATAAAATTTGACACTGACTCATGTGCCAATCACCCTGCTTCCATTAGGTATATTCTTGATCTGTAGCAAAGAACGCTTTTCAGGCGGCTTTGATGGCTTGAACTTTTTCTGTCTTGGCTTTGCTTGGTAGGAAATAGTCACATTCGCTTCCGTAGCTAACTGCAATATAGCTTGGAGTTTATCCTCCAAGTAAATATGTTCTACCAAGGGCTTCAGTGAAATCAGTTTTGTGCCATCAGCAATGCTCTGTCGGTTAATTGCTTCAACCGGGTTAGTGGTACCAGGAAACTTATCCCAATCTTCATCTTCAAGCAAGCTGTATGCCTTACTTAGCTTTTGCAGTATGCAAGGAGCTCTCCACCAATCTGTCCAAGTTTGAATTTTTTCCAGTTCCTTGTGTCCTGATCATAAAATTCAGAATACAGATCCTCTGGAAGGTGTAAAGAAATGGTATCCAAAGATTTATTCCACAAAGAACATCAAATTCATCCTGAACAACGTCTGTTGATGATTCATCAGGGCTTCTTCTTGCAATGTGCATAAATATATGATACCCTGGTGATGTTCACTTGTTTAGCTACTCTCATTGCTGATCGCAAAAATGTATACGGCATTCACGTAAAATGCATGCTATATCTTTACCAAAGCTTGCTTGAAAAGCGATAACTTCTGCATCTGCAAAATCCATTAAGATTTCTTTATGTGAAGTAGTAATATTGTAGTTTTTGTGCTGCTTCTTCACATTTCCAGCCAATACAGATAATGCTTTACCAATTGATATGGCATCTTCGCAATTTAAAAGAGCTCTGCCACATGCAATATACTTTGTCGAAATACTGAAGCATTGGCAGCCTGTGTAGTCAATATCTACAAACAAAACATTTGCTACCGACCAGTGATGTGCTTGAAAGGGAGACTGAAAGTATGCATACTGTCTCTCTCGACCAAAATTGTATGCATCATCTCCTTCTAATTGGTACTTACCTACCAATTTACTAACAGCTTCAGCATTTCATGAAGTAATGGTACCATCAATACGGTCTTTAAGTGATGGGAAGGATGCCATACCTTGAAAGGATTAACTCTATCATTGTTCACTTTGTCAATCTCTCTTCTTGCCTTCCTTACCACAGCTCTGACCCGATCTATGTTAGCAGCTACTAAAGATGCTTCCATTGGTTGATAATTTAACCCAATGCCTTTTTGTATGTCTTTTGGAGTAACTTTGATGTTGCTTTTAGCCATGTTAGCAATGTCCTGAAGGACTACTGGAGATATTTTCCATTCTGATGGTGGAGGATGTTTGTGAATGTAGTCATTTTTCAGCATTGTAACCTACAAACCACCTCCTTCTATTCTCTGTTGGATTTAGTGGATATATGTATACTACATAGCAACTACATGGACCTGAAGAAACTAAAGCCATTGTAGGGTGGTCTTTACATCTGTTGATCTTTTGCTTGGTGGATACAACGTATGAACACCGTGAGAATTGTATACAGTTTACTAACCAATGTGGACCATTGGTAGCACCACTTTGGGAAAACAATCATCAAAGTAAAAGGTTGTTGAATTCCTCTCCAAATCCTAAATACTTGCTGTGAGTTACTCCTAGTTATGTTGGAATATGGAGAGTGCAGAGTAGAAATAAACGATTCACCAGATTTAGATAAAACATACCTTCGGTGCACTGTCAAATGGCCAATAAAAAACCTAGGTGCACTGCCGCATACAGAATTTTATGCCACGTAGACTGTGACATCTTTAATCCCTTTACCATTACTCCACATCCTCAGCTTGAATCATTGTTATCAAGTGAGTCAACCATTTCTGCAAAAGAACGAACGTATCGTTCATAACAACACAGCTGTCAGTAGGGTTTTAGTAACTCCCTGAAAACCTACATTGTTTAAGGTTTTGATTGTTTGAAATAACAGCAGTAAGTAATCTTGTACATCAGAACTTTCCTGGCAGATAGCATCAGATATGTGACAAACTGCACAAAGGGGAGCATTAGCTATAAGCATGTTGGAGGATCATTGTCATCCGCACCACCATAAAGATGGAACAACGCCCAAGAAAGACACTTTCCATGGTACATGAACCTCCAACTATATTCATACGTTGACAGCACGCGTCTGCTTTACCCAGCTGTATTGAATGATCTTCCTAAAGCTGATTTTAACCACAACCCTATCCTTTTGTCGTTTATATACGTACTTGTTGAATAATAAAATTCCATTTGCTTTTGCACCAGACCTTCTACCTGCTCTGCCCATTTCTTGAAGCAATACCCCAAGAATTCTGGGGGAACATATTCTAATGACCTGTGAAACATTGTGGTTGTCCACTCCTAATTTGTAAGATTCAGTGGCGACAAGAATGCTTATTTCTCCATGCAAAAACTTTCTATCTACCTGCTTTCTGTCATCAACTGTCATTTGTCCTGTGTACTTACCAGCCTTGTAGCCATTCAGTCGGAGTTTATCTGCTACTTCTTGACAAAGTCCAAGTATACTACCATTGAATGTCTGTCCAACACTGGTTCAATTGCAGATACGGTTTTCTCCCACATAGTAGTACTAGTAGCAGTTGATTGATGATTGTTTTCCTCATCATTGCTTTCTTCATCTAAAATCTCAATTTCCATACTACTTGATTTACATCTCTTGTAACGAAGTAGGCTTAACTTTAAATTATCCCTGTGTACTCATCATTGTGCAAATATTCTTGCTGCAGTTTTTCAACTTGGCAACCAGTGAGTGTTGCAGACATTGCAATTATTGGACATGGTAGATTTTTCAACTGCTTCATGTCATTAAATGCAGGGTGATAAGAATACATATGATCAAAGATCTTATGGGCTTCATCGATGGTAATCAGGTAGAATCTTTCCTTCTTGCTTAGTACGGTAGAAAATTGACCCTTTGTTCCAATAAAGGTGGATGTAGCTGGTGTGCCAAACAAGTATTCAGATGTGCAGAAAGCTACAATTGGCTCATCATTAGAGGTTTCAAATACCCGATGGTAGTTAGCAGACTTGCTACTACCAGCTGCTCTACCCAAGGCTATAGCTTGTATACCCCTTTTCTGCAAACTATCGACTTGATTGGTTATGACAGATACAGCAGGTTCTACCACCAAAGATACCTTACCTGGAGAGCAAAGTGCAGGAATAACAAAACACAATGATCTTCCATACCCAGTAGGCTGCACTAATATTGCATCTTGTCCATGTTTGACTGCTGCTGCACATTCAATTTGAAACTGTTTAAATTTTGTAATTTTTAGTACATCTTTAATTTTTTGCACGTCCACATTGTGTTCATGATCACGTGTGGAATTATGTTGTTCATTTCATTCTCAGTTGCAGGAATAGAAGAGTTAGAATGTAATAACTAAGTGTTTACTATAGGCTGAGAATTTGTACAGTACAACATGCCGCCTTTTGAACTATCAATAGATGTGTCTAGATCATGGCCATCTCTACTTGCGCAAATATAAGAATGACTAGTGCTTGCACTGTCAAGAGTCTTGAGAAGAATTATTTGTGAATTTTGGCTACTTCCTAAACTAGCATCTATCTCAAGGTAAAATTCACTATTTTCTGGACTGTTAGGGTTATTGTCGATTATACTACCATTAAACTTAGTGGAAGGCACATCAAAGCATTCATCCTTATGCTTAGCAGGAGTATCTTGGTCAACTAAACTGTCCTTGTCAGAAGTTATCACCTCTTGGCCTTTCAAGAGATTTCTTGCTCCAGCACTTCTGTATTAATTGCATTATACACTGTAGGGAATCGTCAGGAATGGCAGGCCAATGTCCGCTTTGTACAGCACTGCGGAGTTGCATAGATACTACTGGCCAAGGTTCCTTAGAACTCATAAATCAAGGGAATAAACATTAGATTTTGTTGTCGGCAGCATTGATCTCCAATTAATTCAGGAGCTAAATATCCAGGTGTCATCAACTGTTTGAAAGATGCAGATTTAGATGATAAATGTGAGGCACCAGAAATCATATTGCAGACGTACTCAGAAATTTTAAATACAAAGTCGTCTTATGCAGCACCACATACAAGGATATTTTGTGGCTTAATATCTCTATGCACTATGCTTTGATGATGAAGATACTGCTGTATCAATTAATGCAAGGAGCCTAAGTTCCATGGGAATGCAATTACCTAGTTGCAGCAGCAAACCAGCCAATGTTGTAACTGTCAATCCATTTACACTTTTACTGCAGTGTTCTAGAACAATTAAACCTGATACCAAGGACTTGTGCAATGTGTGGGTGTGAAAGATTAAGAAGTGGTTCATAAGCCTTCACAAAAGATGGAGCTAGTCTAGGAACATATATTTTAAGTTGCTTTATCACAATCGAGGCACCATTCCATGTTCCCAGAAACACCCTGCTTGACGCACCATCTCCTAATTCTGTATTACCTTTAGTCACTTTCCCTTCTAAATTATACTTGCTCACCCAATTGAAAGTGGCCACAGGTGTCGTATGCTGACAGATATTCTTCTCCTCTTGTTAGCTGTAGCTTCATAGAATGCTCCAGACCTGAAGTTATTAGTAAAGCTTATAGCTACAGCTAGCTAAGTATCACTACTTACTTTGTGACATTTCACACTTCACATTAAATGTTGTATTATCCAAGCACAATAAAAGTAACTTTTGCTTACACGTGGTAAATTCCAAAATGTGTGGGAAAAACACTCGACGGGACGTGACAACAGTGCGCGTAATCCAGAACAATTGTAACAGCGAGTGGGTGAACCTTGTTATAAAAGGATACAGTGGTCACAGTTATAACCTATAGCTGTAATAATAGCGACGTGGTATCTTTTTATAAAAGCCATATCCAAATTACTAAAATTTAATATTCTTTCATACAAATATATTTACTGGGAATTTAACTTTTTAACCTAGTCTAGTCTCTGTGCTGTAAACCCAGTACTCATGAGTACGACTGAAGTAAATTGCAAATATAGACTATATTTCTATACTCCCTCCCTCCTGCTTATAGAACATTTATCCATATTTCCGTCTTTTGTATTATGAACTAGGCCTATGCTTCTATATTCCTTAAGATATCATATTAACATATCTTAAGTTATATTATATCATATGTTAAGTTGTCCTATCATAGATAATCGAGTAGATAATACACACCCCTATGTTCAAGGCTCACTATTACGATAATAAACTTAAAAATAATAAATTATATCATGTGTTTGCATCAAGGTCTTCAATTTTGAAATATCTCGTGAAATATTGATGGTCCGGCCTCGCGTAGTCTTGCGTGGCCAGACCGTATGGCATGCCGTTTGTAACAAAAGTGTTGGTCTTATTTGGTATACAGCCCCTTATAATGTCTCCTTTATAAGCTTATAACACCTATGTTATAAGCATTCTTATTAAGCATACTTTATACGTCTTATAATGTATACGTTATAACGTCTTATAAGGTATACTTTATAAGATCTCTTAAAACGTATAGGTCCTTAAAACCTCTCCTTTATAAAATTAGCTAACTTAACACTCCTGTTCGCACCATATATTGAATATGCCTGACTGCATGGAGGAGGCGTGGCTATTGAAGGTACCTGGCAGAGGCATATCCCTGGGAATTATGCAGTAGTACTGCTGCTGCGTCGACGATTCCAGGCTGTTGCTGCCCCATCAACTGAGGCTATATACGTATATCAACATTTCATTATTTCTTCTGATACAATAGTTCTTCTGAAATATCCTGAAGTATCCGTTAAAAGTTATAACGTATACGTTATAGTTATAACGTATATACATTATATAATAGTTGTAACATGGGCACGAGGGATTTGCCTGATATGTATGCCCGAAGCCCGAGGGCCGCAGGCCCGAGGGCTGAGGGCATACATATCAGGTAAATCACGAGTGCACATGTTACAAGTAATATGTAACACTTCCGGCACTCTAAAAATTTGCCCAAACTTGACGTCGATATTTCCGCCTCTTTATATAGTAACGGGTACTCGTTGTGATTGTGGGACTCTATTTCATCGTTGTCATGACGTTCTTGCATGGTAGTGCTGGTAATTGTGGGTTTACCACAACTTTTTATTAAGCTGCAGGACTTATAAATGGGCAAAAATCGCGTTTAATCGCTGATAAACTAATGGTGAGTGTGTTACAAATAGAGTAGATTAATGTAGATACATTAAGTCACACAGTAAATAGATTATTTTTATCATGTGAGAAACTCGCCTCAAATGGCTTTTTTTGGCTTATATCGGCTTCTAAACTTCCATGGATACGAAAACAAACATTTTAAGACTAGTAACAAAGTATATATTTCAACTACAAATAAAGATTAATTTAGAAAACTAAAAGCCACAATCGATATTACATTTATGCGCCTATATAAAGAGCTCTAGTGATGCACCAACTTATCGATCAAAGGGTAGATCAAAGAGTTCAAAGGAAAGATTTTCCCGGGATACAACTAGATGTACACCGGTGTACATCTAGTTGTATCCCGGGAAAATCTTTCCTTTGAAATCTTTGATCTGCCTTTTGATCATGTACACTGGTGTACACTAGATGTGAAGGAGAATAGGGATACATGGCTTATGTATCCCTGTAGATTCCTTTGATCTGAGGTGTGAAAGTGTTACATAAGAAGTTGTAACATATACGTTATAAGACGTTAGCTAAATAAGAGTTTCTTATAACATAGGTGTTAAAGGAGACATTATAAGGGGCTGTTCTTATATCGTATACTAAATATGACCAACAATTTTGTTACAAATGGCGTGCCATACGCGATTTTTGATTTTGGGCTCGGATGTAATGGAATTCCGTAAATTATCGTCCCGAATTGTTTTTGTTGACGCATATTTATCTATGGTGGCGTGGCCTGTTCTACACTCGCCCACTTGGTATTTAAAAGATGCAACAACGATGTCTTTGGTTGGGTGATATATATGCTCGTCGCGGCACTAGCTGCTTTTGTTTGCATTGACAATCTATGCATGGACCTGCTAACAACCATTAATTCATGAGTAAGTCTTAATCAGGATTGAATTTTGTAGTATTGTGCAGTGTAAAATTGTGAAGGGGGAATATTGATGAATTTGATGATTTTTTGCAATTTGTCAAAGTTTTAGCTACCTTTCTTTCCAATAGCTATTTGCATGTACAATTCATCAAAATTTTACTCATCAATATTTTTCCTAACCTCCAATTCATAATGCCACTATCAAAATTGTGAGCTATATGGTAGTTGAAGGAGATACGTACTCTATAAAATGAATAATCATATAGCTAGGTGTATTAAGCATAAGTTCACTGAACCAATTCTTCCTACCATTGCAAGAGTAACCGGCAACATATAATGTTCTTCAGGGATACAATGTAGGAAAGCATGTAGCGTAAGCTGCCAATTATGGACCAAGTTTTGGCAAACAATCATAACTTACGTTTAAAACGGCCGAGTAATTTCAAATCTTCACTGTTTAGTCGGGCATCTTTTGCACCATACGATACTTTTTTCTAATTTAAGCACCTATTTCTTTGGAAGCACTGTGCTTTGAAACGAGACATTGCAATTTTCGTATATCGACCATCTCTACGTATTATGGACCACATGTGTATTTTCCGTGGCCTCATTATCGACCAGTTGGGAATTTCGTGTTCTGGTAACTTCGTATTTAATACTCCTGCATTTTGCAACCTGTATGATCATGTTCTATACTCTCCAAGGAACATTTTGATATATATAAATGTTGCAAACTTACGCATTTCAAAATTATTTTGTTTTTTGCAAGATTAATTTTGTCAACGTACATGCAAACCTCATCGCTCAATTATCGACCATTTCTGGTTTTTGTAAGCATTTATTTCCTGAACTACTGAGTTGTATAGTTACACTTGTTACTCTCTAAGAAACATTTTTGTATACAAAAATCCTGCAAATAGCACTCCTTCAGCTCACATTTCCTTTAAAATGCTACTTAGCTAATATTTTATTGTGATGATCAAAAAATGCAACAAACTGCAACAAACTGTGGAATTATACATCAAATGCATGTCATGATCAATTATAATGTATGTAAAGGTAGCTAGCTATGTACATACTGTTAAATCAAACCATCCAGACAATACAGGGCCGGCTCTAGTGAAACAGTGTTGGGTGGGCAAACTTTGCATGACCATCTGCAAGCGAAGGTATAATATGCCCACGTCTAGGCCTGAGTCATTCAAGAGCCAATTATGCTCAAAGTTCTTTCTAAAACTGTTACCTATTATGCTCATCAACTCTCCTATGCAAGTAAATGAATGCTATTTTAATATACCTGACTGCTTTATTAGAGTATCAACTAGCTAAAATATTCAACTGTTTTGTTAGAGTATATCATGACTGCTCTATTAGAGAGTATCGATCTATCTTATGCTCAATATGCTGGCATAATAATTATGTCATTTATTATCTATATATAAAAATTATATGGCAGAAAAGTTGGGGGGGCCATTGCCCACCCTGCCCCCCCTCTAGAGTCGGCCTTGCAATAAGGACAGTAACGCTTGTTACCACGACAATCTGTTACACAGTCTTCACCGCAGTCAACATGTAACCGCCAACCACAGGCACAGTCGATCCAATCTGCTCCATATCCATCTAATACATCATCCTCATAACTTACGAAGCACATAGCTACAGCATACATTGGAATCAATACTTTCATTAAGTAGTGCAGAAATTCTTGTATCACTGGCCACTTCTGTATCATTTTTGTTATTGGTTACTTCTGTTCTGTCAGCAGTGCCTTCATTTACTGTTTCACTGGCCACTTCTGCATCATTCTTGTCATTGGTTACTTCTGTTCTGTTGGCAGTGTCTTCATTTACTGTTTCAGAAACTTGACGCTTTCTACTATTTGTACTTCTTGATTGCCTTGGCTTTCTTGTTGCCTTCTGTGCTTCTTTTTGAGCCTTTTCTTCAGCTCTCTTTGCTGCTTTCTTTGCTTTTCTTCAGCTTTTCTTTTTGCTTCTTCTTCTCTATGTTTCTTTTTTCTTCTCTGTCCTTTCGTCTTTGTTCCTTTTCTTCAGCTTCTTTCTTTTTCTTTGCTTGTTTCTCCTCTAGCATTCTTAAACAATCTGCACTCGTCAGCAATCTAGCTTTTGGCCTCTTTGCAGCTGCAATTGGAGTAACCTTTGGTGTGTGATCAGCTAATAATTGCGACAGTGCGCTACTCTTGGAGTTATCTAAAGATGACGTTGGGGTTGAGGCACGTGGATTATCACAATTTGCAGCAGTAACATTATTATTCTCTGGTGTTCCTGCTGTTGGCCTCTTTGCAGCTGTAACCTGTGGTGTGTCATTGGCTAATAATTGCGACAGTGCACCGCTACTATTGGAGTTATCTAAAGATGATGTTGGGGTTGAGGCACATGGATTATCACAATTTGCAGCAGTAACATTATTATTCTCTGGTGTTCCTGCTGGATTTTCAGATGTGGAATCAACACCTAAGTTATCTAAAAATGATGCTGGGGTCGAAGCATGTGAATTATCACAATTTGTAGCAGTAACACTATTATCCTCTCGTATTCCTGCTGGACTTTTCAACACTTAAGGGACTCAACGGCCTGATATCTGAAAATTCCTGAAAAATTGATCCGTTATTTTGAAGTTCGAAAAAATCTGAACTACAGGTTCAAAATAGTCTGAACTTGTGTCTACAACAGCATCCATAACACTATTGATTGCAGGCTCAACATAGCCTGAATGAGATGGCTGATCTGTTATTGATAGCTCTGGATGCTTCTTAAGCCAGTGATTATATCTAGGATCAATAGATAAATTGTAGCTTTCCTCAAATCGTCGCTTGTACAGTAACTCCAGCTCAGGACTTAAATCCTCTTCCTCCTCATCAGGTACTTGTTTAGACTGGATAGATCCTGTAGTACGTAGTTGGTTGACCATTTGAACAGAAGTATTTTCAGAACTTCCATTTGAAGTTGTAGCAGTGTCATCAACAACTTCCTGGTCACTGCCACTGCTGAAAGTAGGCACAGCTTTAAGAGCTTTACGATTTAATGGATGGATGCCACAAGTCTTGAATCCTGCTACAAGGCAAGCGATTTTAACCACGCTTGAGAAAAGAGTTCATTGAAATTAAACTTGGTAATTATTTTGCCAGGGTTTTTCTGAAAGTAGTCATGGCATACCATTTTCCATTGAGCTTTTAGTGGTGAAAAAACTCCACAATCGAGTGGTTGTGTGGAGTGTGTTGTATGCGGTGGCAAACAAAGGATAATCACCAGGGCCTAAAATAAGGGGTTATCACTGCACAAATGTGCAGTGATAAAGCTAAAATGTGCAGTGATAAAATGTAAATTGTGCAGTATTAAATTGGCATCATTCATCATAAAAACTGTTAAAAACACACAAAGTACTAAAATCTAACAAAGGGTTGTGTTGGATTGACTTGTTTGGTATGTGTTCCAAAAAATGATGTCACATATTCTTGCTGCATGTACTTCTGAATATCTCTATCTTGTCGGGGTCTTCTCTCTCTCCTACTTATCCATTCTTCTACAGCTGGTCTGACATCAAATTTGGCAATAGAGGTCATATTATGCCTGACTATAAGATAGTCCTGCAAAGCATCCCCAGATAATGATGAACGATCTGTTGACTTGATAAGGTTGTAGCTGGACACAATTCTTTCAACATCCATTGAATGTGGTTTTGCTGCAATAACCCTAGCTAAAGCAACAATAGTTGGTTCATAGTCTGGATCTTTCTGAAGAATTAGACGGTTCAATAGCTGGAACTGAGTAATGCCTTCTGTATAACCTTGTACAACATCAGAAACAGTGCGAAGAGAATGAGACACCTCTCTCAACTCGAAGTCTGGAAGAAGCACCTGCTGAACTGCTTTTATTTTATCCTTAGAAAGATTTGCAAATTTCTCTGGTTTCAGTGTTTCAACCGCTTCAGCTATTCCATCATCCATGATCAAACGGTCTTCAAGAAAGTTTCGCAGGCTTGAAATAATTTCAACACGAACAGCAGCAAATGCACGGCAATCTGGGACATACAAGTTGTGTGAATTGGTTCGCCTTACTGATTCTTGAAGTTCAATACCGAAGAACACATTCTGACCATCAAGTTTACTAAGAAACAATTCTTCCCAGCCACCAGTTAGAGGCTCATTTTGAAGTTCTTCCAGCTGACTAATAATTCTTGTTTTTAGATTAGGCAAGTCACTAAGTACACAAGTATCCTTTTGTAGACTCTTCTGTAGACCTTTAAGAAGGTAAGTGACATCGGCTAAAACACAAATTGTTAATAGTCTGTCCTTGTTCTTCCATTTTCGAAGAAATCCAGCTGATTCTACATCATGACCCTTTTCCCAATAGCATATGCAGCTACGGTAATTGCGCAGGAATACAGCAAAAAGCTGGTGACTAAACTCAGCAAAACGCATCTCTTTGAAGTCTGGCCAATGAAGAGGCTCTGAAAGCCCGCTAGAAGTGGCAGCTTCTTTTAATTCATGTGTTTGTACTCCTGACACATGGAAGTAGCTCCCAACACTGACTACATCAGATGTGACAAGCCTTACCTCACTTACAGATTTAGAAACATCTCTATATGCTAAATTTGATCTGTGAGCAGCACACCATATCTTTATTAAAGGACCATGACTTGAATCATGGAAGCTCTTTTCTTCTTCCAATTTTTTCCAAAGACCATTACGCTCACCGGAGTTTAAGCTTTCACCGTCAGTGACAATAGAAGAAGTGACCTTCATTAAGCCATTCCAAGGTTGAACAGCTTTTGTTGCCTGCTGAACACACTGTACATAACCAGTCACTCCTCGTTCTACTGGCTCACTAAAACCAAGAAATCGACTAACGAGATCTCCTTCAGTGGTAACAATCTGTGCACAAACATGCTTACTATCGATTTGCTGTCTATCAACTGAGCCATCAACTCGAAGACTGACTGCCAATGCTTCTGAGATCTCCTTCTTGACCTGCTTTTGTCCAACTACAGCTATACAGTTGAGAAATTCTCTGTGCTGTACAGGATTGAGGTACTGTATCTGATTAGGTGATGGAACAAAAGGAGAAAAGCTATCAATTTTTACTCCATCTGCTTTCAATCTTGTTAAAACACGAGATGGCCAGCTCCAGGCAGAAAGTGTTCCTCTCTGTGCATCATTGTAAACATCAAGCACATATGCGCTGACTTTCAAGAATAGATCTGCTTCCATACGCCTCAAACCAGCCAACAAAGGAACAGATATGGGTTCACTGCTCCACAAATCACATCTACATTTTGCTTTTAGAGCCGCATCATGACAGTCATGCTTTTCATGCTCTTCTATTACCTCTTCTCTGTACTTGGTTCCATCAATTGTAGCAATTGCAGGAATTCGCTGACGATAACAGTGCATACTCACAATAGATGGATAACTGATACAAAGTTTACATCTTACAAACTTTCTTTTAGGTCCCTGCTTCCCGTCTTTCTTACGAAACACCTCACACCAGTTTCTTCGTCTTTCTCTTTCTACTCCATCAGACGATGCAGATGTTATCACAGTTTGAGTTGATGTCGAAGCAGATTCGTCTCCGTCATATTCCCCAGGATCACTTTCCTCGCTCAACAGTCTACACTACAACTATCAGTCAGTCTACTTTCAGCAAGATTTTCAGTCTCATCGTCACACTCATCATTACTATCTAAGGAAGCCAGCCTTTTTGTTTTAGAAACCCACGAAGATAAGGAACTCTGCCTCTTCATCGTTCAACAAAATTAATATGGCCTCCATGCAGCTATATACATATAAGCGCCTATATGTACTATATATAGTCATAGATTATAGAGGGTGCCTATAGTCACGTGATAATAAATTTGAATTCAATGCATCGGCCATGTTTGAGTTTGAGTATAGTATAGTAAAGATTTCTGTATATCTTTTTATCGAAAGGAGTTCGCTGAAGTACGTATCCTAATTGACTGTGACAGTGCTACAGCCGGCCCAGCAGTATTCTGAATAGTCGGCCATGAGACTCAAAACCTTGCACAAAATAGAGTATTGAACAAGGAAACTGGAGCGCAAGGAGTAGTTATGAAGGCTATACAGTATACAAGAGATGATGCTAAACGAGAGGTCCAATTCGATTTTCTGCTGGTATTGAAAAGTTAATTAATGATGGCACCATGATGTTGCTCAATTGGTGAGGCCGTTGACATTCATCAAATTTTCCACCAACAACTTTCTCAGTACTTAATAAAAACAACTACACGAAATAATTAGAATACAGTAGCGTTCAAAGTGATAGTCCATTTAAAATTGCTTGTGGTGTGCTCTTCTTAAAGGTAACCTACAGTTTCATATATGTATAAAATTATTAATGTTATTGTGTAGATTTAACAATCAGTGAATAAAAAAGTGGTGAGGCCATGACCAGCCGCACTGCTTCCGATGGCCTTGTACCTGTAGCAGCCTACCAGTATGGGCATGGTTAGCAGTAGTTAAATATAGTACTACATAATTATAGCATAGCAGGATAAGCTGCAATAAACAGCAGTGTGTAGGATCTAGCTAGGTGTAGAGCTAACTAGTTATGCATTTTTGAAAAATATTGTATGTATGTATGCCCAAATAAATTGGGCATTTTGAGCCCTCATGAAAGTGGGCTCCACGTCTAGGATGTAGTTGCATGGGGATAAATGGGAGGTTGTTATGAATTTGATAGTCTCAGTTCTCATGATTCCAAATTTGAGGTGTCTTGTGCAGTATTAAAAAATAGTTATTTTAGGCACTGATAATCACATCATGTTTTTTAGCAGTTTTTATTATGTCCGGCTGATAATGGGAACTATGCCCATCGAGTAACAGCAGCAGGGGACGATCACCAATTGCATTTGGTAAAAAAAGTTCATAAAACCAACTTTCGAAAAGGTTAGTATTAATCCATCCCTTATCGCTTGAACTGTACATTGTACCTGGCACCTCATTCTTCATCCATGCTTGCCGGATGTTTTTGGCATCAAAGATTATTAATGGCGGTATAACCTGCCCGGCTGCATTTCCACATGCAACCACAGTTATCTGACCTTTTCTTCCAGTGTTCTTATATCGTACTTTTCTCGTTCCCTTTACTGTGACAATTCTAGGGGTCTTTGGGTCTAGTGGGATACCTGTTTCGTCAACGTTGTAAAGCTTCGTAGGGGAATTTATCAAGTCATTTTCTTTTAAAGTGTCTTCTAACAAACTGAAATACTGTTTAAGGGTATCTTCATTCATAGCATCCATGCAAAGGAAAGAAGTGCTATCCCTTTTCCTTAGAACCAGTAATCCCTTTTGTCTTTCAACAAACCGGTGCCACCACCCATCACTAATCTTCTTTTTTTTCATTTTACCTTTGTTACTGACATAAGCCTCAGTTATACTCAAAACATCTTTTCTCATTTTCCCATAACCCACTGAGGAACACCTTTGAAGGAATTCAGATAACTCTTTTTCTTCATTACTATCTAAGTAAGGCCTTGGCCCTGGTTTAGTCCCATGTACTACACGGCCACTTAATCTGTTCTTAAGGGAAGTTTTAGGCACTCCATAAAGTAAGGCTGCTTGATTGACACCACTTGATCCTTTTTCAACACTATTCATAGCGGCAATCATCTGCTCATCAGTCCATTGCTTCCGTTTCTTTTTTCTGGTGTTCTCATAACAGCAGGGGCTGATAAACTACGCCATTGTTTGTGCTGCATTCTACCACATTTAGTCAGACATTTTCGTTGGTGGTGCATCCTATGACACGAAATATTTATAACAGCTAGTAACAATAATTCACCAGTGACTAACCTGGATACTTCATTTTCAATGCTAGCCATAGAGCAGGTCGTAACACGAACAATAAACTTCTCTGAACAATTAACACCCATATATCATAGGAAACTAGTCCGTATGCATGCGGTCCATAATAGGTAGAGCACTGGTCCATAATAGGTAGCGGTTGATAATTGGCAGCTTACGCTATAACATAGATTTTATACATGTCATAATCAAAAGTTTTACTTTTAGTTTTGAATTTTAGTTATAGTAATTTTTACTTATTAATTTTAGTTACAGTTTTGGTTAACCAAAAGTAAAATGGCTATACCAAAATAATTTTAGTTTTAGTTATGGTAGTACCAAAACAACACTAGCTTCTTGGAAGTTTCCAGAAAATAATTATAGTGATAATGCACTTGTCACCACAAAATGTTATAAAAAGTGTGAGAATTTACAGAATAATATTGATGAATATTTGAGAATAATAGGTGAGAATTCTGGAAAGAATAATAGGTAATTTTTAAGCATAATAAGCTCAGGCATAATTAATGACAAGTATTGAATAGTATGCCTTCCATAAAGCTTTCCCCTGTAATGCGATTCACTGTAAGCCAGTTCCAACTCGGCTAGGTGGAACCCTTCTGCATGAACTAGCTATAGCTAACTACATATAGCTAACTGTATCTTGTGATTTTTGTAAATAGATTCTGGCACTTTCACACCTTTAATTTCCGCATGAAATGTATGCATTTGTGCATGCCTTGAAAGAAAAATTACTATCACGATAATGGTGTTTGCCAGTAGATCCATTGCAGAATTGCTTACTTATCTTTGAGGAGGAACCCATGATCAACCTAAGAAATTTTGTTTCTGAAATGAAAACTATAATTCTACGTACGCTAAGGTGAAAATTGTAGAGAATGGACAGACTCTATATAGAATATATCACGTGATTATGTATATTATTGCCATGCGTTCATTGTATAGTGTATAGTCATTACTAATCCATCGAATCCTCAATACGCGGACATCACATCTGGCGACGAGTACGGGATAATGACTACACTGGGACATATTGGGAAGTTCGAACCGTCAGAAGAGAGTATTTCGGTGTATCTGGAACGCGTGGAATTGTTTTTTGCCGCCAACGGCATAAAAGACGAGAAGAAGGTAGCAGTCTTCCTTTCAGTGATAGGTCCGAAGAATTACGCATTGCTCCGTGATTTGCTGGCACCGGATAAGCCACAACAAAAGTCATTGGCAGTTTTGTTTGAAACTCTCCGGAAGCATTTTGAACCGAAGCCAGTTATAATTGCCGAACGTTTTCGTTTCCATAGGCGAGACCAAGCCAGTGGCGAGTCTATTGTCGAATACTTAGCAGAACTTCGACGTCTTGCAACACACTGCCAATTCGGCGAGTACCTGGAGGAGGCCTTGCGAGATCGATTTGTATGTGGGTTGCGAAGCAGTGGAATTCAGAGACGACTGTTGTCAGAAGCTGAACCATTAACGCTCAAGAAAGCCCTAGAAGTCGCCGTGGCAGTAGAGGCAGCGGACAAAAACGCCAAAGAGCTACAAAGCACTGAAAGCGCTCAACTAGGCAAAGTGGAACAGACTAATCCATTGCACAAGAGTAAGAAGCCCTGTTACAGATGTGGTAAAAACGATCACACACCTAATGACTGTAAGTACCGAGACTTCGTCTGTCGCAACTGCTCTAAGAAGGGTCATCTGGCCAAGGTTTGTAGGAGCAGAACACAAACTGAACAGAAACCTGCCAATGCCAGAACTGGCACTACTAGAGGAAAATCCAATTGGGTCGAAGCTTCCAACAGCACCACAGACAGTGATACTCTGAAAACAGATGAAGCAATCTTTTGTATCAAAGAAACCCGGACTCATTCCCTTCGCGTCAAACTTGAAGTGAATAACACACTAGTACCCTTTGAGGTGGACACAGGTGCTGCTGTCAGTATAATGTCTCACAGTTCATACAAGCAATATTTACCACATGTGAAGTTAAACAGCACAGAGATAGGCTTACAAACCTACACAGCTGAACCAATGAAGGTGCTGGGCGAAGCACAAGTTCAAGTGATGTATGGCGAGTACAAGGGAACACTGAAGTTGTATGTGGTAGAGGGGCAGGTCCAAACCTGATGGGCTACAATTGGTTACAACACATTCGCTTGGACTGGAAGAGCCTAGGGGTGGCAACAGTCAAGAATAGTCCGCAGTCCTTATCAGAGATCCTAGAAGAGCACAAAGTAGTGTTCAAAGAGGAATTAGGCACAATGAAAGATTTCACAGCCAAACTAGCAGTTAAGAGCAATGCCAAACCAAAATTTTGTCGTCCTAGATCTATTCCGTTCGCCCTTAAAGATTTGGTCGAACAAGAGATAAAGAATTTAGAGAGCAAAGGTATTTTGGAACAAGTCTAGTATAGCGAATGGGCAACACCCATAGTCCTGGTGCCGAAACCTGATGGCAGAGTGAGACTGTGTGGAGATTATAAAATAACAGTAAACCCGGCCATAGATGTGGAGCAGTATCCCCTGCCAAAACCTCAAGAATTGCTAGCGACACTCTCAGGGGGGCAGAGATTTACCAAATTAGACCTGTCCGCGGCGTATCAGCAGATGTTACTGGAGGAGGAGTCTCGCAAGTTAGTCACAATTAACACTCATCTTGGGCTGTTCAGGTATTGCAGATTGCCTTTTGGAATCGCGTCGGCACCAGCAATTTTTCAGCGTGCAATGGACACATTATTGCAGGGTATCCCACATGTTATCTGTTATATTGATGATGTGTTGGTGACTGGACTGACTGAGGAAGAACATTTGCAGAATCTGGTACAAGTACTTCATAAGTTGCTAGAGCAAGGGATGTGACTAAAAAGGGAAAAATGTGCCTTTTTCCAAAAGGAAGTGGAGTATTTGGGATACCGGATTAATGCTGATGGTGTTCACACTGCACCGTCAAAGCTACAGGCAATACAGCAGGCCCCAGCACCAAGAAATGTCACAGAGTTACGTGCTTTCCTTGGATTGCTAAATTACTATGGCAAATTCATACCCAACTTATCTACAATGATCCACCCCCTGAATGCATTGTTGGGGCAAGGTCGCAAGTGGAATTGGACACAAGAGTGTGCCAATGCCTTCAAAGCAGCGAAGCAATCTCTCACCTCAGATTCAGTTTTAGTGCATTATGATCCACAACTACCACTTCGCTTAGCTGGGGACGCATCATGTTATGGAATTGGAGCTGTCTTGTCACACCAGTATCCTGACGGTTCAGAGCGACCTATTGCGTACGCATCAAGGACATTGTTACCAAGTGAAAAGAATTATGCCCAAATCGAGAGAGAAGCATTGTCATTGGTGTTCGGAATCCAGAAGTTCCATCAATTCATATACGGCCGTAGCTTCACCTTGGTGACAGATCACAAACCGCTGACCACCATATTGGGTGGAAGGAAGGGGATTCCTGCTATTGCTGCAGCAAGAATGCAAAGGTGGGGATTTTTATTGTCCGCGTACTATTATAACATTGAATTTAAGTCAACAAAGTCACATGCAAATGCTGATGGTTTATCACGTCTACCTGTCCCTGAAAATTCAGCTGTAGGCAATCCACAAGATGTGACTTTGTTTAATGTTTCTCAGATAGTTTCCCTTCCAGTGACTGAAGTTAACATACAGACAGCCACACGCAAAAATCCGATTCTGGGTACTGTTCTACGATACACGCAACAAGGCTGGCCGTCAAAAGTTCCAGAACACTTAAAACCGTATTGGTTGAGAAGAAATGAGTTAACTGTTGAGAAAGGAATACTAATGTGGGGGATCAGAGTAATTGTACCGACTAAGCTGAAGGACCAGGTGTTACAGGAGATTCACCAAGGCCATCCGGGCATTAATAAGATGAAACAGATTGCCAGAAGCCATGTGTGGTGGCCCAAAGTAGATGTAGACATAGAAACATTGTCTAAGGCATGTAAGGCTTGTCAAGAAGTCAGAAATTCTCCTGCAAGTGCCCCACTTCACCCCTGGATTTGGCCCACCAAACCCTGGTCAAGAGTACAAATCGACTTTGCCGGACCATTTTTGAGCAGAATGTTTCTTGTGGCAGTTGATGCTTACTCCAAATGGCCTGAGGTGGTAGAAATGTCGACTGGACCAGCAGGAGTATCAGCTGCTAGAACTATAGAAGAGTTGAGACGCATATTCTCCTTACATGGGTTACCACAACAAATAGTTTCCGATAATGGCCCTCAATTTGTCTCAGACCAATTTGCACAATTTCTGAAGCAGAATGGTGTAAAGCATTTTAAGAGCTCTCCGTACCATCCCTCCAGTAATGGGCTCACTGAAAGATTCATCCAAACACTAAAGAAGGCCCTAAAAGCAAGTAAGGATGAAGGAACTTTACAACAACGTCTTGCTAGTTTTCTGCTGAGTTACCGCACATCCCCACATGCTACAACAAAAGAAAAGCCATGTGTCTTGCTAATGGGTAGGTCTTTGCGTACCAGACTAGATTTACTTAAACCTGACCATGAAAAACAAGTTTCAGATCAGCAGGCACACCAGAAAAGCAATCATGATAGACATTGTAAGCACCGACAATTTTCAGAGGGAGATTTAATTTTGGCAAAGAATTTTTCCTCAGGTCCGATGTGGTTGGCGGGTGTTATAGTAGAAGTCCTCGGACCATTGTCGTATCGAATAAAACTAGATGACAATCGTATTTTCAAGAGACATGTTGACCACTTGTTAACTCGTAGTGAATTCAATGAACCTACTCTTAATGATGAAGTTCTCCCAGGGCCAGTGCTTACCCAAGATAATTCACCTGACACTGCCATTGACACACATACGAGTTCACCAGCACGTGACACAGTGACATTGTCTCAGTCAGCAGAACGTCGCTACCCTCAACGTCAACACCGTAGAAAGCCAGAAAGATACAACACCTGATTAAGGGGGAGGGAGTGTAGAGAATGGACAGACTCTATATAGAATATATCACGTGATTATGTATATTATTGCCATGCGTTCATTGTATAGTGTATAGTCATTACTAATCCATCGAATCCTCAATACGCGGACATCACAAAAATGAAATTATAGCTATTAGAAATAACTTGGAAGGTGAGGTCCTGGCTTCACTTTGACAGACTTGGTGGTAAGTGTTATGTTAGATTGTGTGTTACTGAGTGGAAAACTTGAAAGATGAAGCAACATTTGTGGTATGAGGTTATTGTAACTGAAAGGATGCACATACATGATCTGGTGACAAAGGTGGATTTGCTATCCAGGATCAGCAAACTTTGTATTCTGCTTAAATTATATAGCTAGCTAAATGCTATTATTTAATTTGTCATGAACTCAAATCAGACTGTTTTGAGTAACAGTAAAGTAAACCACGTTTCATTGTATAAAAATGACATTAACAATAAGCATGAGAAGATATACATACATATGAGACTACATAGATATAACACTCTAATAAAGCACCCACAGCTCATCCTTTAATTTGAAAGGTGTACATGTTTTTTGCTATTAGTCCAAGCCAGCCATATTACAGATATTTGGCATTATAGCAAGTCAAAGGATTATAGCTAGCTACAAGTATCCTAATTTTAGTAATGACAGGTTTCGTTGCATCATCTGTACCAGACACTGTGATATAAAAATGTTTAATTGGGTGTTTGATTATTTTGGTATCCTTCTAGTCAGCATATGATTGTCAAAAGAAGAGGATTGTGGTTGCAGTAAGAAAATGGTGTTTCATGGAGTCATTCTGTTACCAAACTTATTATAGTAAAAAAAATATTGTTGCACACTATACTTCAACTACCTACAGGCACTCTTATGTCTAGTATGTACTACACTCCAGCATAGACAAGTCCAGGTTGCATGGTTAGCTAGCTACATACGTACATACATACACAGCTACATTTCTGTGTTTGCTTGTGTTTAGGTTAAATCACTACACATGGGTGATGATTCAATGTTGGTTATCTGGATAGCCAGCTCTACATTATGCATATACATTAAACCAAATGCGTAATTACATAAGCTTACATCAAAATACTGGCTTTGATGACCGTTTTATAGTATCACTTGTGAAAGTTCAAGAAATGTGATTTATCAAGTTACGATCTTCACCTACTCCTTAAGACTTTAATCTTTGACCACTTCATCTCACAATGACTTAGTTATAGCTACGTATAATATCTTCATGCTTCATGACAACATCACTCCATAACAATTTCCGCCGATGACAACTTCAGTTCATGACAACATCACTTCATGACAATATCAGTTTGTGACAACATCCCTTCATGACAACTTCAGTTCGTGACAACATCCCTTCATGACAACTTCAGTTCGTGACAACATCACTTCATGACAACTTCAGTTCATGACAACATCACTTCATGACATCACTTCGTGACAACATCATTTCGTTACAACATCACTCCATGACAACTTCAGTTCGTGACAACATCACTTCATGACAGCATCACTTCACATGACAACATCACTTCACGACAACATCACTTCATGACAACTTCAGTTCGTGACAACATCACTTCATGACAACATCACTTCGTGACAACATCATTTCGTGACAACATCACTTCGTGACAACATCACTTCATGACAACTTCAGTTCGTGACAACATCACTTCCAGTTCATGACAACATCACTTCATGACAACATCGCTTCGTGACAACATCACTTCGTGACAACATCACTTCATGACAACATCACTTCGTGACAACATCACTTTGTGACAACATCACTTCATGACAACTTCACTCGTGACAACATCACTTCATGACAACTTCAGTTCGTGACAACATCACTTCATAACAACATCACTTCGTGACAACATCATTTCGTGACAACTTCAGTTCGTGACAACATCAGTTCGTGACAACGTTACACTCGTGATGTTCATGACGAGTTCATTTCATGTCAACATCTGGTACGAACGGGAACGTCGACTCGACGCATGCAAATATTATAATCGTAATTTTTTAAATTTAAGAAAAAAGACCGACTGTCGTGATGTTGCTCTCATGACAACATCACGTCATGTCGACATTAGGTATGGATGGGCACTTGATCCGGAATGTGTTGGCTCCCTTGTTTTCTTTTAGCAGGCCTTCCTTGTGAGGCCATTTTGCTTCCCTTTGGAATGTTCTGTTGTCGTCGTTTTATGCCTAATGCATTAGTTTTAATGTATCGTCCTCTTCTTCCATGTGATCATACATATCGTATGTATAGTTACAGATACAAAATATTATATGATTCGATGTAATTATTATAACTTACTATCAGGTTTTCCAAAGTTATGAAGTGCATAAGAGATTACAATCAAATAATTAAAGATAAAATTATTTGATTGTACATCAATAAATTTTATGTGTAAAGTAACTTACTGATTTTTGCTACACTTTGATATCCCATAAGTTTTAACTTGGAAAAAAAACTGTGAGCTAAACATGTGTATGTCCTTGCCAGCCTATTATTAAACAGCTAGCTATATAGCTAAATTAAATGAAGGTGATACCTTCTGTGCCTCCTCTTGTACCGGCTGAACATGTGTATCAATCATCTATAATACATACGTATATACCGGTACATTATTTACATAAAATGGTACATATGTGACTAAGTATAGCTACACACACATGCATACCCGATCAGTCAGGTAACTTTGACCAAGTATTGAGTAACAGCAGTTTAATGAGAGAACATTTACAGAATTATCTGTAAAATAAGCTATATATGTATAACATAGCCAGCTATAGTTATATCCATACTACCGTTTTGTAGCTGACAAAAGAGCATATATGCATGGTTCTTGTTGTAGAACTGTTGCAATGCTAACTGGAATAATCTAAAGTGGAATAGTGTCAATACAGTCCATGTTCATATAGCTACAGTCCAAGCTCATGTAGCTACATAGCAAAAAACATGTATGTAGCTAACCTCTGCATGTGTCATTGGCATAAAACCACTGTTTCGTGTTCTTGGAAGAACAAAAAAAGGCCATGTAATGACCTGAATTCTTGGACAGTTTGACATATGAAACTGTTCCAGTTAGCTCATAAGTATGGTATTGCTCTTTAGGAATGACCAGGGTGGTTCTCTTTAAGAATACTGTAGAACATCATGCTCTTTAGCTACTCATGCACCTCTAATAACTTGCTACGAATGTAATACAGCTATATGGTGCATACATTATAGCTATAGCTATTTACTTTTCACATGCATTCTGCTGATATGTGTTCCACATCAAAGCTCTCAAAGAACAGGTCTTGTATGTGAGCAGAACTACTTTTCTGTGTACATGTACCAAAAAATTTCATAGCTAATAACTAGCTATATAACTACTTACCAAAATTATACATTTTAAGACATAAATCTTTTTGTGGAGGATTTGCTGTTACTTTACAACAACGTTGACATTTCACTATATTATAAAGATGCATACATAGTATATCACTTTTACATTTTATGGAGATAGCTACAACTATAGCTGCATACATTCAATAGCCGTCTCTACAAGCAGTTTATCCTGTACTTTATCCACATCTGATAGTCTGCAGGATACAATATAGCAATGATTATATGGTAGCAATGATTATATGGTAGCAAAGACAGCTATAGTAGCTAGCTATTCATTACATGTCAATGATCCATCTTCTGTATAAGGCTACTTTGCAATATCATGAAGAATTTGTGTGCATTATATTGTTCTCCACGTTTTGTCTTGTCTATGTGGTGAATATTATACCAGCTCATTGATACCCAATAGCTACTAGCTATACCATGCACTATAGCTAGCTAGCTATACTTACATCTATATATGCACATGATTAGCTATACCTTTCAAACTTGTGAGAAGGGAGAAAGGTGCTGGTATAGCATGTGGCTTTGATATGGAGTATTTGTAACCACTCAAGATCTCAATAAGCCCAGCTACCACACATATGTCGTGACCTGCTTAAAATGACCTCAACAAGTAGCCAGCTAATATTGAATTATTCGAATTAGCTAATTGGCCATGTATTGTGCAATGCAATGCCACACGCCAGTACATATAGTTATAGTTTCACATACATATAAATGCTTACTTGATCTTATCACAGTGCGTAGTATGTCCTCCAATCAATTTACCATATATAAGAGAAAAGCTGGGATGATTAATTAGGCATTGAAGTACGCTACTTGCATAACAGTTGTTTGCCGGGAGGACGTAAGTAACCAGTAAAATAAAGGAATCTCGTTATGTGCAGACTTCAACATGCACGTGTGCCGGAACGTCATAAGCTTGTTTCCATTTTTGTCAGCTTCTGGACACCGGTTACGTTAGAAGGTTAGCAAATGAAGCACTTAGGGCAGCTTCGATTCGTAACTTGTCTATGGTTAGTGTGAAGGTTAGTGATGCATGCGTATGTATATAAAAATGTTAAAATGATGAGTGGCTGTCCTAGTAGACCCTTTTATCATGATGAACTTGTGATTGTGGGTGCCATTTTCAGCATATACTAGTTCCACGTTCAAACTAGTTACAACACACTGATGTATAGTGTTAGAGCCACAAAGTGTTACAAACTTACTGAATAGTGTATCATTATAATTGTAGCTTATCTACAGCACAAAGTAGAACTGAACCGAAACCTTGAATTGAGGTGGTTTATCATGTTTAATGGGATAGCTCCAAAGGTAAAATGCAACACATGCACTGTGTTAATTGTGCATAATGACATAATCTCAGATATAGACTGTACGTAAACACTCTAGTAATGCAAGAGTCAGTAGCACATGCATGGCTAACTGTGGCATGTAGCTATATATGTGTAATGTATTATTTAATATTTTGAAGTGGCATAGCTAGACTCAACAGAATCTAACAAGCAGCTGGCAGGGCACAATCTGGGTCTACTTATAATGGACCCATTTATTTGTATAGGCTCAGCTCTCTTAGTGGCAGGGCACAGCAAATATTTGGCAGGGCTTATGCCCTGCTGTAGATACGCCACTGGTTTTGAATGTGTTGCTTCATACATACGATACGTGTTATGATCAATATCACTTGTATATACATCATTAATACAACATGTGAAATTAACAACACTTTTAAAAATAATGATCTTATAGATGACTTTCTCATATACATAGATGAACGGCTACAATTTAAAATCATTGTTCAATGGTCCATGGAGATTTTTCATTATTTCTGAAGACTACCTCAAGGATGTTGTATGATGACTTGATCACTATCCTTCTGATAAAATTACATGGGTGGCTAGCTTGGCTATCATTTCTTCACTCCTGGATCTAGCCCTGTAAAATTATAAATCCCTAGCTTTCTATTGCCAAACACAAATTTTCAAAAGTAACTGATTGTTTAGAGCCCTAATTTAAACATCAATCAGTATCAGTATACGTATGCAATAAAGATGGCATTCGTAGTAGTACAAATTAAATGTCAAGGAAATGTACTAACAGCTTGGTATGGTTGCTCATTTCCGTCGTCTTCTATAAGCTTACAGGTTTGTATGCCTGTTATTCCACTGGACAGCATATCTGCCCGCCCACATCAAATTTTTGAGGATAGGATGAAAAACTAATAATTAGTTGGCTATATTTGGTATTTATGTATACTTGCTTGTACACACGTCATATGTATACACACATGCACAAACATGCATAGGCCATTTCACTTTCTCTCATGCGTACTCGCATGCACATAACATAAAAATTTATGGCAATAAACTAATTGACCCTTATAATCTTGCTAGATTGTTCAGTTACCACCTGAGAGCATGCACAATACACTTCACAGCCACTAGCCCATAAGGATTGTGCTACCTTGTACCATGCACAAACATCACACCAATATAAGTAGTCCAACATCTTAATTTACTTTATTACTCTTGGTGGAAATAAACGATTTACCCATGCACAATCACAAGTTCGCGAGCAAGTTCGTGACACAGGACAGCCACCCACCATGTTATATGCACCACCAACCAAACACTTTAATAGTAATGACATGTAAAACTTACCCTATAGGCGTTTCATCACAGACTGCCACAGACTCGAGAAGAAACGAAAACGGAACGAAAACGAGTACAAGTTATTATGACGTAGACGGCGCACGTGCATGTTGAAGTCTGCACATAACGAGATTCAAAATAATTTGCTGCGCAGGGTCCGCTTCCTTGATTTCCAGCACGCGAACGAGTCTTTTTAAGACTTAAGTTGTTTCATTTCTTCGAATTTCGCGCGACCGCCAAATGCATGCGCTTATAAGCTAGCACTTCAAAATAAATGCAATTAGGCGACGGAGATAATTTACGGAATTCCATTACATCCGAGCCCAAAATCAAAAATCGCGTGCCATACGGGCGCTTATACTGCAAGCGATAAACGCCCTGCGCGGAAATAGCGGTCTGGCCACGCGAGACGATGGTCCGATACAAAAACAGGTAAAGGAGTTGTATATACTTTTTAAGTGTACATGAAATGTTTACAGGTACTTTTTAATTCAGTTTCAATTTGAAAATGACAAAGATGCTCTCGAGGCGTTAGGCGGATTAGAGGTAAAGTCTCTTCGTGAGATACTAAAAGTAGCCATGAAAACGCTTCATGGTGATTACGGACTTGGCTGTATTCAACACTCACTTAATGGTAAGTTGTGATGCTATAGTGATGGGTTACTTGGTCACTCTTTTTAGTAAAATACTTCAACATAATGACACGTGTAGCCATTGTGAGATGCTCACGTGATCACTACCGGGATTTATGGTCAGCAATGACTTTGTTAAGAGTGATCAATAGCGTCACCATGGTAATAACAGTTCTTCATGTTGCAGGTTAGTTAACTCAATCAGTAGCACATATGTTGGCATAGTATCTTCCATTTTGATTTTTACCTCTAGCCTTTTAAAACCAGGCACATACTGTATAGTGCAAAACTTTGATGGGAAAACTTCAAGCGAATTAGGCGAATTACAAGTAATTTGCCAAATTATCCCATAGAATTTACAAAATGTGTGATTATCAGTCTTCATCAGTGAATACTAATTACGTAGGTGTTGGCTGTGTTTGAAGAAAGACAAATGAGTAGTAGTCTCGTGGTGTTTTTTGAGTGGACGCTTATACTGCAAGCGTTAACATCCTGCGTGAAAAAAGATGTGAGAGTACACAAGTAGTAGCTGAGGGACTTATCTGCTGTTCTGCTTCAGAAGTAGCTATGAAATCCGGAATATCCCAGGGAAAACTATCTTGCATTTGCTTGCAAGATTCTTGCAAGTCTTCCAAGCAAGATGCAACCTTGCTTGCAAGTGTCTTGCAAGATCCTAAATGCTTATTGCAAGATTCTTGCAATTCTTGTAAGAAAACGGACATTTTACTTAAAGTTTTTTGCAGTGATCTTGCAAAATGTGTGGTATACTAGCTACAACGGCTGCAATTCAATGATAGCAGAAGAAACTTTGCATAAGAAACTTTGCATGACTGTTTCAATTGAAAAAGTGTGCACCATTTCTCTCACGTGCACGTAATTAATAATTGAATTAAGTAATTGTGGGTAATGCAAGGTTAATATTTGCGATAATAAATGGTATTATGTAGGTAAATTTTGAGTACAAGAATGGATTTTGCCAATGTTTTACCATGCATTCGCCAATGTTTTCCCCCACCGAAATTCAGAATCTACCGATTTGCCAAAGTTTTACCCCACCAAAATTTTGCGTTATATGGTACTGGCTTGTTTTCTTGAATTGCTTTGTGTGTGTGTGTGTGTGCGCGCGCGTGTGTGTGTGCTTTGCAGTCCATACCATGATTTTTCTTTTGTGTGGGAAAGGGAAAAATAAATGAACGGTATGGAAGAGGATTTGGATGTGTTGTTATTGGGTCTGATTTTAACAAGTGATTGAACACATTAGTCACATACTGTAATTTGGTATATGTGACCAGATTTGGCAAAAGGTACATTGTTCGTGTACAATGTGGAAACACAGATTTCACCGCCATTCGATGACTACATTAATAAACTAACTGTATGGATGCCAACAGCTCATCAGTCTGCTTTTGCTGTGGCTGGTTTCGAGGGTGTGTTGGACATCCACGAGTGCTCATAGTGTCTTCAATTGGCTCTGGTGGCTGCCAATGAAAAGCCACCTGGCTGTAACTCGCCACATGACTGCCTAGTGATGCTATCCATTGATTTGACTACTTTTGTTGTTATCTATAGCACAAATGAGCCCATTTGGAGTAGGGCTGTACGATAATGGAAAAGGTTATATCTTGATAACTCCCGATAATATTCATTACATTATTTCGATAATCGATATTATCTCGATGATGTTATCAACATGAAATTTTATCATCATTTGCCTCAATGGATAAAACTGTCAGGCAAAAGGATCAAATACCGTATATTGCAAATTGTTTAAGGTGGAAAAGTTTCGTGGATGGACAAGGTACTTCATATTCGCTGGAAAACTTTCGCGGTTCGTTCACCCCAGTCAAAATGTGCTCATGTGTGTACTCGAATGATTTCATTAATCGAACGCACTTGTTTAATAATTCTGAATAATTATATGTACCGCTTAACTTGTTGCTTTCTGATCTTGGCAGATATAGCTAAGCAATGTGGCTGTAAGATTGTATCAAGCTAGAAATCACACAATATAGCCTGAGCTACAGTTCCAGCAATGCCGATGTGAGGTGTGCCAACCGCGTGGACATGTGAAATCTTATTAATGACAGAGGAGTTCGAAATAACCAGTTGTATATCGCATTGACAGTCCTGTTTTCTTGCTGTAGTGTTCGACCGTGACATTCCAATTTAAAACTAGAACGAAAATGTTTAGCTGGAAAAGTTTCGCGGTCACCAATTAATCCGCGAAAACCGCGAAACTTTTCCACCTCGAACAATTTGCAATATATGGTAGCTAAGTCTATAGAGGTAGGCTGGTGCTTGTTTAAGTGTTAAACCTCAGTGTTTGGATAAGGTATGGCTTCCTGGCCACCTGTAAGTGACAAAGAATTTAATTAAAGAATCTCAGTAAACACACTAATGTACATTGTGATAGTATCGATATGTTATCAGCCATTATCGTTATCGCGTTAATATTTAGATATCGATAATTATTGTTTTATCGTTATTATCACACAGCCCTAATTTGGAGGTGTGAATACTTGACGTGTGTTTAGCCCGCCACTGTTGTGACTCCCCACCACCCCCGACCAACGGACTCACCAACCACCCCTATATAATCACTTGTGGTACAGTTGAAAGACTCTAAAATGGCGGGCAATTCAGCTAGCAAGCCATTCAACAAGCAAGCCATTCAACAGTAGACCCACCGAATTATCTTGTATAACTACAGATTTGTGGAGAAATTCGTGCAAGTAGCATAAAGCAGACTCGAGATATTACAAATTGAATATTTCAAAATGGTATTTCTAAATATTTATAAATATGCGAACAATGCACATTTTTGCAAATCCAGTCACATACTTTCGTTTGTAAATATTTTCGTACAGCTATTTGGATACAAAAATAGTTTGTACGAATATAACTTTTATTTAGTGTCTATTTCAAGGTTCAGCACGTGGTGATGGCGCTTTTGCGATACCTCTTGCCACATAAAGACAAAGATGGATTGTAGACTTTTTAACTGTTCAGGGCCTTGTGTAAGTGTCTGTATTTTAGCACGGCTATGCACTTATACTGCAAGCGACAAGGCACTGCATGGTATACCGGTAAGATTCTATCTACGACAGACCATATACCCCGAGGTGAGATTTGCTATAGAAATTTAAACAATACATGCACAGCTGTACGTATAATATATGCTAAACAAAAACACCCTGGGTGTAAAAAAAGTGCGAGGCCAATCAGAAGCAGCATTGCAAATAGGTATGTACGACCAAAAACTTTGATATCAAGAAATTACTTATCAAAAATCTACTTGAATGACACAATAGTTTATAGCATATTGTCACAACTATGATTGGCTTTGTCACTTGGCCACCTTTATTAATAATGATGGTGTGAAAAAGGTGGCCAAGTGACAAAGCCAATCATAGTTGTGACAATATGCTATAAACTATTGTGTCATTCAAGTAGATTTTTGATAAGTAATTTCTTGGCCTCAACTGATATCAAAGTTTTTGGTCGTACATACCTATTTGCAATGCTGCTTCTGATTGGCCTCGCACTTTTTTTACATCCAGGGTGTTTTTGTTTAGCATATCACTACTTTTTTGGAAGTATAAACAGATGTTATTACTAGCAAGCAGCAGAGAAGTACTGCATGGGCACAACTTGTACTTGCCTAGCACACAATATTGCAAATCAAACTTTGAAGCTTAATTTTGAAAAACTCAAGCCCGAGATTTTTTAAAACTTTCACTACAGAGTGATACATCAATATAGATTGTGTATTTGAAAGTTTATGCAAATCATTTGAAGGGGTCCAAGTTATGACAACTATCAACCTGCAGTGTAATAATCCTTCTCAAATACATTCAAGTGTTTACTTCAGACTGATAATAGTATGACAGGTAGAGCATACATAGGAGAAGTGCTGATACAAATTTGGCTGAAATCCATGAAGAAATGAGTGAGTTATTAGACAAACAAGTGAATGTATAAAAAGGGAGTTTGAAAAAACTTCCGGGGTTCACAAAAGCTCCCGCAAGCCCACGAAAAAAGTGTGCGATGAAAATGAAAGAAAGAAAAAAGCAACTGCCACGTAAAATATTTTGTGGTGACAGGAAGGCATTTATAAGGCTGTATCGGAAGAATGGCTGAATAGATTTCTATGAACTTTGGGATATTGATTCTTCAAACAATGAAGGTACTAATTGTCTAGTGAACGGGCGAATTGGGCAGGAAAATATGGTTCGTCGTGCGTAGTCGCACAACGGACGCCATAAAACTCGCAATGGCTGGTACTTAGGAATGGTGGCGCCTATTTCCTCCATTCTAGGTTTATTGATTCTATATAGTAAGAATGTTGTGGGTTGGTAATAACTAAGCGATAGCTTTAATGGCGGCTTAGCTAGAGTGTTTGCGAGTTTGAGGGCGGTGCTATGTGTAAATAACTCACTCAGTGGTTGCGTTGCTGTGCTTCTTCTTGGCCTTGCGACTCACTATCATGAGTCTTGATATGTACCGGTATTATCATTGTCATTTTGATAATGTGATGCGGAGCGATCGATGCATGCTGCAGTAATGTATCATAGGGTACTGTTGCTGTATATAATATACGTAGTTCGCACATGAAAATTTTTGTACAGTCTTGCACTGTACAAAAATTCTTTTCTGAAAAAATTTAATCATGAAAATTACCCAAATTACGATAAAAGGATGTGTTAAATTTTAGTGATTTGCATACCAAAAATATCTTGGCAAGTGTTCATCAATCCATATTGCTCATTTGACCAGACTACACAAAAGATCAAGTTACGTTTTACCTTCTAAAAACCAGCAAGTTACATAAACCACTGTTAATCAATGTATTATAAGTTACAGTTCAATGTATCGTTACAGTAATAATAATTAATGACGTTACAAATAAGTCACATGAGCAAAGACTCAAGGAGCACATGCCATTGCATAAAACTTTACTTCTTTTGTTTAAACTGGCTCCATACTCCAGAACTTTAGTGATAAAACTTTTTAAAATAGTTAGAATTCTTACTGTAACACTAGACTATTCTCCGTCTTGTTAGTAATGTACAGCTGGTTAAACGGCTTTCACTGTGAAATGAATGGCTAACACAGCATTACTTTGCTCTTCTTTGGCAGTATGAATAATATTGATAGCAAGTGTCATATACATAAATTGAAAAGCAGCAGGACTTTTTGATTGGTTATTTAGGCTTCATTTTATGTGTGAATGGTTTTTGATAGCCTGGGGGGTGGACACACACACACACACGCACACGCACACGCACACACACACACACACAGTCACACACACACACACAGTCACACACACACACAGTCACACACACACACACACACACACACAGAGTCACACACACATATGCATACCAACTACCCGGAATAAGATACCAGACGCACACCTGTTTTAAAAAAAGCGGTCTCGGTTGTGAGACTATGTGTGTGCGCGTTTGTGCATCGTCACCCTCAGATTGTTAACCATTCACATAAATTGAGTCTCTGTGACTGCGGGGGCGGATCCAGGATTTTTGCTATAGGGTGTTTTGTTTTTAAAACACCAAAATTATGGGTAATGCTAGATTTTGAATGTTTTTAAGTAAATACAAGGAACTTTCTAACCATATATGGAATAAGGGGTGTGGTGTGTGCAGTCCCATAGGTTATTTTATCTTATAAAGTAGTGAAATGACACTTAACTCAAGAAGTAATACATTTTAGTGTTTTATAAACAATAGATCACTCTTTTGGCTTCCCTGATTAATTTTTCAGGAAGAGTGCCATCTGACCCCTACGACCCCCCTGGATCTGTCCCTGGACTGTCAGTATAAGTTACTGTTTATATCCTAGTTTACGTCTCCCACCTCATAATACACGCACAACGCTACACTAGCTTATCACTACCACTTATGGGGTGGAGCTGCGTGTGCAAGCTACCATTAACTTTTAATGTCACTGTAGGGCCACAAAGACGGTGTGAGTAACAGTGTCATATAAAGCCACATGCAAGCTACTTCAGACATCAACATACATGATTAAGTGTAGGAATTTGCCTCTCACAGGCCTATGTTCTTTGTCACCAAAAAGCATTTTGTACCGAGTCCTCAACATATCTGTCCTTGGCATTCTCTGATTTCCATCTGCCATGCCGTTTAAACAGATGATCGGGTACATCAGCGTTGGCTGCTGCTGGAGCACCACCAGTTTGTAAACTGTGCAGACCAAAGCAGGGTTTCTTTCAGGATTTTAACCAAAGGGGGTCAAAAAGAGGTATGACGGGATACTGGGGGCAATGTGGTATGATCCTCCTGGAAGCACTAGGGAATCTACTCTGTGATCAGGAGTAAATAGTTAAAGTGGGGCCTTATTGTATAACAAGCTAAGTGGTTGTATGTGTTATTGTGCGAAGCATGCTAATGCTGGGGGGTCTGGGGGCATGCCTCCCAAAAAAATAGATGCTCTGAGATTGAATCTGAGGGCATTTCAGAGTCAAAATATTAAATTATATTGTAGAGTCAAAATAACTGTGAAATCAAGGGTCATCGGTAACTATAAACATCATTATGGCATGGAGAACATGGGCGCTACTAAAGGACAGATTTAAAACACCTGAATTGATTCACTGTCAGAACAAAATCCCAAGGGGGGACAAGCCAAAGCCAAGGGGGGCGAATGCTCCCCCACCCCCCTGAAAGAAACCCTGCAAAGCGCTCTGCAGGGTATCCTAGCTAGCTTTTTTACCTTAGCATTGTAACTGAACACACCACCATCCTTCAGCCGCTCACCTTTCTTTATCTTTGTGATATGCCTTAAAAGAAATCGTTGACTGTCCTTCGGGATCTTATCCATCTCCATAATTTATACCTTTCCAGCATATTCACAGAGCATGTTTGGGTCTTGGTCCTTGCTATGACCACCTCGGTCTTGCTTTGTGGCAGGAACAACCTTAGCATGTCATCAGAAAAAGACGGATCACATGATCGGATATTAACCAGTTCATTGAACCGCAAGAAACCTGCAAAAGCCAACAGGCATGCTGTAGTTTGGTGAATATTAGATAGTGTGCCAAGCTCCATGGTGTCTTGAACCATGATAGGTTCCTTTTTCTGTGTTGGTTTTGATAACATCCTCCGTAGCCGTTCCACAGTGGTTCTTACAAAAGGATTTTCTGTTGGCGGTGGGATACTTACTGATACCTCAGTATAATTATTGTGATACTCAAGCTAGAGTATCGTGATATGCAAACTTAAGGTGGTATTGCACAGCTCTAGTTATCAATGTAGTTCAGTTGGTATTCTCGAGATTAAGTCACGTATGGAGCCATGTAAAATGATGCCGTGGTTTATGTGTCAATCCGTAGTGTTAAGTGCTACTGTGCTTAGTTTAAAAAATTCTTTTATGTATGTAGCTAATGGTATAATATTTTGTCCTGTTGCTACAGGTACAATTAGAAGTTGTCAGAAACATCTTATCTCTCACAACAAGCATCAGTTGGAAAAAATTATCAACAATGCCAAGAACCCATGTGAGATTAACGTGATCACGCTGTTGTTTATTATTACACATTATTTCATATGTAATTTAGCTGAAGCCAGGAAACTGAAACAGCTGTATCAAGACACCATGAAATCTACTTTAGTACCACTAAGAACGTGACATGATATAGTCAAGTTTTTTTATGATTGCAAAAAATTTATCTTTACCTAACCCCTAATCCATTAATTTTAGCAATAGTACTCTGTAATAAAGCAGTCATTAATGATTGGTGACAGCAATATTAGAGACTATTAGACTAGTGTATCACCACATAGTGGAAATTTATTATGAGAAAAATTGGCAAATATATCCATACTATATCCACGACAAGATATTTGGCTATAGAAGATTAAGATTATGCTATTACTCAACTATATTTTATTAAAATATTAAATATCTCCAATCTTAAGCTTTGGTGTTGTTTGCTAAAATAATGGTCATAAAATAATTCATTTTTGCCTGTAAATTATAATTTACATTTATAATTCTTTTTAACACAGCTACATGCTTAGTGTAGCTATTGCCGGTTAAAAATTCTGGATATTATACAAATTTCCGGGCTCAAGTTTGTTCTCCCCACTAAGCTAGCTACTAGGCAAGAGGTAAAATGTCAAGTATATATTTAATGGCAGGGACAGATTGCTTATATCTGTCTAGCTATGTTCTTATCAAAACATTAGGGTGAGCGTTGGTTAAGATAGTGTCAGAGATGATGGGAAGTTGCACATAATTATGTATTAACATTAATTATAGCTTTTATAATCCACTAGTGATGTGGTCTAAGTATGAAACATGGTCAACTGTAAGTCCTATATGGCTACTTCTTATCCTCACATCTCCATTGCTCACTATGCTATCTCATGTTTATTATTGACTATGTACAAACAAGCACTATTATTATAGTATGGTCACCTGAATCTGATACATCACCTATAGGTATAAGAGATCTTGGCATAAACCTAGGGCCTAGTAATGAACAACTGCCTTAGTTGCAATTGAATTACTGTATACTGGGTTTTATTTGTGAGGCGCCATTTTTGTGAATCATTCGTTTTAATAGTCTAGCAGTAAAATTTGCTAATATTAAATTTGCGAACTGCATGATAACCACACAGATAAGTCTGTACTTATCTCAGTTTAAAATTTTTGCAAGCTAGTGATTCCTTGCAAAATTCCAAATTAGGACCTTGCAAATAAAGCCTGCTATATACGGAGATATGATAATAATATTATGTGACCAGATTTGGCAAAAGGTGCAGATCTAGAGCTTTATAAAGTGTTTCTCAAAATTCAATCCAGTATTGTCAACTAGCTAACAACCTGGTTCATATATTGCTAGCTATAAGATTGCTCTACTCTGGCATGGCTACAGTCTAAAACAAGAGAGTTAGAGTGGCTTCAATATTTCAAATTGGTATTTCTAAATACAAAATGTGACAATATGGTCGGTTTTGTAAGTCTGGTCACAATTGGACATTTTTATTACTACACCAGAATGTGGATATGTTGTGATATCAATATTAAATTTTTGTCATACCAAGGTACAGCTTTAATATACTGAAATAATATTTTTGGCAGTACGTACCGCAGAGCCCTCTATACACATGTGGTGCTCAGAAACATTTGTTCACACAGTCACATTTATTTGCTGCAGGTCTACAGGATTACGGAAGTGTGTTTGCTAGCTAGCTATAGCTAAACTGAAAGTTTTTGCAAAAATTGCTAACTGAAAATATAGCTAGCATAAAGCAGTATATTAAGACTTCTCAATAAAAAATAAAATACATAAAGTTACGTAATTAAGTACAATATAATTAAATTAATAGCTGGCAGTTAATTATAAATACACATAATTATTATAAAAGCAAGGGAAAACAGTTACAAGTCTATCATTGGCTCATCATCATCATTATTGTTATTACAATTAACTGGAGATGGACAACTGCTGCTACTACTGCTTGTATCATTGCTGTTAATATTGGCCTCATCAATGGTTATCCTGTCATTCACTCTACTATAATGTAGCCCCTCCATTGTTACTAACTGACGATTACTTTTGGCCAGTGCACGATTCCTTTTGAAAGCAAAACAGATTATGATTAAAAAGAGAACATTAAAGGCAATTGAAATGAAAACACAGGTGATGAGTAGTCCCTCCTGATGATTATCACTGTTTTCCTGTTCACTTGAATAACCTTTGACTGGTGGTTCTACAATTCTACAGTAAAAATTATGGCAGAGAGATAATACTATGTAATAACAACGTACCTATGTATGTATTATACACATAATTACTAGATTATTAAAAACATTTTAATTAATTTAAAAACGGGAGTAGGGATCACAATAAAAAAGTAAGGAAACAAGTAGTTAGCAAATAAGTTATCACTCACCACCCAGCATTGCATACTGTATACAATTGCGGGTAGCTGCATACATACATGCACAAATGAAGCACATTCTCAGCACCTCTACAAGATTTAATCCCTACTTTGGCAGCCAACATTCAAAGCACCATTATGCATCAATTAGCAGGATGAATTGTATCAGTAAGCATGCGCCTATCCAAGGTGTTTATTGTTACATGTTAACACCTTCGTAAAATTTGTCACCCTTCGGTCAAGGAAGATCAATCGATGAAGAAGACAGAACAAAGAACAGGTTATGGTGCACTTCAATCAAAGTAGTCAAATGTTGGGGGCGAGCCTGGTGCTTTGATAGATGCATGTACATATACCGAGACATATACACTTATGTAGCTACCATTGATGACCTTCACATGTAATTTGACATTGTAATAATTATAAGCACAGAGAACTAAACATGTACAGTTCAGTCTCAGTGTACAAGCAACAGTGCAGCTATCTGCATGATGGTCTTAAAAATTTGTACTGGTACGTATTTCATGAAAACTGGGATATTAGCAGTAAAGTAATTACAGTGGATTGAAATAACATATGTAATAATATTAATTCATCACAAAAGATATCACAAGCATGCACAATAAGCAAGTGGTGGTATCGGCTATTATAAAGAAAAGTAGGCCCCCGTGGCTTTTGACAAAGTGTAAAGGAAGATTTGATTCTTATATCTCTATAAACATCTAATAGTCACCTATCTTTATATTGTGTAGCTAGCTGGCTATAAGGCGGCAAGGCAGCTGATACTTCAATGTATCTATCTAGCCTAACATCAAATGATCAGCTTTATTATTACAAACTCTAAGCTTTGATTAGAAAGTTTTATTCACACATTGTGGTTAATAAATTATGGTTAGCACTTGAATGGTATATACATGCCTATGGTTAGCATTAATGGTTCTCCTATTATGGTAAGTACTTCACATGTTTTATGTAATGCTGGTTAGCACTCCACCTGTTTGATGTAATGTTGGTTATGGCTTTAGCCATATAAAGAGATATGACATATCAAGCAAGCAAGAAGACAGATTTCACTGTTGATGCCATATGGTGGGGCTCGCTAAGGCTCGACCCAATTACTAGACAAAAGTAATGCTACTTGTTTGTTTTGTAAATTAAATAGTCGAACCCAGTTGAACCCTACTGTTTCCTAGTCTGGTTTTTGGTTTACGTGCGTGCACTAATCATGTCAGAGAATTGCTCGGATTGTTATCTGGTAAGTGAACTTCACCCCAAAATGTAGAATCGATAATACAACTTTCTCTGCATCTGTTGAGGTTGAGGTGTTTGTGCTACTATCGTACGGCAAGAAAATTTTGGGGGAAAATAATTTCGTGTTTTTTGGTGAACCTTGATGACCACAAAATTAAATTTCCACAAATTTAAAATAAACTCAAAGGACTCACTGGTTCTTTCAACTATTAGAATTCCAAAAAACCCGTAATTTATTTTCTAAAAGCAATTTTGAGCAATCCACAATTTTTTCATTCCCAAAAGTTTTTTGCCGTATGGTATACTAATCAGAGGCATAGACATTGCCATCTTGCACATGCACCAGATTGCTTTTTTCCGTTTTCATTTGTGATGGTGGGAAAAGGGTCTGCCTTACATTTTTTGTGCTGTAGAATCCACGGATTTTGTGCAGTATTTATTGCTAAAAGGAAGTGTTAAACAAGTGGCGCCTGTGATATATAGGCAGGCGGCCATTATTTACTGCGCCCGCTTATTAAACAAGCCTGTATCACAGGCGTTTGATGCAAATATGGTTAGTTTGTGTAGATTGTTACAAATGCATGTAGCTAGCTAGCTAGCTACATGTTAAGAAGTACAATTTGTTGTAAATGCATCTACTAACCTGTTACACTCTTTAGCTGTTTGTCCAAAGACAGCAATGTTATCACAATTGCCAATGAGGTTATTGGCAACAGCAACAGATGATTTGTCTATACACAGAAATGACAATGCATACGTAAATGTAACTTGTATATCTTTATAAAAATTATGTCAAGAGTTTATAATGGGTTAGGAAGAATGCAGAAATTTGCTATACACTGTGAAATATATGAGCATAGTGTTATGATTTGACACACCTAATTAATTCACCATCGCTTGTGCACATGTTAAGCCAATGTGTGAAATTAAATTTTTGCTATTTGCAGTGTTTATGCAAACACTTCTTTGGCAAAAAATGTTAAGTGACATGCATATGACATTAGCTATAATATCATGTGCTGTATTCATAACAAATCTGTTCACCCCTGGTCTCAAGGTGGGCGGATTATAGAGTTTCTACTGTTGCTGCATACATACCTTTAGTAGGTAGGATAACAACCCGGACCATTACTGTAGTTGTGTTGTGTAACAAGTGAGGACCAGTGAATACACTCCTGTGTAATGAGCACAGATACGGTTTATGTACGTATGTACGTACACACATATAATTATACAGATTTAGTCATCATAATAAAAACACATAGCTATCAAACAGCTGATAGGCCCTGTATGGAAAATTATGGTAGGAAGGTGTCAACCAAGGTTACCACGAATATAAAGACATTTGGGATGCTGCCATAGATGGATTAGCTTGCGAAAGGGAGTCAGTGATTCACTTGACCCATCAGGCAAAGCTGTGGTGAAAAAAGCCGAGTACCCTTTCTTTTTCATTCTTATTGCTTGTAGTATAAGTATCCACATCTACGTGAGACTAGATACGAGGCTACGAGCATAGATATGAGTGTCATTATTAGCCATTTTCCTAGACTATGTAATGGTTTGTATGTTAAACCAGGTGCCTGGTTTCTTGAAATTGCTTTTGTCTGGGTATGTTTGCTTGTTTGTGTGTGTGTGTGTGTGTGTGTGTGTGTGTGTGTGTGTGTGTGTGTGTGTGTGTGTGTGTGTGTGTGTGTGTGTGTGTGTGTGTGTGTGTGTGTGTGTGTGTGTGTGTGTGTGTGTGTGTGTGTGTGTGTGTGTGTGTGTGTGTGTGTGTGTGTGTGTGTCACTGCCCCCAGGGTATTAAAAATCTGAATAACCAATCAAACAATTTCTACTGCTTTTCAGCTTTGACACTTGCTATCAATAGTATTGATGGGTGCGGCCTTATAAGGTAATGCTGTACCATATATTGCAAATCATTCGAGGTGGAAAAGATTCGCGGTTTTCGCGGATTAATTGGTGACCGTGAAACTTTTCCAGCTAAACCTTTTCGTTCTAGGGAATATCACAGTTGATCGTGAGCACATTTTGACCAGGGTGAACGAACCGCGAAAGTTTTCCAGCGAATTTGAAGTACCTTGTCCATCTACGAAACTTTTCCATCTTGAACGATTTGCAATATACGGTATTAGACATTAAAAGCCATTTAACCAGCTGTACATTACTAACAAGACGGAGTGAAGTGGGCGTGCCATGCAGGTAGTGAAGCTTATAAAAGAAGACTGGCCTATAGTGTTACAGTAAGAATTTCAACTTCATACAAAGTACTTGGGTTAAACAAAAGAATTAAATTTGTATGCATTGTCTTAGTAATGAGCCTTTGCTTAATCGTGATATCTATTATAACTAGAATGATAAAAAAATTAAAAATTTAAAAGGTAAGTAGGGATTGAATTCAATAGTGCTACAAAAAGTAAGGAAACAAGGAATAAGATTTTGGGACGAGAGAACATTCTGGCATGAGATAATTTATAAAAGTTTAATCCCTACTTTTGGCTCACTTCAGCAGGTTCGCCAAAAGTAGGGATTAAACTTTTATAAATTATCTCATGCCAGAATGTTCTCTCGTCCCAAAATCTTATTCCTTGTTTCCTTACTTTTTGTAGCACTATTGAATTCAATCCCTACTTACCTTTTAAATTTTTAATTTTTTAATCATTCTAGTTTGTTTGCTTTTTATACATGCTAAGCATTCATAATAATCTTTCAGCAGGCGCACAAATGTTACAGGCGCTTACGTAATAATTATGCTTGTTTTCAGGCGCTTGTTAACAACGTGCTTACATGGCAAAGCAGCTGTGTGATAGCAAATAACGCTTGAAAAACAGCAAAAGCTATTTGTCCAAGGCTATAATCTCGAAGTTCACGATGTAATAAAGTACGCGCGTACACGCGAAAACATGGTGCCATGGTGCCACTGTAACTAATTATATCACGTGCAAGCCAGGTTTCAGCGTGACGTAATAAGCAGAAGCCGTAACAGGCTATCGTCACCTTCGAAGGTGAGATTCACACCTTGCTAGGAATATAGAAGAACAAGGAAGGGAATGAAGGATAAAAGGAATCGCCATGGCGCAGTGGGTAAATCGTCTTCGGAACAACATTTTCGTAAATCCGCCGCCATTACCTTTATTGTGTGAAAGTTCTGGAGCCCTACACCTAGCGCAACCGGGTCTTACGGCAGGCAGGCTGGCTGGCTGGCTGGCAGGCAGGCTGGCAGGCAGGCAGACGAAATACAGGTGAATTTCGAAATTTTCAAAGTTGGCTGTAGGTCGAAATATTCGACTTGTCGCTTCGTTTTACCAAGGTACAGCATCATTACAGCCTTGCCAATGCATTCCAGTCGGTTTTTTTGGGTAAAGCCTATTGGAAGGTTGTTTTATGAAGTGCAAAAAATCGGGAAACCATACAATTTCTTACCAATCCCTACTATTAAGTACTACCGTACTTAATACATTGAATAGCAGTTGATTAACGGTGGTTTAACTTACATAGCGCCTGGTTTTTAGATGGTAAAACATCAACTTGTTTGTTTAAATCTGGCTTCTACTTTGGAGGACGAAGGTATTTCAAAAATTGACATCTTTGCACCACTATAGATCTTTGGACATGTACGTGCAAATTTATAAATAATGTAATTTGATCAAAGTTTACCCTGCCAGAATTTTGCACTATTCACTACATAGTTACACTGTAATACACATTCAGTAGTATATGTGGCTTACTCATTTACTCCAGTATTACTAGACACCACATCTATCAATTGTTCGATGAACATCTTTGCTTGCTCATTTATTGAGTAAGTATGTACCAGAGGGTATTCAAAGACAAATTCTACTTCAACTGTGGACCCTAAAAACAGCAAGGACAAATTACATAAGTAGTTATATAGCTATATAATAAATACATGTCTAAATGTCCAGTGCCTGATTTTTAGATGGTAAAACATCAACTTGTTAACTTGTTTACTGTGTAAACAACAATAAACTATCCATATAAACAATACACATACATATAGTTAGTTACTTACCACTTCCGTTAGTTGTAAATGTAAGTGGTTCATTACAGTACGGCCCAACACCTTCACTGTTATAAGCTCTAACACTGAATGTGTATGAAGTGGATGGACGCAGTGAGGTGAGGGGCAAGGAAGTTGCAGTAGTAATGTAATGAGGAATAATCTCCCCCAGTGGGTCATGTAAAACCACCTATAAAACACAATGTAATACTTAACACATGGTACATACATACATGATTTTAAGAATGCAAATGATCATTTATTTAGCTACATAGCTACATACACTATATATTTCAACAATGAATCTCATTGATATACGTAATGTACGTATGTACATACATACATACATGTATGGACATACGTACGTATGTAGGTAGCTACGTACTATTAATAATATAGGTAAGTATAAAAATGTTGTACCTCATATTGCTTAAGCTTGCCATTAATGTGAGAAGGAGGTATCCATGACAATGTAGCTCCTGTGCTTACAATATCAGATGCATCATGACACACCGCAGCATCAGGAACTACGTATGTACCCAAAATTACTAACCATAAACAATGAACTTGCATATGTACAAATTTATTTATGTATACTAATGATGTATGTATATTGGTTGCAGCATTCTTAGACAAAAATTTCAGCTGCTACATATGTAAGTGATAACTGAAGTTGAATCTGTACACATGCATGTATGCAAGGCCAGTTTTTTCTCATGACTTTTCTGTTATATAAAATAAATACGTACAAATACGTACATATCCATAGAAAGCACACAAGATTAAATATATAAAATAGGGCTGAGCGATTATCGTGATGGTTTGAGACTATTCATGAATAAGATAGTAGAGTGCCTGACCATTTGGAATAGTAATTTTATAGGAATTTATAGGATACTTGCCAGTTTGACTGATGAAATAGTAACATAGAGTTCATGACCAGTGACATTATTTGATCTTTTGCTTTTTATCTAAGAATCGTGAATATCACTGGTTCTACTATCACGATAGCATAATTTTCACTATCGCTCAGCCCTAATGTAAAAACAAACAAGTTAATGTTCAGGTTTCCATACGTACATATGTATGTAAGCTACGTAAGCTACATAGCACATGATGATGAATATGTCATTTGTACAAATGATAGAGAAAGACTCATTACATACTAAGGAAAACATACATGCATAACAAGTTGATGTTTTACCATTTAAAAACCAGGTGCCATATAACTTACACTATTGTTAATCTACTGCTATTGTTAAGAATATACAATGACATCATGAAGAAGTCACGTGAACAAAGACTCATCACTAATGACCACATAGTAATGCATGCACCTTAAACTGGCTTTATGCTCCACTACTTATGTTGTTTTAAGCCAATATTATTACTGTTACACTATAAGCCACTCTCCTTTTAAACATTTAGCTAAAGCTTGGTTGTAGAACTGAAGTCCATTAAGTTTAAATTGTTAGTTTTAGCAATAAATCTAATTTTAAGTTCTTATTATGCACAAACACCCAGCCGGTTGAGCATCTGAGCATGGTGTTACCTGGTTGATCCTGCCAGTAATCATATGCTTGTCTCAAAGATTACGCCATGCATTATTATATGATTGAAAATGAAGTTATTTAAACACCTGGTTAATTGCATCATTTGTATGTATATCACATCTACTGTACCTACTGTGCACATAATGTGTTACAACACTTTAATGGTTTGTAACAAAACTAAACCTCACTTCCTTCCTTGGTTGCTCCCATCATCCAGTGGGCAGCATATTGGTTAGTACTGCTATACACTACAGACACAGTGAAATTGTACTGCTCATAAGGCATCAGTCCATACAGTATTACGGAGTACTGAGATGGTGCTAGCTCAGCATAAACTGAGTGAGAATCCTTTAAAAAAGAAAAAATCCTCATTAATCCTTCTAAACAAGAAAACCTCAGCATGTATCTACGTAGAATTGTCACTGGTTTTAATTATGCACATATGTACATATGTAAGTGCCCAATCAGTGTTCCCAATGTTAGTTACAGAGTCTACACTACTATGTTTTGTTGATTAGTTTCGCAGAATCTCAGTAGGGACGTGAATGCTTTGCAGAGAAGTAGAGTGATAAAACAAGTTATATTACATGTATGCACCATTGTAGCTACATAGTCATATACATAGGACTGGCTGAGAGGGCAAACTAAACAGTAGATCTGTGATGCAAGAGTCTGAGACAAGATTTCCTATAATTTTGTTAAAGGAAAATGTTGTAATGTAGTAGGGGCAACACATAGATTAGGAGACAACGCCCCTCCATGCTCCTCCTTAAGTCTGCCTATGATTTAGTATGAAGCTATGTATTCAGTGTTTACTAGAGGCAGATGACATTGTGGCAAATCATTAGCAATTGAATTGAGAGTAAACATACACACACACACACACACACACACACACACACACACACACACACACACACACACACACACACACACACACACACACACACACACACACACACACACACACACGTGTACGTAGTATCAGTGGTCAATAAACAACTTACATCTTGTACTTTGTATCCCTTGATGAAATTACTGACATAGGTGACTGGTGGTTTCCAACTCACTTTAATGCTGGTGTCTGACAAAGCCTCTACTACTACTGTACTGGGTGCCTTTGGTGCTGGAATGAGGCACGAAAATATGCACATATACATGCATGCGTAAGCACATACACATTACAAGGGAATTAATTCGCAATCTGAAAAGATTTATGTATACAACATATGTATGGCTTCATACATAAATTGTGAATAATTATTGTAAGATGCCAAGAATTTTACAATTACGCAACTTTGTAATACATACGTAAGCATTGATGTGCACACGTACGTATATACGTACATACATTGGATATACATAGCTATACATTTTCTTTTCACTTTTGATCAGTTGGTATTTGTTTTGGTTGGAGAAATATTGAAAGTAGTGATTAGGCACAAATACTTCATGTACGTATGTAAATGATTACAACTTTGAATCTTTACGTATCCTCTATTCTGAACTGTGTAAATATGTGCAGTGTGTTTATGTATGTATGTATGTATGTATGTATGTATGTATGTATGTATGTATGTATGTATGTATGTATGTATGTATGTATGTATGTATGTATGTATGTATGTATGTATGTATATATGTATGTATGTATGTATGTACGTATGTATGTACACAGAGCTACCTACAGATATTGCTTACCATATGAGAATGTTTTGAATGTGCGAGGTTCAGAGTCGGTATGATCAGAAACAACGACTGATCTGACTTTATATGAATATTGTGTATCAGCCTTGAGGCCACAATACATAATCTGTGTATCACTCGTGCTCCCAGAATACACTATCGTATGATCAGGTCCATACACTACAACTGTATAACTCTGTAATAAGTATTGACATACGTAATCTCACAGCAAAGCCTACTACATATAAATGCATGTACGTAGCTACGTACATATAGACACTATGAGTAAAGAGCTTAATATACTTAATGTGTAAGTAGCCAGCTACGTACATACGTAGCTACATTAGCATATGTTACAGTGACGACTACTGTGCTTCTGCGACTAACACACCCACTGGGTGATAACTACGTTAGTTATCATTCAGTGGCTTCCTTTGATTCACCGATGCATAGAAATATTTACCCTAATACATACATATGCATGTATGTATGTATGTACAGATATACATTTGTATATAATATTACCATATACGTAGGTGAGCTGTGACAATCTACGTACATTATGCATGTACTTATGTACGTACATACGTAGCAGAAACACACACACAATAAACATGCAAATACATAATATATGTAGAATACAATTTATGGATAGAGGATGTGTACGTATACATATTTGTATAAGATATTTGTATAATGTATTATGTACAGTATGTATGCACGTATAATATATCCAGTATAATTGCCTGCATAAAGATTACAACACTCACATCAACTTCCTGCATTGTATTGGTGTTACTAATCAATGGAGCAGTCCACATCAAACGAACACACGTGGAGTTGATCACATAAGGTTTAAGAGATCTGGGTTTATTGGGCTCTGAGATATAGAAAATAAACTACGTGCATAACATATGTATACGTATATGCATACATATATATGTACATTCCCATACATACATACATACATACATACATACGTACGTACGTACAAACATTTTGTACATATATGCGCATGCATGTTGCTACATACATACGTACATACACCTATTATATGTATGTACTTACTTTGATGACATACGTGCAATAGGTTACAGGCTATTTTCACAACTATAATTGGCTATGTCACTTGGCCACATTGTGCATTGACTAATGAAGGTGAAAAAGGTGGACATATGTACGTAGATACATACGTAGTTTATAAAAATAGCCTGTAAACACATACGTATGTGAATTAACATTTACTTACTGTAACTATTAACATCGGTGGAAACAAATAAGGATGGTTTACTGACAAGCTTTTGCCCAGCACTATTCTGTACTATTGCTATTACCTGTAGTGAGTAAGGTACATAATATGTGATATGTGCCATAATTACAACATATGTAATGTACACATGTATGTACGTACACATGTATGTACGTACACGCACATGTGTTTGAACACAGTATTTGTGTGACCTTCTGCATGATACAATTTGCCAAAACTAGCACTGCACGTGGCAAATACTGGAGGCACGACACATTAAAAATTGAATTTTGTATTAGAGGCTTATAGCCTTCTAACAGGTCCCTAGTGTAATAGTATTTGTGAATTAACTTACATATTATCATTACGTATGTGATTTACCAATTTATGTATTACTGCCAATTCTGGGAAAGCATGAGTGCATTCATCAATATTTACTTACCCCTGCAATATTTTGCCATGTACACATGCAGTAATATTCAAGACACCTGATAAACTTGACGTGAAAGGTTCATACGTACGTACACCATGGTATGCCACGGACACATGAGAAAATGTAAAAATGTTTGTTGATGTTGTGATGATTACGAATCACAAAATTTATGCAAGAAAGTTATATCCCAACATTCCTACAGTTTGTTACGTATGTACGTATATTATGTGCCTATGAAAAATACCCATCTAAGTTCGTATGTACGTATTTCATACGATGCATTACATAGAAGGTTCCACAAATTTCATAACCTTAAAAATTCCATGTACGTACATATGCATATGTACTGTGTACACATGCACATGCATATAATTATGAGTACATGAATGTACATACGTATGTACGTACGTACCTGAAATGTATAAACATCACTGGTCTCTAGGGGATGAGTGTAGTTAGTTCCGTCAGTAATATTATCACTATACTCTGCTACAAATGCATTGGCATCAATATTCTTACTGTATATCAATACCTGTATACATATAATAATAATAATCGATCACATCACAGTAAATACTGCTGTTGTGTTATATGTTATATTTACATGTATCACTACGTACATGTGTATGTACTATGTATGTATGTATGTATGTATGTATGTATGTATGTATGTATGTACGTACGTACATACGTACGTATGTATGTATGTATGTACTAGATTATTAAAAAATTTTGAATTTAAAAAGGGGAGTAAGGGATTGCAATAAAAAGTAAGGAAACAAGTAGTTAGCAAATAAGTTATCACTCACCACCCAGCATTGTATACTGCATGTGTTTACTCAAGTATACAATTGCAGCTGGGTAGCTACGTACATGCATGCACAAATTAAACACATTCTCTTGCACCTCTACAAGATTTAATCCCTACTTTGGTAGACAACATTCAAAGCAATACATCATGCAGCCAAAGTAGGGATTAAATCTTGTAGAGGTGCAAGAGAATGTGTTTAATTTGTGCATGCATGCATGTACGTAGCTACCCAGCTGCAATTATATACTGGAGTAAGCACATGCAGTATACAATGCTGGGTGGTGAGTGATAACTTATTTGCTAACTACTTGTTTTCTTACTTTTAATTGCGATCCCTACTCCCCTTTTTAAATTCAAAATTTTTTAATAATCTAGTTTGTTTACTTTTTATAGCATACTGTAGTATGGTTCAGTACTAGATATAGTTAGTTCAGTATAACCTGGCATTATATTTCAGTATCTATAGGCTTAATACTTTGACAAAAGCACCCAAGAATAGTTTCAGGCCAGGATTAGTTCTGCATAGTCTAACTGGTTCGCTACGTGGGTGCCACGCCCACCTTTCCAACAGACTCGTTTCATCACAGTACCAAGCAAAAAGACTTGTGTACCATTGTACTCGTAACCATTTATTATAATACGTAGTTTACTAGATGGTTTTATTGACGTTCCATCATAAGTGCCTGATGTAATATTAACATCCGGCGCTTAAAATCGGATTAAGCAGCTGGCGGTCTGGTTTAAGACTGCGGAAGGACTGATAACCATGCAGCTCCTTCTTTCCATTACGCGTCGATTCAGTCAATTGTATCAGTAAGCATGTGCCTGGCCAAGGTGTTTATTGTTACATGTTAACACCTTGCGTGGAATGTTGACACCTTCGTAAAATTTTGTCATCCTTCGGTTGAGGAAGATCAATCGATGAAGAAGACAGAACAAAGGACAGGCTATGGCGCCGGGTGAGTATGACAATCGTAATAGCAAAGGTTCGTGCCAACGGAAATAACGGTTATTTTCAGAAAGATTGAAGGCTACACACCCAGTGGTTTGGGCTCTAGGTCGTTTACTGTTGACAGGCTGGCTGGCTGGCTGGCTGGCAGACAAAAGTCTATTGGTTTTCAAAATTTTTAAAATTCGAAAGCGGGCTGAGTTAGCAACATTTTGGTAGTTTGAATGGAGTTATGGCGTTGTTAGTATCGTACCAATAGAGTTGTAGTTGTTTTTCTCGTTCTGGTTTTTAAAAAGGTTGTTTTTCAAGGTGCATATTTTCAGAAGCCATACATTTTCATGGTGATCCCTACTATTAAGTACTACCGTACTTAATGATGTATGTATGTATGTATGTATGTATGTATGTATGTATGTATGTATGTATGTATGTATGTATGTATGTATGTATGTATGTATGTATGTATGTATGTATGTATGTATGTATGTATGTATGTATGTATGTATGTATGTATGTATGTATGTATGTATGTATGTATGTATGTATGTATGTATGCAGGTAACGCACAAAACAGTATTGTGTTACAAGGTTTTAAAAATAATCATAAATTTAAAAGGAGTAGGATCACAGCAAATTACTAAGGAAACAAGCAGCTGGCAAATAGCGAGCTACTGCATACCCAATTTGCTGTTGCATGTGTTTACTCAAATATGAGTACAGCTGGGTAGCTTGCTACCTACACACACAGCTCAGCAACAAAACACATTCTAGCACATCTACAAGATTTAATCCCTAATATGGCTACACACTCTATTGCATATTATTATATCCCCACCAAAGTAGAACAGATGTGCTAGAGAATGTGCTTTGTTACTGAGTTGTGTATGTAGCTACATAGCTACTCAGTCATTTGAGCAATACATACACTAGCAAATTGCTGATTGATAAGTGGTAGCTACCATACTTAATGATAACAATAATGATAAGGTGACTCACATGATAATAGACGTTGGGGATATTAACTGGATCCCATGTAATATTGTGACTGTTCGGAGATAATGGTGAAATTTTTACATTCTGTGGAGAATCTGGAACTATATAAAATAGTATGTAGAACTAACGCAACATTCTGTACTGATTACATACATACATACATACATACATACATAAATACACACGTACATACGTACATACATGCATATACATACGTATATGTATGTACACTATATACATCTGTATGTGCGTGCATGTATGTATTTAACTATGTATGTATGTATGTATGTATGTATGTATGTATGTATGTATGTATGTATGTATATATGTATGTATGTATGTACGTACGTATGTATGTATGTATGTATGTGTGTATGTATTTATGCATGTACGTATGCAAGCATGTACGTATACACAGAATACTCTTTAGAATTATACACAGTGGGTATGAGTTTACCATTTGGTTCAGTAGTGATATTGACAACCTCACTAGCTGGTTGTATCAAGTTATTGACGGTGGCCTTTAATTGAAATTGATATTCAGTGCCAGCTTCCAATACAGTTGTAATGTAAGTATAGATACTAGGTGACAAATCTACCAGTAGTTTTAGGGAATCCCTTTCTGACTTTGTTGCCCTATAATATGTACATATGTATGTAATATGTACATATACATACATATATACACACACATACATACATACATACATACATAGATTACATACATACATACATACATACATACATACATACATACGTACATACATACATACATACATACATATAGCAGAGTAAACTTACTTGTAATAAATATGATATTTTAAGATATGTTGTGATTCCTTGGACTGGTCCCAGCTAATCTGTACCGCATTAGCTCCCAACACTTCGACTTTGAACTCATGACTCCGTATATCTGTAGGTGTCCAATTATATTTGATATGTATGTATGAGGAAGAGTGATGTTATGGCTACAAGTTCATTATACGTACGTATAGTGTGGATTATGCATAGTCAGAACACATGTATGTATGTATGTAAGTACGTATGTACATACATATGTAGATACGTATGTACGTACATAAAATGTACACTATATGAGGTAGTTTAGATACCCACCATGATAGTAGGGCATGAACAAATGTTGTAACATTCGAATGATTGTTCGTTTTAATAAAATTCGTCAGTAGATGTTTTACTCAGTACCAAACATTTGTTAATCTTAATTATGCTTAATTTATGCACAAATTTTATGTAAAATGTGCATTAATGCTACAAACAGTTGAGATACTTATCATCACACATATGTAGTTGTAACTACTTTATTGTCATTTATCTGGTGTTTAACAGTAAAACTTTTACCATATGATGATAAATAGTGAGGAAAATACTATCTATTCAATAACTGTGTGGGTATTAAACATTCCAAATAGAATGTTCGAATGTTAAAAGTCACATTTGTTCATGCCCTACACGATAGTCGTGACATACGACATGTCGTGACATAGAATTCCACGATGTGATGTGTCGTAGGTTGCTTTATATCATGACATAGATAATTCTTAATAATGCACATTATGATATAATAATAAAAAGTTAACAGCCGGAGAAAAAAATCATGAACAACGTTGTTGTTAATGTTATTGTTGTTTATGATAATGTCAATATTTTTAAACCAGGCGCTTTGGCTGGCGGGCCTGGTTTCTTGAAATCGTTTTCGTGAAAATGTCAGTATGTGTGTGTGTGTGTGTGCGTGTGCGTGTGTGTCCCCACCCCCCAGGCTATTAAAAACTATTCACGTGAAATGAAGCCTGAATAACCAATCAAATAAGTCCTACTGATTTTCTATGACACTTGCTATCGATATTACTGATGGCGGGGCCTTAGTGGCCTTAGTAACAAAGCGCGTCATGAGTTACTGCTGAATAAGAACAAGGTAATGCAGTGTTAGCTGTTCATTACATAGTGAAAGCCGTTTGAACAGCTGTACATTACTAACAAGACGGAGCCTTTCAGTTTTGAAAGTGGGCGTGCCATGCAGGTTGCGGAGCTTATAATACAAGACTAGCCTATAGTGTTACAGTAAGAATTTTGGCTTAAAACAACTTTGTACTACTTTTAAAAAGCTTTATCACTAAAGTACCGGAGTATAAAGCTGGTTTAAACAAAAGAATTAAATTTGTATGCGTTGCTATGTGCCCTTTAGTGATGAGTCTTTGCTCACATGACTTACTCGTGATGTCATCAATTACTATTACAATACACTGAATAACAGTTGATTAATAGTGGTTTAACTTACACATTGCCTGGTTTTTAGATGGTAGAACATCAACTTGTTATAAAAGTGTTTAACATTAATGTAAGTGTTGTGAAACTAAATATAGTTTATGTTGTGACATAATTCTTTGTGACATATGACATAAAAACTTTATATCGTGGCATCCCTAATCCACACGTACAAGCGTGCACACATATAATATGTGCCTATGTACATACGTAGGCATACACAAATACTGATACAATTTATATCATGAGTTATGCCAGTAGATGGTGCTTTACAGTTACCAATATTGAAGGCATATTACATAAACATAATATACACATACATAAGTATGTACCTATGGTACAGCTCAAAGGCAAGGTTGCACTCATTCGCTTGACTCTCACACAAGTATACTTGAAGTTGCTATTTACCATTTCGAGTTATAAAGCCTGCCACTCAAAAGTCTCTCCACACTAGGTTTAGGATGAAAGTTTTCATAAAGGTATACTATTTTACAAAAAATACGACGTTACAAAGCGTTATATCATACTAGTAACTCACCATCGCCTCCACTTGCGTTTGTTTAAATCTGAGTGTGTATCGTGCTTTCCTTTGTCAAAATCATGTTACCCTATTGTTTATTTAAATCGGCATCACAAGCCAAGCAAGTAGTGTTTTCAGATCGAATAATATCACAACTCTTGGAGACTTGTGGCCGTTTCTTCAATCTCGAGCGAGACTCAAGGATTCAGTAAGCATGAGAAATGGATTCTTGAAATGAAGAAGATTGCTGACGAAGTTTATTATTGTTAGCCCTTTTGTATACCATGGTGCAAGTATCAATATAGACTCCTTTATGCTAGTATTGTAGAGAAGCAAATCTACTCGAAAGAGCCTAGAGGGGGACTCGTTACTCACAATGTTGCCTTTGAGCTGTACTGTATCTGTACATACGTAAGTTAGTATACGTATATGTTATATGAAATGATGTTTTAATTACAAGATCCCATTTGGTCTAGTGGTTAGGATTCCTGGTTTTCACCCAGGTGGCCCGGGTTCGATTCCCGGAATGGGAAAGTTTTTGCAAACTGCTGAAGCATCAACTAATGCTGTGTTACAACACTCAACTTCGTTCACTTTACTATGAAATGCTTTATGTACGTACATATGTATGTGCTTACTTTTGTATACTAAACATATGTATGTATATATCAGGCTTCTCCCCCACTTATTATCTTATGTCACAGTGTAGAGAATTTGATTTATATATACACATGAAAAATACTACATATATATAAGGTCCCATTTGGTCTAGTGGTTAGGATTCCTGGCCTTCACCCAGGTGGCCCGGGTTCGATTCCCGGAATGGGAAAGTTTTTGTTAGTAACCTTTTTGTGTACTTGTACAATCTGTTGTGATGTACGTATATACAGTGATAATATTACTACAGTTGCGTACATAGTATATGAGCCTGTACCATGATAACCTGACAAGTAATTACTAGGGCTGCAACAAATACTCAATTCGTTTGGATATTTATAAAGATTTTGGTATTCGAATAGTAAAATCAACATCCGGTATTTGTTATCTTGTGTTTTATGTAGTTTACTGTTGGAAATAACCTTGTTTACCTGTACTTCTTGGTTTTAGCAGGCCCATCTTACAATTTGTAAGCTTGTGATACAGACATGTACTTACATAGATCTTGACGCTAAATATGGTAATCTGTAACAAGCTGTGGTAAAATTCAGTATGTATTTAGTGTAAAGCTGGGGGCATGTCCCCAGGAAATTTTTGAAAATTAGACACCAAAAGACTGAATTTGGTGACATTTCCGCCTGCACTAAAGCACCATTAAATATTGGCCAAAAATATGTATACTCTCTACACATTATAGCTTCTCTATTTTGTACTCTTGATTATAGCTACACCCTGTATATAACTACGTAGCTACGTATATACATAACTAGCTAAAAAGGCAGAAGCAGTGCACCTTTATCACAAAGTGAATGTACGTAGCTAATTAGCCCCTGATATAAATGTTGAATCCAACCTCCTGTAATCCAAGATATATAGTTAGCTTTGCATGTTAATTAGCTATATTGTATGTATACAATCTCATAAGTGCATGAATAGCTAAATACTAGCTCATTATATTTACTCGTCTCAATTTCAGGGCAGTGATTCAAGTTCAAGTCTGCGGGGATGACGTCTGGCAAAACTATCTACTACTACGTCTAAATCTATTGTAGATATGAAAGCCGATTTACCCACTGATGCCCTCATATAATTATTTAGTTGCCTCAATCCACTTGCACTACTAGTATATCTACAAAATCTATAACTACAACTACCTGAAGGCCGGCTTGACTTGGTGGGAGTAGAGCTAGCTAGTCAGTCAAGGTTTGAGATTCTTCAACGCTATCAATCTCGTAAACCTCCGCATCAACGTTCTTGTTCTTCTTCGCCAACAGTTTATCTATAGTTGGTTCATATTCACTGTGCGGTCCGTAATTCTTTAATAACTTCCGGTAGAAACACGCCAGAATAATAATTTTTATATCATCATGAAGCCCGTCAAATGCCAGAGACGATTATAAAAGAAGCGCTTCAGCTGGAGCCAGCGCTTGGAAGTTATGGGGCTTTTAAGTTTTCCCATACATTTCCTATGTAGAAGCCGTTTAAGTACAATCCTTTGAAGTTACCGAGTTAACACATGTTCATGACGTATACAGTCAAGTAGACGCGCCAATATTTCATCAGCAATAATAAGCGCCACACATTTTCGTCGCTATTAGTGAATTGTTTGCTCGAAGATACCACTGAAGGTACTGTAAATCTAGTGTAATTACAGCGCTATACATAGAAAGCGACTTACCAATTCATTTTGATTTTATCGTTCACACTAAAACTCATATTACCTCGCCATTCTTGGTTTATCGGTACATATTTTCATTAAACATACTTATAGTCGCTCCAGAAGCGCTTTTCTTTCTTTAAAACAGTATAGCACAAGTCTTGGTGAAGACGCCATTTTTGCAAACATGAGCCTTAGTGCGCGCATATTACGTATAATTAAAACCGTGACGTAGAAACATATGTCCAAAACGCTTTGATCTTAAATGGCTTCATTTCAGCTGACTCGACCGCACAGTGAATGCGAACCAACTATAGTTGCTGACAGGAAGCAGCTGAGCGTTTCCTTTCGCGCTCCTCCTGTTTTGTGCGTCCCATCACTTTAATACAATTTCACAAAATTAAAAACTTCCCTAAAAACCACACCGCAAAACCTAAACCAAAAGACTCAGTGTCACGTGTAAAAAACATAAAACCCACAATTGAATGTGATTTTCGTTAACAATAACCACCGAGCGATCGATCACTATTTCAATTCATTTTGTTTAAGTAACTTAGGTAAAATATAGTGTATTGTAGTATGGTGGACCTTTAGAGTGTAAATTGTGGACCTTTTTTCAAGAGGGCGGTTCTTCTGAACCTACCGAACCCCCCTGCATACGGGCCTGTGGGATTACTGGATTTACTTATAAAAATCCTTCACTTACACGCACACAATTTTATTTACAACTTAAACATTTATAAAACTTCAGCTGTTGATATCAAAGTGCCTTGAAATGTTTACTCAACGATGTTGTAAGTTTATTCAAGCAATATACGTAATAACACTTTGAACTTTAAATGTAGATGTTTTAGTATTATTACAGGTGAATGATTGACTGGATCATTAAGTACGGTAGTACTTAATAGTAGGGATTGGTAAGAAATTGTATGGTTTCTCGATTTTTCGCACTTCATAAAACAACCTTCCAATAGGCTTTACCCAAAAAAACCGACTGGAATGCATTGGTAAGGCCGTAATGATGCTGTACCTTGGTTAAACGAAGCGACAAGTTGAATATTTTGACTTACAGTCAACTTTCAATTCACCTGCATTTCTTCTGCCAGCCTGCCAGCCTGCCAGCCAGCCTGCCGTAAGACCCGGTTGCATTAGGTGTACAGCTCCAGAAACTTCACATAATAAAGGTAATGGTGCTGGATTTACAAAAATGTTGTTCCGAAGACGATTTACCCACTGTGCCATGGTGATTATTTTTATCCTTCATTCCCTTCATTGTTCTTCTATATTCCTTTAGCAAGGTGCGAATCTCACCAAAGGTGACGATAAGCCTGTACGGCTTCTGCTTATTATGTCACGCAAAACATGGCTTGCACCTGATATAATTCGTAAGTGGTGAGAGAGATGTTTTCGTGTGTACTTTATTACATCATGAACTTTGAGATTATAGCCTTGGACAAATAGCTTTTGCTGTTTTTAAACCAGGCGCGCACCTGGTTTCTTGAAATTGTTTTCGTGAAAACGTCGGTATGTGTGTGTGTGTGCATGTGTGTGTGTCCACCCCCAGGCTATTAAAAACCATTCACGTGAAATGAAGTCTGAATAACCAATCAAATAAGTCCTACTGCTTTTCTATGACACTTGCTATCGATATTACTGATGGGTGGGGCCTTAGTAACAAAGCGCATCGTAGGTTACTGCTGAATAAGAACAAGGTAATGGAGTGTTAGCCTAGTCTTGCGAGCCAGACCCTTTTTTCTTAACGTGCGCCGAAGGCGCGCTAAAAAAGGGTCTGGTGAACTACCTGATCCTTTTTTTAGCGCACCTTTGGCGCACGCTAAGAAAAAAGGGTCTGGCTCGTGAGACTAGTGTTAGCCGTTTATTACATAGTAAAGGCTGTTTGAACAGCTGTACATTACTAACAAGACGGAGCCTTTCAGTTTTGAAAGTGGGCGTGCCGTGTGGGTTGCGGAGCTTATAATACAAGACCAGCCTATAGTGTTACAGTAAGAATTTCAGCTTAAAACAACTTTGTACTACTTTTAAAAGATTTGTCACTAAAGTACTGGAGTATAAAGCTGGCTTAAACAAAAGAATTAAATTTGCATGCATTGCTATGTGCCCCTTAGTGATGAGTTTTTGCTCACATGACTTGCTCGTGACGTCATTAATTACTATTACAATACACTGAAAAGCAGTTGATTAACAGTTGTTTAATTTAGACATCGCCTGGTTTTTAGATGGTAGAACATCAACTTGTTCGAGAACTATTTGCTATCACACAGCTGCTTTGCCATGTAAGCGTTGTTAAGTTGTTAACAGGCATAATTATTACATAAGCGCCTGTAACATTTTGTGGGCCTGCTGAAGAATGCTTAGCATGTATAAAAAGCAAACAAACTAGAATGATAAAAAAATTCAAAATTCAAAAGGTAAGTAGGGATTGAATAGTGCTACAAAAGTAAGGAAACAAGGAATAAGACTTTGGGATGAGAGAACATTCTGGCATGAGATAATTTATAAAAGTTAATCCCTACTTTTGGCAAACCTACTGAAGTGAGCCAAAAGTAGGGATTAAACTTTTATAAATTATCTCATGCCAGAATGTTCTCTCGTCCCAAAATCTTATTCCTCGTTTCCTTACTTTTTGTAGCACTATTCAATTCCTACTTTCCTTTTGAATTTTTAATTTTTTTATCATTCTAGTGTCTATACTAATGAGTACACAGAAGGTTTACAAATCCAAAATGCATGAAAATATGCACTTGTTTAAAACCCTTCAGTAATTCCAGCTATGTACATATGCATACGTACGTGCACACACACATACAGGTACATATACACTTACGTAAACTATGTACATATTAGCTGTCATTTATATTGTGCAGTGGTGACACCCCTGGCAAGTTACAAATGGTAAACTTCACAGTTCACAATAAACACACACCACACAAGTGGACAGATGGACATACGTACACACACACACGCACACATAATATTATACACATACACACACACACATATGCATGATATATACGTATACTTACCTATGACTTCAATCAGAGTAGTTTGCTTTACAGCTGAGACAGAGCTGTTTGCAATGACCATGATTTCATGACTGCATGGATAATTACATAAATATCTTATACAGACACAAACGTACATATGTACATTGCTACATATTTTAAACAAAATTGTATGTACATACGCAATTAATTTATATGCTCATACCGTATAAGCAGAAAATATGACGGGAAAAATATTTGGCGATTTAGGTAATGAATCACTTTGGCGAATTAAATTTGATGTTTTGAAGAGTAGCAAAAATTTTCAAAAGCGTCACTTTATTAATTTTAGCAGCGCTTCATAGATTATTAACATGGCGCGTGAATATAGCAAGACAGTTTTGTTTATGGCGCGAGTTATTACAGCTGGATTTGAGGCTATCACGAGTAACAAGAGCATATGGAATGGATCAGTGGAGTCTGGGAGAAGTATTAAATGTACGGTGTAGTGTTGTGAGCCTTTCCTGTGGACCAGCGCGTGGCCCACAAGAGGTTGCCTTGCAAGACTAGGCCTCCGAGATGAGCAATATGACAAGCGTGGCATGGTTATGTATTTGTTAGCTATATTGTTAAAAGCGCAGCTGTAATTTATATTGAATAATCATGAGCTAAAATCCAGATATAAAACTTATTGGTGAATTAAATTTGGCAGTTCCCTCAAAAAATCGCCAACCGCCAAATTTAATTCCCTGTCATATTTTCTGCTTATACGGTACATACATACATAAATACAAAGTTACATATATATATTATATATATATATATGTACGTACATACATACATACGTACTAGGGGCCTAAGGCTGGAACAAAGGCTGAAATTTGACATTCAAATCTTCGTTAATAAAATGCTTCGAAGGTTCAAAGCTTTGGTGTTACATATGTACGTAGGTTACAGGTGTTCTTGTATTTATGGTCATGCTTAAGATTTTCATTTTTCTATTCCTATTTGATAAGCTAATAAGCATTTGGAAAACTTATAACAACAGTTCAGAATGATGCAATCGATCGATTGCAAAAATGGGCAAGTCCATACAGCAATCACGCATAGCCAAATGCTAACAAGGTAAAAATTAATGATGCATTAATTGTTGTTTTATAAGGTATTTTAAAGTTTCCACTAACCAATGATTACAGATTAACTATACTGTATAAATGCCCTTGCATTGCACATATGAGCAACTGGTCAACACTATACTACCTTTGTGTGGTGTTGAAATTGACAGTGAGGACTTGCATGTGATTATTATTCCAGAGTTGACCATCAACAAACCACTGAAACTTCATGTCGCCATATATCAACTACAGATGATAACCATGTGGTATTAATAACTATGTTTATGTATAATAGCAGATGCATGTTATGTACACACACAGGCATAGACACACATACCCACCCATGTGCACTTAAACGCACATGTACAAGCATGCACACGTATGGTATGTACCTATGTACGTATGTAGGCACACACACACACACACACACACACACACACACACACACACACACACACACACACACACACACACACACACACACACACACACACACACACACACACACACACACACACACACACACACACACACACACACACACACACACACACACACACACACACACACAGATACAATTCATATCACGCTATCACTAATTATGTCAGTAGATGGTGCATTTCGGTTACTAATATTGAAGGCACATTTCATAAACATAATATGCACATATATAGGTATGTACGTACGTATCTGTACATAAGTTAGTATACGTATATGGTATATGAAATGATTTTTGAATTACAAGATCCCATTTGGTCTAGTGGTTAGGATTCCTGGTTTTCACCCAGGTGGCCCGGGTTCGATTCCCGGAATGGGAAGCTTTTGTAACAAAGCATTGAAACATCAATTTTTTATGCTTTGTTATAACACTTCATGCCACACTAGAATTGCACCAGAAGTAGAATAGTCTTGTAGCATGCACCTTGAAATTGTAGAGGTTTTGAATATTACAAGTGTAGCATATAAGGTGGTGGGTTGGCATGAGGAAGGTGGGTAGGGAGGTGAAGTAGTTAGAAAATACATACAGATGAGCTGTTTGTTCAGTATTTGACAGAAACAGCCACAATTGGCCTAGACCATACGTAGCACAAGCCAGGGTGGATGTTGCGAGCAGTTTGGCACCTCATGCTGTCTTATTAATGCCCCCAGTGGCACCACAGGCTCTGTTGTGATTCTTCATGGCTTGACAGAGTCGACTTGGCAAAAGACCTTCTGTAAAAGCAGACCTGGCCATGTATAGTTCTGGGAGTGTAGCTATATAATATTAGCAATCAACTGAACTTCACAATATGGTTGCTTTTTGCAAATCCAGTCACATTATACAAATAGCAAAACTGTAAAGAGAGTGTATATACTTAAAACATAGTACTGTATTATATATCCATTAGATGCCACAACAACTATAAATTTCACATCACAAACATAACCATTTATCACAAAGGACGCACAAGGTATTACTATATGGTGACTATGAGAAGGCAGCTACTATCAAAAGTGCAGTGTTGAATCAACGAACTTAATGAAATTATGTTATGTATACATACATACATACATATGGTGGAGGGAGGACTAGAGCTTGCCCAACTGTGAAGATGCAAGGGAAGAGAGCCCCTCTAAAGTCAGTGAAATACTCTAATATAACAGTCACTATATTAATAGAGCAGTGGAAAGTGACACTTGATTTAATTATCAAAACAGCCCCTACTATATATATAATTATAATATAATAATTGTATGCATGCACTTGTTGATGCTCATATAATATGTACTTACTTTATCATTGTCTGGTAAGAAAGCGGTAATGCTGATTTGTTCTTCCACCAGTGGATTAGTGTTGTTGGCATGCACAATAAACCCATCTGCAGTGAGGTGGTCTACAAGCAATATTTGTAATGTACATATATGTTACAATATAATATGTATGTATGTACGTAGGTGTATTAAGCCATATTTATGTAAGTACATGCATATGCAGGGCTGAATCCACTGGGGGGGGAGGCAACTTGAAGGTTTTCAAAATGTAGGGGGGCTTGTAAGCACTAATGCTATTATAGTCCATTATCTTTTAGCATAGCCTTGGGGGGCAAGAATTACTTAAGAATGTGAATGCCTTTGCCCTCCTTAAATGCCGTCCTGCAATACACTATATATATTATATTATGACATACAAACATACTAGGGCATGAACGAATGTAAATTTTAACATTCAAACACTGAATGTTTGAATGTTTAATGCCCACACAGCAAGTAGTAATTAATCCAGACAAGAATGCATACATACATACATACATACATACATACATACATACATACATGCATACATACATACATACGTATGTACATATGTACGTACGTACATACATACATACATATATAAATACGTACATACATACATACATACATATATACATACATACATGCATACATACATACATACGTATGTAAATACGTATGTACATACATACATACATACATACATACATACATACATACATACATACATATGTACATACGTACGTACGTACATACATACTTAGACTCTATTTGGCACATGTGGGCTGGGACATAAATCTCATATATCCTGGCCCGCGCTACTTATGTCCCTCGCTCTCGAGCACAAAGAAACATAAATGCGAGAAATACAATATTACCTTATTTTTCAACAGGTTACATGGTGTGCTTCATTAATTTGTCACATTCACTAACAATATTACTTCGTCACGGCCATAACTTGCATAGAAGAATGAGGCAAAAAGGTAAACTTGTTAACTGGGAATACAAGCAGGCGCTTAAGTAGTAGCTATGGCATTTGAAATTTAGCGTCTTTTCAAGGCTAGTATCGCCATGTCGACAAAGGAAGCAAAGGTACATTGTGTAAGAATGTTTTTTTTATGAAATAGAGTCTAAAACAGTTATACGCATACACCAAGGAGTCTACGAAATTTATAAACCCTCAGGCCCTTAGTAGCGCCCTCGCTGCGCTCGTGTGCTACAGCCTCGGGTTTATAAATTCCGTAGGCTCCTTGGTGTATGTGTATAACTATTATTTGTATGAATGCATACAAGTGTAAATGTCCCTTTAATATGTCACAGATAGTTGAGAAACTTACCCTCAAACATAGTTGTAACTTGCATAATAGTGCATGCATGTACATAATATGTATATATAACATCACTATATTGCTACTGGCCTACATCACTGTCATTGACTTACCATAAACTCTTACAGTATTAAAATCAACAATGCTGGACACATTAGAGTATATCCCTACAGTCACAAAAAACATTCCAGCCCTACAAAAACACATATAGTATGTGTACACGGTAATGTTGTCCTCACTTATTGAATGTATAACTCTTGGTGGCATTGGTAGTATTGATGGAGTAGTTATCACTGCTACTGTACCATCTGTAGTGTACATATTTAACAAGCAGAATGAGCAGAAGTTCTTTAATTTACAAAATACAGCAACAACTGACAGAGACATTCATCATCAATGTATGTACATAATTATAGTAATATTAATGATACACAAGCTTATCGTACCACGGTTAATTTTTTTGAATTAAGAGCATGCCTTCTACAAAAATAGAACTCTTTGAAATTAAATCATGTTCCATATCGATCTTTGGATTCCTTTACCGTGTAGCCATCTTGTGTTTGGTGCTGCTGCTGGCGTGTTGCATAAATACTTTAAGATATCCAGTTGCTAAGCTAATGGAATGTCATCAAAGGTACACACGTACAAAAGCTATCATCTCAAAGGCAATAAAGGAAGCTAATGAAAGCACTAAACATTGGATTTGCTTCAGTACAACAAGCCCAGATAGCACAGTATGTCATTTAAAATGGCCTGAAACCAAGCAGGTATACCTCTAGGCTCGTCTTTGATCTTGTTGAATAAGACCACACCCAAAACTATTAGCTAGCGTTGCTACAAAAAATCTATTGTGCAGTGTTGTTGGTAAATGGAAGAGTACAAAAATCAAACCTTCAAAAATTAATTTAATGAAATTTCCTGCTCCAATACAACTTGTTATAATAATTATGGTAATTCTCAGAATTTAGTAATAACATAACATATTGATGCTTTCTACATATATAGTGCAGTCAACAATCATCAGTGATTGCTTTATTAGAAGTATCAATCATTTACTAATGTATATCTGATACAGACATACATTATTGCTTACATAAAACTGATACTATTTCTAAAGTAAATAGATGATGCCGTGAAGTCTACAGTTTCTCCAACTCCAATAACAATTGGCACTTTACGTGAAGCATTGTACTTGTTGTGCAACTTTACAGCATCCTTAACATCTACATAATATTATACTTATGTAATTATGTACACATAATTTTGTGTATGTAGGACACACATACGTATGTATGATATATGTATGCATATCACAAGTGGTGATTGCTTGAATGCTATCAATTATACCTTTACATACATACATACATACATACATACATACATACATACATACATACATACATACATACATACATACATACATACATACATACATACATACATACATACATACAGTACCACTCAATTTAAACTTGAAACTCGTGTTAATTTTCCATATTTCTTTTGAGTATTTTCTGTAAACTCACGAATAATCCTGCACATGCACAAAAGTTTGTCGTGTCAATCTTGCGTGCATGCCTTTCGAGCTCGAGTATCAGAAACTCGCGTGTTCGAGTATTTTATTTATTAAATTTACCAGTTAGGTGCTGGAGGCGTACACAGAAGGTAAAGCCTGTACGAGGTGTTTACCTGAAGCCAAGGAGCCTAACAATCAAACGGAGTCTCGAACGGAGTATTATCACTAGCCAGATGGTCAACTCGTGACACGAGTTCAGTACGCGCGCACGATATCAACATCCATTCTTACCTTCATTCCAGTTGATAGTAGTGACCAGGGGGACGTTTAACTTTGTTGACGGACCACACATGTGCGCCTGACCCAAAATATTATAAATACACGTGATGAAGGCAATGGTGTATTAAGGTACATACTGGGGTAGTATGTATGTAGATGGTGCGCTGATGTGATAAACAATTCAAAAGGGCGCATCTATAGAGATTTTTAAGGTAAAGCAAAGCTGTGAATAGCTGTGTTGTAAATATGCAGCTATGCATGTAAGTAACTCGGGCGCTTATAGCTGCTGCAAGCAATGGCGCCTTGTACTGGCGGTACTCGCACACAACAGTCTACACTTGTATAGAGGTAATATAATCACTCTTATCGTGTATTGAGTTACAC